>JAPFBL010000342.1:0-595671 GCA_026182355.1 Hermatobates lingyangjiaoensis
CTCTTCCAGCCTCAGAATTGAGTTGTACAATACCTCTAGTTTATTTTCTTTTTTAGAGGGTCAAATTTTGGTTTGTAGTGGCACTTGATGCCCATGGAAAGTAGTTCCTTTTGTTTGTCAGTTAAATCATGGCTAAAATGTTAATATAATTAGCTACCATTTGAGGAAATAGGATGTTACCTCTATATAGTTTGTTCAGCTTTTTAGAAATACGTGAAGATACAATGTCTTCATGACTCTTGCAAACTTCGTCAATAAGGGTCAATAGATCTTCTTTAGTCTTTGAATCTTCTAGTCCATTCATCATTTTCTCTCGTTGGTCATTGATTAAGTTAAGTAGATGTTCTGATTTCTCTTCATTTTTCTTGCCTTCATAAACTAACAGGTCACCACGCCCACCTATGGTTTAGCCAAGCAGCTAAATAAAATCATCACCCCATATATGCCAGCAAATTATTTACTAAAATCAACGGATGATTTCCTTGACATATTAAAGACAATAACCCTGAAGGAACTGTCGGATCCCTGGATGTGGAATCATTATTTACCAATGTTCCAGTAGAAGAGACCATCGGAATTATTTGTGATTGCATCTACTTAAATGAAAGAGGCATGGCACCTCCATCCATCAGTAGGCAGAATATGGAAGACCTTTTGCGAGCATGTACGACAAGAAGCCCTTTCACGCACATAGATGGCTCCATGTACCTTCAAATTGACGGCGTGGCAATGGGTTCGCCCCTAGGCGTCACATTTGCAAACTATTATATGTGCTACGTGGAAAACAAAATCCTAAACAACAGCCCTGAATTAAAGCCTGCTATTTATTGTAGATACGTGGATGATTGCTTCGTTGTTGCAAAAGATTCAGAACAATTACTAAACCTCAAGTCAGCTTTTGAAAATAACTCCTGTCTCAAATTTACAATAGAAACAGCAATAGAAAAAAGAATGAACTTCCTTGATGTAAATATTAACCTGAAAAATAACATACTGCAGACTTCTATTTACAGGAAACCTACCAACACAGCATCATACCTAAATGCGAAGAGTGAATGCCCTCAACGGTATAAAGACGCCACTATCAGATCCCTAATCCACAGAACATACAAGACCGCCTCAACCTGGGACCTTTTCAACAGTAATATTTTGTCAACCAAGCAAGCGTTAATCAACAATGGTTACTCAAACAAGTATTTCGACAACATTCTAAGACGCTACCTCGAAAATAGATTCACCTCAGATAATAAGAGCCTAACAACAGGCACTAACCACAAAATATTCTACAAAAACCAATATACAGATGAATATAAGACTGATGAACGTGTTTTGAAAAATATTATAAAAAGCCATGTTAAATGTATTAAGCCTGACGATAGTTTGACCCTGATAACTTACTACCAAAGCCCTTCAATAAGCAGTTTATTAATGAAAAATAGTCCTAGCGTAAAGGAGTCAAAAGAAACAAATCTTGTATATGAGTACTCATGTAATATCGGGAGCTGTGAGGCCCGTAAAAGCTCATATATAGGAATGACTTCGACTTCATTATCTAGAAGAATTACTATGCACCTTTCTGCCGGCGCGCCAAAATGCCATACAACAGCAGTCCATAAGACAAAACTCACAAGAGAAATGATGGTAAATTCCACGAAAATTATCGCTCGAGAAAGAAATCATTTTAAATTACAACTATTAGAAGCAATAATTATTCAAGAAAAGCAACCAGCCATAAATATCCAAGTTAATAATTCTTGTCGAATTTTAAAACTATTTGCAAACAGAAACACCCAGATTAGCCAGGTAGTAGGTGAGCCCAACCACCCTACCTTAATCCCCCATAATGCGCCGTGATACAGGGCGATGCCCTGTAAACTTTCCATTAATAATCCATCTCTATATATATAACTAGCTTTCCTACTATTACTCTCATTATTGTCCTGATGATGAATGTGGTACATTCGAAACATGTCGACTAGTAATATTGGTGATAGACTTTATAGTTTTAATGAAGAGACGAGGAAGGAATTCCGGAAACTGGGAGAAATTGTGTAAGAAGCAGATACAAGCCAAATATGGGGCGTTATTTAACAATATATATATATATATTATATATATATATATATATAATATATATATATATATAAAACAATTAAAAGAAACGGTCCAGCGGACTTTTTTAAAATAAAATAAATTAAATAAATTAAAATAAATTCGTTTTGAATTTATTTTATATATATATATATATATATATATATATAATAATAACAAAAGGGTATTTAGAAATAATTGCATATTGTTTAGAATGTACTTCTTGAAAAAGACTATCTCATTTTGAAGAAGATCGGGGGAAATGACATTGCCAAAAATGGCGAAAGGACACTAATAATAAGGGCACTAATTAATAATAATTATCTAAAAAGTATTAAATTGTTTAACGAAATCTTGTTATTTCTAAAATCAATACAAAAATTAATTGTGACTAAACATGACATATTCATATGGTAGAATAATTTTTTTTCTTTTGTGATGCATGATTATATTTTTACTGAAAGAAATTAGAAAATAAATGACAAAATAACTAATGCCAGTAAACTCATTGTTAGAAAGAGATAACTGATAATTAAAAAGAGATCATTTTTAGGGTAGCTTTAACTACCTTTTTACCTTCCACTACCATATAAATTCATAGAATGCCAAATATGTTTAAATATAGTCCTCTGTTAAAAAATATACTATTACTATATACACTGAATAGTACAAGGCGTTGAACTTTATTTGAAAATTATGTGTTATGAAAAATATTGAATAAAAATTGGAACATTGTTATATTTAGTCAAGTAAAGGTTAAGGTAAGAGAGTTTTATATTTTGCAATTCTTGATTTTAGGCGTTATTCCAGATTTCTATTATTAAGTTCACTTTTCAATTACTTTTTGATAATGTTTGAAAAAGACTTGTGATAGATATTGTCAAGCCCAGTTGTGAAATAACATCAAAAGCAAGTGGTTTTGACACTAATAGAATTATATGAGTCACACATAGTATGACTGTCGTTAAAAATAAGCATGCCTTCATTTATCAGATGTTTTTTTCAAAAAAAAAAAAGTAGGCCACTGCGTTTAATGTATTTTAAACAGATCATTGGCAGACATAATTAAATAACCAAGAGTTCTATATTATTAATAACATTTTGCAGCTCTATTATAATTACTATTATCATTAATTTTGCAGTGTAACATAACAACACATTGAATACAAGTCTGAATTTTAGTTATTAAACAAAATTTTCTTATTTTTAAAATCAATAAAAACAATTAATTTTAACTTGTATTTCAAGTTGTCTTTTGTACATAGTTCTGAAGAAGTATGATTAATGGAATTTTTGAATATTGGATGGCTGATTAAACTCTTAAATTATTTGGGATGCTCACGGATTTTTTAGTATGTACTTACTTTTTAAGTAGCGTTTTCAATAAGAATTTTTTGAGTACTTATAAATATTGTTGAAGTTTTAATAATCTACTTAGGAATCGATAATCTTTTCAATACACACCAAGTAGAATATAGTAATACCCCTTTAAAACGATACTGTTATAACGCGTTTTCATATCCTTCGTAATAGTAATCCCCACTATAACATGGTATTCTTATAACGCGATTTCATGTCCCTCGTACAACGCGTTTTCCTATAACGAGAAAACAATCAATCTATCGTGTTATAGTGGGGATTGCTCTTTGTCTGACTACTCTAAAGTACCCATAATAATTGTTTTATACCAGGGTTGCTCACACTTTTTCAGTGTGAGAGCTACCTATAAAATGACCAAGTCAAAATGATCTACCGACCCATAAAAGCGTATGCTACTTTTTTCTTACCTTGCATTACTGCATGAGCCAATATTGCAACAAAATAAGCTCTCAACGTGTTTTTGTAATTACCATATAATAATAATAATAACAATACATTGATAATGTATAATAATAATAATAATTAAAAATAATAAAATAAAATCATAATCAGCGGTTTTTTGTAGCTTTTCATTGTGTTCAAAGACAGAGGGTTTACAGGAGGATCAAAACACACACACACACACACACACACACACTCACAACTACATACAAGTTGTATGCGATCTACCACTATTGGTCTCGCGATCGACAGGTAGATCGCGATCGACAGGTAGATCGCGATCGACGTATTGAGCACCCCTGTTTTATACAATGAGTTCTGAAATTAAACAGCAGAAAAAAAATGTAAAAATAAAAATTGAATTATTGTATTAGACAAATAAGATGGAACAATAAAATTATAATGTAAACAAAAATCAAGTAAATAGCTTTCATTTTTGAAGAGACTTGGCACATTACTTAGTTACGGTAAGTTTTCTTAATTTGATTTAAAAAAAAAGAAATAAGCTTCGAAGTCAACCCCTTCTGTTGTCACAGTCCGTATTTTATCTATCCGTGCTGTACTTATCAATGAACTGATGTTAGTGCAAAACTGGAGTATTGAAGCAGATTGGTCGAATATCATATTGGACTCAGAAGGAAATAAAATAAACTTAAAAAACGTGAAAAAAAAATTCTTCTATTAGAATGAACACATTTGAGAAAAATATTACCTATTGTGCTGAAGATTGTTGAGGATATTTTTGTGAGAAAATTCTGAACAAGTTTAATAGACGGCTTCAGAGTGCCACATTAGCATCAGTTCAGTCAATTTATATGAATAGGGTAAGTAGCAAACTTTCTTTATGGTTTCCCTAGAATTACTTAAAAATTATAATACTATTTTAATAACCAACTGACAAACGAAAATCAACAAAACATAAATTATTAAATAAAGTAAGTTAAAACTTTTTTTGGGGACTAAATATTATTAACATATGAAATTATTTATTGATGCTTGTTAGTTTATAGTATAACCATTATGATATATTTCTATTTATTTTGTTTATTTTAACATAATAAAATTAACGACATAAAAAACTGAATATTTTGTTAAATAAATTTACAAAAAGGAGAGAACTGAAATATGTCATACATTTGTATAAAATATTGATTTTAATTTAAATATTGATTTAATTTTTTTAAAAAAAATATCAAGAACGGTAACTTAATTAAAAGGAGTTTTATGTATTGGATACTGTTAAAAAAAAATTAACATCATTATGTTCATTGAGTACTTTCAGTCTGAGATATTAAATTCTGGAGTTTATGCATATTTCATCCAGAGGAATATATATATATATATAAACACTTTTTCTTCTTCTCGGAGTTTGGTCAGGTTTCCGAGAAGAAGAAAAAGTGTTTATTAATATTTAGTGGTCAAGAAAACAGTACCGTATATAAATATGAATAAAATACCACAATAAACAAATATATATTAATAAAAATGCTCTAAGGCCTTTTGTTACAACATCGGTTGTTTCATTTAGCTCTCTGATGTTGTTGTAACGAAAGGCCTTGAGGCATTTTAATTCATATATATCTGTTTATTGTGGTATTTAATTTATATATTATATCAAGAGTTATTGTTGATTATTAATTTATATATATATACTTTCACACAAAATTTGAAAAAACGATCTAAACTGGACGCAAATCAGCTCAAAAACGAAGAAAATCAACACACAGAGAAAGAGACACACTTACAAATTCAAATTTTCGGATGATCCGTCTTCAGGAGAAAAGAGAATGGGTGACCAAGCACGCCGGAAACACAACCAACCATTGTCAGTTGCCGGGACGATTTCCTGCCGTTGTGTTTCCGGCGTGCTTGGTCTTGGTCACCCATTCTCTTTTCTCCTGAAGACGGATCATCCGAGAATTTGAGTTTGTAAGTGTGTCTCTTTCTCTGTGTGTTGATTTTCTTCGTTTTTGAGCTGATATATATCTATATATATGATATACAAAACTAAAGTTTATCGGGACTCGGTCAGTTCTTCAGGTTCAAATTAAACTCTCATTGCCAACGTTTCGGTTTTTATTTAAAATCTTTTTAATAGGCATAAGTATAAACTTTGAAACTAAATCTAAGTATTACATTACAAATTATAATATTTTCAATATTTTACAAAGAAAAATAATTTGTAGTGTAATACTTGGTTTTTCTGTTTCAAAATTTATACTTCTACCTATTGTTTTAAATAAAAATCAAAACGTTGGCAATGAGAGTTTAATTTGAACCTGAAGAACTGGCCGAGTCCCGATAAGCTTTAGTTTTGTTTCCATTCCGAAACAGTCAATACTTTTATGAATATATATATATATATATATATATATATATATACCACAATTAAAAGAAACGGTCCAGCGGACTTTTTTAAAATAAAATAAATTCAAAACGAAGGAAACACACAGAAAGACACAGACATAACTCACATCGATATTTCGACCATCGTCGTCATCAGGAGGTGCGAAGAGCGAAGAGTCCCGCAGGAAGACAGTGTCTTTCTGTGTGTTTCCTTCGTTTTGAATTTATTTTATATATATATATATATATATATATATATATATATATTCATAACTGATAAAAAAGAGCTATACAAAAAGAACGAAAACACTTACTAGAAAAACTTCTAGCAAGTGTTTTTGTTTTGGACTTTTTTATTAGTTACTTTTTGACCCTTTTGGATTGTTTTTATATTACACGTTTCTATATATATAAAGATTTCACATAAACACGTAAAATAAACGCTTTGGCTTAAATTTTAAAAGACAGTCATTAACAATATTTCTATAGCTTAATTAATGCTTTGTAAGAATCACTCATTAATCATAGTTGAAGTCTTAACTTCTTTTATACATAAATTGAAGTTGTTATGCTAAACTTGGAAAAAGTTCAAAAATTTTAATTGCTATTATGAATATAAATTTTTAATTTTCAGAATAATTTGGCACGAAAAAATTCTACTCCTCGAAGTAAGTCAATGGAAAGATGCCAGCTGACTCCAGCTAGTACACCAAGTCCTGATAAAGAGAACAAGAAATCTTTTGATAAGAATTCAACAGACTTAAACTCGAACCAAGTGTCGACCAAGAAAGAAGGAGATTTAAAAGAAACCACAAAGGTGGATAGTGAAAAACCTGCATTGGATAGTGTTAAAAGTGGTGTAGTAAAGGAGAATGAACAAAGGATTGAGAAAGACTCCTCAAATGAGAAAATAAAGGATATTCCAAAGACTAACGAAATTACGAAAGCAGTTTCAAATAATGCTTCTACTCTGGAAACAAATCAACAACCTCAAAAGTCGAAA
This sequence comes from Hermatobates lingyangjiaoensis, assembly GCA_026182355.1. Lineage (NCBI taxonomy): Eukaryota > Metazoa > Arthropoda > Insecta > Hemiptera > Hermatobatidae > Hermatobates > Hermatobates lingyangjiaoensis. Next base: position 7,262 of record JAPFBL010000342.1, read on the forward strand.
ATAAATGAAAAACCGGCGCCAATTTTACCGAAAGAACAAGTTGGGAGTTTAACACCTACTGTGAACCAAAATAAGAGTCCTCCTACACCTTCAAGTGTTGAACAATCTCCAGCACTGAAACCAAAGAGCATTCCAAGTTCACCAGTTGTTGAGCCTCGAATTATTGACAACAAAGCTACTCCAGTAATCCCACCAAAGAATACTCCTCAGGTTTCTGCTCCTCCACCAGCAGCCAATCCTCCTCAGAGTAACGTTTTTTCAAATCAACCTACTTCAAATGAACCTTCTTCAGTTCCTATAAACAAAACAGACTCAGGCTTAACAAAACAGTTCCCTCCAGTTGTAACTTCAAATCCTCCAACTTCAAACATAATGACACCTCTTCCCACTCCTCCAAGACCATCCTTTCCCATGGCTAATCCTTCATCTGCTCCTCCACCAGCAACTCCCCAACCTAAACCTCCTCTTCCAGTCCAATCTGAAGATAAATCTAAACCTCCTTTCCAAACACCCAACCTAAACCCTTCTAAACCAACAAATGAAATTTCTTTCAATAACTAAAAAAAAAAAAAAAATATCAGAAAAATTATTATTTTATTTTTTTAATTAATTGGACTTAGGATCTTTTAACTAATGATAAGCACTTGTGTATCACTAGTATAGAAAAAGACGAAATATAATCAAGTGGCTTAAACAAATTTAAATTTATCCCTGTATCACCGAAGCAACCTTCCTCCCTCCTTAGCATTGATCTTGTGTTCAATTGAATTTAAATTCAATTCTATACTTGACTATAGAAGCAAGTTTTGGACCTCATTGGAGTCAATGTTGTCTTAAGACTGTCAACTTTTTCACCCAATCTCGTCTCACTCAAATCTCTGAGTCAGATTGAAGTCCCTTAAACCATTCCTGCTGGGATTTATTTTACCTTAAAGTAAAATTAATATGTCTACCCTAGAGGTGTTTAGTTTTTTTTTTGTTTATTGTATTTATAATAAATATATTAAACTATATGTGTCATTCAATATCCAGTTTCCTTTATAAATACAACATAAAATACTTTAAATACATGCATATTGTTATTACCACTGAGGTTAGTAAAATTAATATTAGAATTAGAAAAAACCGTCATACCTCGTAAGTTGATATCGGAGATGTTGGAGCTCTTTCGGATCTTGTCCATCTTCGTTCGCAACTGAAGTTCGTTCGTTCTTAGTTGCGAACGAAGATGGACAAGATCCGAAAGCGCTCCAACATCTCCGATATCAACTTACAAGGTATGACGGTTTTTTCTAATTCTAATATTAATAAAATACTTTACACATAATTTTACATTAATTTGTAGTTCTTATTTATTATTCCAAATAGCTAAATTAATTAATTCTTAAAGTATCTAATATAGGTCTATCATCAATTCTTTTTTACTTAACTATAAATAAACTCTTAGTTTTTCAATACTTCAATATTTGACGTTTTACCGATGATGTCTCTATGGATATAGATGGGTGGGTGTGCATCTAGAAGTTTAATGGTACGTTACAGGTTACACCGTTTGTTTGATCAAATTCACATAGATATTGATTGCCAAAAATCTTTATCCTTTTCAAAGTAATTGCCTCTCATTCTGAGGGAATTAAATCAAAGTTTTTCGCAACATCCAGATAGAATTATTAACATCTGCATTATTCCTATGATGTTAATTGCATCTTGCACAAAAGAAAACAAGCAAACTACGTTTAGATAATTTACATATATATTGATTCCATGATTTAATTTTGCCAAAAAACAGTATGACATATTTTCACTATATGAGTCAATTTTTGGCAAAATATAAAATTGATCCATCAAATGGTGTAGCCATTTTACATGTTTACAAACTTTGGATACATTTCTACCCACCCACTCAACCACATACAAAAAAAAAATGACTTTCGGCCCACAAAACATTGAAATCCGTCAAAAATCTCAGGTTGATCAATGATTTGAAGCTCTTATAGCACATGTAAACAAATGATGCTTAGATTAAATTTGTTTAAAGGCATATCAAATAAAATTCAAAATCAGTTCGTTGTAAAAGAGTTTGATATTATTTTTATTTATACTAAAGTTAATTGTAGGTCAATACAGATTTTTTTTACTTTACTGTAAGTAAAGTACAGTGATCATGAAAACATTCTATCTCGAATCTAAATCTATGAAGGTATGATCTTAATTATTGTAAACAGAGAGCGTTTAATAAAGTTCTAAGTTCAGGAAAAAAAATAGCTTCTTGATCTTGATTTGGTAAAAGAAAATATCATTCTTCTTTATTGTGAAATTTAATAATCCCAAATAACTTTAATTAAATGACTTTAATGATGGATTATTGTACATTTTATGATATCAAGAAATGTTTTTTTAACGCCAACCATTTTTTAGTTTGTAACCCTGTAACCCGATATGTTGGCCATGTGTACCTACTTGCCTATCTAAATTTTCAAACAGTTCATTATAGGTGTAAACTGAGAAACATTTCAGTGCTTTAAATGAAATAAAATGTTCAAATATTCCTGAACGGTATATTCTCAATCAGAACTGCCATACATGACGATCACAAATCTAGTGTTATAGTTGAGTGGAGAAACGGCCCATTTTTATTCATAAAGTAAAAGAAATAATAAGTCGAAAAAATAAAGAATAATCATAATATTAATTACAATATATATTTAGTAAGTAATATTAAATCATCATACATTTATTTTAATATTAAATTGAATCAAAATCAATTCTATAAAAGAATTGTACTAGGTATGATACCTTTTCATATAAATATCTCTAGTAGCTAAGTCTATGTAGAACTAAAAGATCTGTTGAATTAACGAAGATCATCCCTGTCAAATATAACCAATCGACAACAATATGTGCCTATCTTTGCAGGATGTTTAAATCACAACTGAGTCAGGAAATGCTGAGAGAGTAGGAAAAGGTAGTCATGATGCTAAATCTATGGAGGGATGCTCTCATACTACCATGAGTAGACAGCACTTAATGAAGTCTTAAGTTCAGAAGAAGGTTGACTGTTGATATTGATTTTTTAGAATAAAATAACATTTTGTGGATTAAAAGATTTAAAATAATAGTTTAGAATCTCGGGAAACCTGGAGCAAACCTAAATTCACAGAAGGTCTGATAGAAACTGACAGTATTCCGGTGTCCTCATTAAAAACTGAGTTATAGTTTCAATTATTTAAAATTGTACGCTGTTCAAACATGGCTTGAGGGGTTGGTTCGGGACCCCTTATTGGTTATTCAGGGTTACCCTGATAGTAAAGGGCTTTCCGCTATCCACCACCTGCGGACCCGCCTGGTAGCCACCCAAGCCCCAGGGCCCCCCCCCTGACTAACTTGAGCCCCCCCTAACTAGCTTAATTTATAACAATATAACTAACTTACATGTAACGTAATTAATAATGAAGAAAAAAACCAAAAGAGTAATAACGAGCTTTTCACTTAAAACAAACTACTGATAGGACATACACTATAATTACATAAGCACGCACCATTTCTATATATATCTCATAAAATAAAGAAATACAAAAAGAAAGTAGTTACACGCATGTATAGGCATCAAATCTTTTTCTACTCCTATACCATATGGGATAATAGAATAAGGAAAAGTGTGTGAGAATGGACTTAGATGTCATAAACTTCTACTTATTTGATAACCAGAACTTTAAAAAAATAGAATTAAAGTACTCATCCTACCAAACCTCTTTTTAAAACCTGGTAAGCGTATCTAACCCTAAAGACATGTAATTTTCATGAAAGTTTAGAATAGAAATAGTTATATAAATGTTGACTTATGGATAATAAAACACATTCCTATTCAGAAACTATACGTTCATATATACACAATAACTAAAATAAGGATATAATTATACCTGTCAAAGAATATAGTCATATCAGCCAGTGGACGCTTTTACGTATCCACTCTTCTAGTTTTTCTTCTTCTTCTCCTCTCCTGAAGACGGCAATAAAGCCGAAATGATAGAGAATCGTGAGTGTTAGTCTTTTTTTGTGTTTTCTAGTTGTAACTTTGTTTATAATTATACCTGTTTATACACCTGAAAAACGTTTCTACCCAAACATATAAGTAAAATGAAAGATTATAATAGACATAGTTATGGAAATTTTGAGTTATAGATAATGAAACACATATCGATTCAACAACCCTTAGTTTATATACACACTATAACTTAAATAAGAATATAATTATACATCTTTGAACCTGAAAAGCGTATAAACCCACAAAACATATAAGTTAAATGAAAGAGTATAATAGTTACGGAAATTTTGAGTTATAGATAGATAATAAACTGATTCAAAACCCTTAGTTTATATACACAGTATAACTAAAATAAGATTATTTATGCCTCGTTATGCACCTGAAAAGCGTTTTTACCAAAAAAACATACAAGTTAAATGAAAGAGTAGAATAGACATAGTTATGTAAATGCTGACTTATAGATAATAAAACACATACTGATTCAAAACCCTTAGTTTATATACACAGTATAACTAAAATAAGATTATACTTATGCCTCGTTATGCACCTGAAAATCGTTTTTGTCAAATAAACATACTAGTTAAATGAAAGAGAATAATAGACATTATTATGGAAATTTTGAGTTATAGATAATAAAACACATACTGATTCAACAACCCTAAGTTTATATACACACAATAACTTAAATAAAATTATAATTATGCCTCGTTATGCACCTGAAAACTGTTTTCCCCAAAAAACATACAAGTTAAATGAAAGAGTAGAATAGACATAGTTATGTTTATGCTGACTTATAGATAATAAAACACATACTGATTCAACAACCCTTAGTTCATATACACTATAACTTAAATAAGAATATAATTATACATGTTAATGCACCTGGATAGTGTTTCTAATCTCAAATAAACATAATTATCTGGAAAGAGTAGAATAGAAATAGATTTGTAAGTACACAGTCTATTCAAGAACTACAAATGAACACACAATACAATTAAATTACGAAAACAATCATACCTATTCAAACACCACAAAATTGTTCTACTCTCTAATATATGTTTCATTGTATAGTAGAATAGTAATAATTACGTAAATATAAAATAAAGATAATAAAACAGCTATCGTTTTATACAACTATTAGTTGCCTCATACAATTGAATTGTAAATAAGAATATAATCATACCTTTTCATAATACTCTAAATACTTTCCATTTTTTTATCAGTTGAGTTAATTAGGAAAGTAGAGTAATAACAGCTGTAAAATATACATTTAAAGATACATTTAAGATAGAGAAGTTATCCTAATCAACAACTATAAGTTACCTCACAAGATGAAATTAAAATAAGAATGTAAGCTTACATCTTTATTCAGCTAAAAAGGGTTTCTTGCCCATAAAACGTCTAAATGACATAAAAACGTAGAATAGGAATACTTATGTAAATATAAGTGTAATGGTATAAAACATGTATTGTACTCAACAACAACCATAACTTATTTAACATAGCAGAATGAAAAATATGAATGTAATCAAGACCTCTTAATACACATCTAATACGTTTCTCAAACCATAGGAGTTTCATGGTTACATGGGAGAGTAGGTTACTTAAAGCTATGTAAATATAGACTTAAATACCATAAAAAAACATTCTGTTCAACATATAAGAGGTACCTCCACACATATACCATTTAATATGATTAAAGAAACATATAACCAGACCTTCTCCTACACATCAAGTTTGAGTTCCATAACATATGAGTTACACGAGAGAGTTGAAAGAAAATTAAAGCATATGTAGATTAGATAAATAAAACACGTATGTATTCAATAACAATAAGTTACCTACACAAGACAATTACAATAAAATGTAATCATAAATCTTCATACATCTGAAAAATGTAACCCCTCCCAGACCATCTGTCGTACATGGGAGGGTAGATTAAAAATAATCATGTAATTATAAATTAAAAGCCTGTAAAAAATATTATTCAACAGCTATAAGTCATTTCACTATGTATATTTCAAATAGGGTTTCTTCCACCTAACAATATTAGTTACATTAGAAAGTAAACCTGAGGTAACATCAATTATTCAACACCTTTTCTAGCTTTAGTCATTTAAATTTCATGACATTGTAGACTCGATTTGCAATATTTTTTTCTTATTATACAACACCTATTAAAACCTTTACATATTAAATTACACACTAGACTTATATAATATTTGACATTCAAATACCTTTTATCATCATTCAGAAACAAGGGGCAGTAGATTTGAAATACCTCAACGAAGTCCTGCTTCCTTTAATAAAGATATCATTACTAGTCTCAATTCCAGATACACACTTTGCTACAATATTAGGTGGTTTCAATCGCAGCTCATGTTTGTAGTGTTTATTAGTTTCTAGAATAAAGGCTCTGAACCTATTTGAAGTCGAGGAGATATTAAATCTACAAACAGCTGAAGGCACTCTCTATAAAATCTTCCAGATTTTTTTTAATTACACCAAATATTATATAAAAAAAATCATAAAAAATATAAAAAAATTAAAGTTACCTTTCAGTTTGTTTTTTCTTGAGCTCAGAGAGTTATGAACTTGATGAGTCTCGGTGTCTTCTCCCAATGATTAGGAATATATTTGATAGGGATAGGGAGGAACTCGCATTTCTTCTTCAATTCATTGAAAGGTTTTTATAACTCTAGCCTGTTTTGAGTAAAGACTAATGTTGTTGTCAATTATAGAATTTGTACTCATAGTGGTGAACAAATGTCATCTCGCCATTGATAAAACAACTCTCTCCTGTGTGTAGCTGTTCTTTAGAAGAAAATAGCCTTTACTTTTCCCTCATAATAATGATGAGTTCACAAAAAGGTGATATAATGCATATGGTGGGGTATGGTAACTATTTTTATATGTTTGGAAATATTATTCAGGGACACCTAGAAATCTTATAGATACCCTTTGAGAATTACTGTTCTAGTGTCCTAACAGATCAGGTTTTGAACAGTGTATGACGTTGAATGTCTGCCTAGAGTACTGTATGACATATAAGCTAAACACATGCAATAACAAATAAACATGCCCACTAACCTGTGTACAGGTATCCTTCCGTCTGTACCTGCAACAGTACATACACGTTAATACTAACACAATGGAGATGTAAAATAATGTGTTTTTACATCTTTTTCAGTCATGGTTGTAACTAGCCATAATCAAATAATACTATTACTTTCTTATGACACTACATAATACCAATCAATGCCTTAACAAAGGTATGTAGAGCCTGTGGCAATTCCCCTATAGTGACTTATTCCCCTCCACTATGTAACCCCATAACATATGTACAAATATAATAATATTAATTAATATAATAATATTAAGTAACAACCTAGTCAGTCAGTTTATTCCAAGCAATTTATTTCATTAAGTAATCCAATTAAATTTTTAGTTTTGTTATGAACTTTTATTTTAAATTAAATTCTATGATAATAACACCTATCTTATGGTTGTTTGATATGGAGTGAATCAAAAAGAAGTAATTAACTTAAAAGAAGTAAAGAAGCAAATTAACTCCCATTTAACTTTTAATTTTCGTTGAGAACTTAACAGAATTTCAGAACAACAGGGCAAAAAGAAGTTTACCTCTCCTACCCACACTTCTTCAAAACAGTTATATTTATATTAAAGCCTATATTCTAAGTCATTCATAAAAATCTAAAGTTTTCATAGCGTTTCCTTTAAATATTTTATTAAAATTAAGCTAAATTTTTATTAAAAATAAAATCAAATATTTATACTTCTATGATTTTAATTCATTCATTTCTACATGTCAGCCAATACTGATTCATTTTTGTAAACTCTAAGCAGTCAAGCAAGAACCTCCTAAGAGTTACAACTTCTCCCTCTGCTTAGGAATCGCTGTACTAAACTATGTTGCAGAATTTGTAGTGGTTTACAGTCGAATACAAAGCTGAAGTTTGTGTATAGCTTTCATATTCCCTAATTTTTTGTTCGTTAAATCAGTCTTAGGTCTTCCTAGTCAATGCAGAGCAGAGGTAAGGTAAAGTAAGGTAAGGTAAAAAATTTAGACTGTTTACTCTTTTGACAAAAATTTGAAATTTTGACTAAAGTATAATCTTATAGGATCTACATATTCAGTATAAAGAATACTATAAAATATTATTGGTGAGGAATAATATTTATTAATATTTCTATTAATAAAACCTAACTATCAAATAGTCAAAAAATATTTCTTTGATAATTGTATAAATTAATGATAATCATTATAATATTTTCCTTACATGATGGATATATATAACACTGAGCCAACGAAGAAGTGAACCACCATGTGATACAAAGATTCAAAAATATACTGAAGATAAGCTACGATAGAGAAACAAGTACTATTTCTAATTTTGGTTGAACCTTTGAACCAAAGTTTAGAGATTGTATGTTTTTCCATAATAAATTAAAAATAATTTTTTTTTTTTTAAAATGAGTATACATATAAATGGCTAACTACAGTTTCTCAGTGAGGCTACCTTGTAAAACTTGATTTGCTAAAACTGAAATATTCAAATTATCAAATTATTTCCTTCAGTTTGGATGCTTTTCTCTAATGGCTGCCGGGGTCACAGTTCCATTTCCACCCACTTAGCAACCTAGTCAGTCAGTTTATTCCAAGCAATTTATTTCATTAAGTAATCACTTAAATTTAAGTTTTGCTATGAACTTTTATTTTAAATTAAATTCTATGATTATAACACCTATCTTATGTTTGTTTGATATGGGTGAATCAAAAAGAAGTAATTAACTTACAAGAAATAAAGAAGCAAATTAACTCCCATTTAACGTTTAATTTTTGTATATACTAAACATAACATCATAAATGATAAAATATTAAATGGCATTATCTGTGAACAAAGAGAATTTGTTAATTTTACCTTAGCATAATGAATAATGTTACAGTGCATTGTCGGCCATGTTTTTTTTTACGAAGAGTATCTTGGACTAGTTTAGTTCAAAAAATAAAAATATTATTTTTAAATTAAATTCTATGATAATAACACCTATCTTATGTTTGTTTGATATTGCTGAATCAAAAAGAAGTAATTAACTTAAAAGAAGTAAAGAAGCAAATTAACTCCCATTTAAGTTTTAATTTTTGTATATACTAAACATAACATCATAAATGATAAAATATTAAATGGCATTATCTGTGAACAAAGAGAATTTGTTAATTTTACTTTAGCATAATGGATAATGTTACAGTGCATTGTCGGCCATGTTTTTTTTTACGAACAGCATCTTGGACTAGTTCAGTTCAATAAATAAAAATATTATAAAAATATTATTTTTAAATTAAATTCTATGATAATAACACCTATCTTATGTTTGTTTGATATGGGTGAATCAAAAAGAAGTAATTAACTTACAAGAAATAAAGAAGCAAATTAACTCCCATTTAACTTTTAATTTTTGTATATACTAAACATAACATCATAAATGATAAAATATTAAATGGCATTATCTGTGAACAAAGAGAATTTGTTAATTTTACCTTAGCATAATGAATAATGTTATAGTGCATTGTCGGCCATGTTTTTTTTACGAAGAGCATCTTGGACTAGTTCAGTTCAATAAATAAAAACATTATTTTTAAATTAAATTCTATGATAATAACACCTATCTTAGGTTTGTTTGATATTGGTGAATCAAAAAGAAGGAATTTACTTAACAGAAGCAAATTACCTACCATTTAACTTTTAATTTATTGCATATAATAGATATAACATCGTAAATCATTATTGAATATAATAAACATAACATCATAAATAATAACTATATGCATAAAGACTAGTGTTGACATAAAGTTTCAATGACATTATCTGTGTACAAAGAGAAATTGTAACATTACCTGGCTTAAAGCCTCAGTGCATTCTCCGCCATGTTCCTCCGACAAACAGCAAGCCCAGACTGGTTCATACAAGCAAAGAGATTTAGAGAGTCCAAGAGTTCACTTACACAGTCCTAGAACAGAATGGCCAACCCCATTATCACCAGTTCATTACTTCATTATAAGATTAAACAAATTTCTTAAATCTTTCATAAAAAGTGAAATTTTCTTGCTAGTTATTTTATTTGAAAGTTTTCTTTTCACACTGTTCAGTGGTAAATTTTATATTTATTACTATATGGTTCAAAACACTAAGTAATTAGGAATAATAATTATAATTTTAATTGGAAATATAACATTTTTTTAAAGAAACTTCCACAATAAGTCATTACTAAATGATTTAACAATAGATTCATTACTTGGGCAATCTGTTATAGTGTGGTATTTACTCATATTGGATGACTTCAAAAATTACGTCTCCACACGAAAAATTTTTTCTCATAAATAATTCCTCATCAGGGAAAGAACTGCATAGGTTTTGCCAATGTCGAACTATAATAAAGCTCTTTTATGGTAATTTATTCCAAAACACAAACTATTGTTTCCCGTTCTCTTGGAGATAAAAAAAATTCCATTTTGTACATAACATCATCACAATATTAGTTCAATATTAGAAAGTAAATTTCGTTTTAGATACTAAGAAGACAAAGAAAGTCAAATAATAGCTTCATTCTTTGACTACTTGTCAGAATCACAAATTCTTACAATATCAAATAATAATAACCTTCACTTTATATACAAAATGAGCGCTTGAAGCAAAATTAAAAAAAATATGAGTGTTATTTGATTTATTAAACTAATAAATTTGTAAATATATTAAAATAAAGAATATGTGCATAATACATTCATTTAGACTAGTAATTTTTGACTACCTAATATAAAAGATTGTAGAATAGAAGTAACCTCGTTAAATGACTATAAACAGAAATATTGTAATGTAATCAGTATACAACATAAAAAAAACTGAAGAAGTTTTCACTCAACATTACAGTTAGTAAATATATTATCAAACTCATAAATTATGAATATAAATAATTACAGATTATGGAAAATATTTGCAATTCGAGATTGGAGGTTTCCATCCACAATAGAGGGATCTTTATAACTTCAAAATAAGTTGCAATACTAGGGACTTCGCTTGTAGGAGCAACAATATTAGTTCATATTTCAATTTATTAATTCTAATGTGCTTAGAAGCATTTTAATGGTTGTGGTGAAAATGTAATCAATAGGTAAAGCTGTTTAATAAAAATCTAAAGTAGTCATTATTAGACAACGTTCAACACTTTTAATTGTGTCAATACCCCATTGAAAAAATAAAATATCTTTCTTATTTTCAATTACGACTGCAGTACGAAATTCACTACTTGTAAATAACTTAAACAGGCTAAATCTTCTTACAGTGAATGTTCAGTTAACATAATCTCATTTTTTGGACATCTAGGTTATAATTACTTCATATATTCAATATAATTAATAAATTTTAATAATTTTAGAAATCTCTTAAAACTAACTGATATTCTAGGTATAAACTTCAATATAATCAATAATAAACATTGCTTAATATCGTATTATTTATGAAGTATAAATATGTACATCTTTAATATGATGTATATCAAAAATGTTTTGTTTAATTATTAATGATACTGAATTATAAGAAGTATAACTTCCATAATTCATTTCAATAACTTAATGGAAATGTTATTTCTTCATCATCTTAAATAATGATAATTGTATAAAATAAATTAAGTAAAATTAGTTCTAATTTCTATGTAAAATAATATGTAGGAAATATGCTGTAAATAAGTGGGTATTTATACTTAATAAATAATCAGCTAATAAGCATTTTACATCTTTTCTAACATTATGTTTAAATTAACAAGATTTTATTTGAGCAAAAAGATACAAAATATGTTAACCAAAAAAAAAATGCTAATGTATTCAATCCGCCATATTGATTGAAAGTAAGCATTAAGTAATTGTTTTCATAAACCATTAAAATTAAACTATTTAAGGACTTATTATATTGAACAAATAACTTGAAACGAAAATTGTACTTACTATCTGAAGTTATCACTGTATGAAATATCAAGTTGAGTGAATAAACTTCTAAATTATTAAAACTTTATTTAAAAGCACTCCCGAACGCGTAACTTTTAATCGTACTATAATGGCTACAGTCTGGCTTCATTTATAGCTTTTTTGAAGAAAAGATTATTTTTACATAGAAATTAATTTGTCAATATATAAATATTTAAATTAATATAGTCAATCAAATCCTCGAAATCTAATTTTTTTTATCACTTAATTTTACAATAGTAATTAAAGCTTCCTATAGTATCAATGTATAATTAAATAGGTAAAACTGATTTTATTTGTAATATTCACCTTATGTTCAGCTTTTTATTTAATATTCCTAAAAACACAAATCTTTCTCAAAAAATTTTCCTTATTTCTAAAATTAATATTAATAATCAATTTTTCAAAATAGTTTTCGGTAAGGATTTGAACAAAGGAATATTTAATTTAATTTATTTATGATAACTAATATATTTCTATTTAAAATACGATACTATGAAGTAAAGTTAAATGAGTATAATCGTAGTTACATCAATACTACTATACAACCTTTGTCTACACAACAAATATCAGCCATTCAGGACTACATTTCTTTTGAAGGACAAAATCAGAATAATTATGATTGATTTCAAATAATAAATTCAGTTACAATAACAAATGAGTAGCACTTATTTGTGATTATTATTGTGGCTTTTATAACTATATTAAAGTTATTCTGTATTACTTCTTCTTCGATTCTTTATATTTAATAAGTTATTGTATTACTATTGTATTAGATTGTTGTAATTACATCACTTTACAATATCTTTTATTTTTTGTTAAAAAAAAAACAAATATTACAACAAATTGTTGTAACAATTTGTTACAACAAATATTAATTTTAGGAACACTGTTCCTGTGGTGACTTGTATAGTTGTTTCAAAGTAAAAGGTTAATAACAAATTATGTCACATTTTATTATTAAGAAAATTTCCTTATATTTTTAGACTATTAGTTTAATTTTGGAATAGCACAATGAAATATATTCCTTCATTATTTGTACTGACTGATTAAGAATATTTTCTTAGTCTGAGAAAGATTTTGCTAGCTATCAAAATGTAGTTACATTTTTTATTGTACTACTGACATTTAACTTGCCATATTTTTTCGTTGGCTAGTATAACATTTTCCTTCCGATTAATCAAGAATATGAAAACAGACAATTAGTATTTCAACAAGCTTCTGCTAACCTAGTTTTTTAATTGACATTAATTTTAAATGTTGGATGCTAACTGATATAGTATTTAATCAGGATCAACCGACACCACCTGAGTCCACGCCCCATGCCTCCTCCTATTTACCTCCGTAGATGTTACTCATCACGGAGAATCTGGCCTATTCTTAGTACAACACCTCCATCAACCAGACAACAAGACACCTTCATCTTCTCTCTAAATTACAATTTTCACGTTTTAACTGGAAGTATCATCTAATAAACACCCGGTTATACAATATAAAGAGTACAACTACGAGAACCAAAAAATGAGATTTTATATTGCGCATTCAGCCTTAATTATTTCAACAGTAGAAGGAAAAATTAGTCTAATAGTTTAACCAAAACAATACTGAACACAGAAAATTAATTGAACGCTTCAATACAATAGAAAACCTTCATGATTTCAGCATTTCTATAAATTTGAGAGTGTTTTAAAATGCATTATTATATGAATCATGCATTGCCAAAGTGATAGAAATGTAAAGACTACTTTTGGGACCCAGATTGACTGGCACTCTTAAAACACAATCTTTATTATTTACTGGTATCTTTTCATGCCCTTCAGATTATCTTATCTACCCTTTAAAATAACTGTTGGTATAATAATCAACTCAAATTAATCAGCACATATATTTACTTTCTTTAAATAGAAATAAATAGATAATATAACAGATAATAAATAGAAATAGACCTTTGTCATTCATCGCATATCCGAGTGATTCTTCATAGAAAGAGAGTTATCGTAAGTTAACAATTTTATCATAAGTTAATATCATATTTTATCATAAGTTAACAATTTTATCCTAATGTGACTTATGAGTCAGAACTATCTTTCTCTTCAATAGTTCTCTAATTTAGAAATTATTGTGTCAAAGGGTTTAAACAAATTCACTAGGCCAAGAAGTAACATGAATAATCTTTATTAAATTAAAAGGTCTTCTTTTTGTATATATTTTATTACGATATTTAATGTATAATCTCTGTCAGTAGAATTCAAACCGCTAGTATTTTTTCTTAATGATGATTTTTTAAAGATTGAAATTATGAAGAAAATTCATGTAAATTTTGAATTAGGTTAAAATTTCAGACTGGTTAAAATCCAGTCTGATTCTTATTGTATTAAACAATGTGCTTTACTTAAATCTATCTACAGATTAAAACCAACGAAACCTATGTTTAACTAAATCAACATTATGAGTTCTATTAAATATTATTATCATTATTGTAATTTTCTTTTGTCAAATGATGACTATTATATAAGTACTTCTTTATAAAGTTCTTAAAGACGGATTAAACTAACTGAAAAACCTAAAGAAGAAAAAGGTAAAATGCACCTGTCTGTAATATCTAATCAAATAACTAAAGTTAACCTATAACTTTACATTAATCATTTTATCAAAAAAAATTAATAGCATTGCTTTTATACGATTGTAACAACAATAATAATAACATTCTGAGGTAAAATGGATAAACAAACAAAAGTCTCCACATAAATGAAGTTTTATTCAACAACAACAACTGATTTCGAACACTTCGTGTTCATCAGGAAGACACCAAGGATGTGGTGCTGAAGGGTTAGTCCAGTGAAAACAACTAACTTCATTTGTGTGGAGACTTTTGTTTGTTTATCATTTTACCTCAGAATGAGTAAACACCACACAATTGCGGATTACACTACTAATGATTATAATAACAACAGCTTTTACGAGTATCAAACCATAATCTCGTTAATACGAATCATAATTAAAATTAAAGTAACAATTATTTTGGAATAAAGTTGTTGCAGCTAACTTGTTATACAATATCTAACTAATAAATGTAACAGTAAGTTAGATTTTTAATATCTCCTTGTTTATAAACTATATTCATACATCTATCTGTCAATAGAAGCACTAAGTGTGGCTCCATAACTATTTTGTCAGAAATGGATATTTGTTTCAACAATGAAAATTCACTCTTTATGATGTATACTGTAATTTATATACAAATTACGTCATATCTTAATAAATGAACTATTTTACTAACCATTTTATCCAGTGTTCTTCAGGAATAAAACCGTTCATAACATTAGGGATTTCATTGTAATTGTATTAGTTGTAAAATGTCACTCAATGCTGAATGCGATTTGAAATGCTTTTCTATTTACAAAAGGTAATCGGATCAAAATATATTTATATTACAGTAATTTTGTGCTAAGAGTATTTTTAGAGATTAAAAGTTTTATTGAAACTATTATGGTATCAATTGTACCTTCATTTTACAAGGATGAATGTTTTGAAATGTGATAGATCTCAAAAAAACTATTCTCTTTAATCAATAAAGTATTAGGAAATTTCACAACTATATAAGTGACTATAGAATTGGAGATAGTTAACTGATCGCCTTTCAAAGAAATCATACTTATAAATCAAGTGAATTTATTAGATACTAAGATAACAGAATTATAATTTATCCTCTTATTATTCGAAATGAACAAAAATCAATTGAATTTATAATAATAAGTATTATTTCTGTAACATAGATGCTTTAAAATTTCATTTGGTCAATTGAAGTGTTAAACATCAATTCACATACTGTACTTTCTTATGAAACAATATAATGTGAAAGGAAAGTGACATGCAATGTGTAATCCTTTAAACCCCATAGAGGTTTTTGATCTGGAGTTAGGATTGAGTTTAGTATCCCTATTTTGGACGCTTTGGTCTACAACAGTGTTATAAGTGATATGTTATCAAACCCCAGAATATTTCTTCAATCCACTCATTACAAACAACTTAACCAATTCAGCTTTAAAATAGTACCACTTTCATATTACAATCATTGATAGTTATATGTTAGTTATCAGTGATACGTTATTACTGATAGTTATAGTTAAACTATCAGCAGGTTTAAGGACTTTTAGGACATCCGTTATCATTCCAAGTAGTTTTAAATAATACATACAATTGAAAGTTTCACATCTCATGTTTAATTAAGTGTGATATTTTAATGGAAATATATAATAAGCATAGTAATTCCTGAGATTACTTATGTAATAATAAGAATTAACTCTTTAGAAAAAAGACCATTTTTTTTATAGAAATTGTCAATTTAACTTAAAATATATCCTGATGTAAACCTAAAAAATAATTCAAAGTGATATAATTTTAAATTATCAAAGCAGAAATTTCTTGGTACTAAAAAATATCAGCTCTGATTTAGACTTATGCTAAGAAGCGTTGAAGAACAGATTTTATATAGCAGTAAGGGTTTCACAGATTTGTTCAATGTTTTACTTCTTTCTTGCTAACAAAATTAAACTAACACCATATATCAATGTAATTGAATATTCAGATGTTGCAAATTTAGTATTTTTAAAGCTGCATCTAGTTTTTTTTTGGGTTATTTCTTGAATTTAGTTAATTGTTGTGTAAAAATATTTATAAAGAAAGGTATAACGTTTAAGCCTCCTCTTTAAATCTCAAAAGAGATCCACACGAATATAGTGTTATAGGGTTTTTCTGATTTCAATGAGAACAGCATAGTACTGTGGTTTTAAGAACGGAAAATAATCTGTATATAGATCAACCTGACTGTAGCACAGAGATTATTCAAGTTTATTTTTGTTAATTTTAAATAGGTGCAGTTAGATTACTGAGATATTCCCAAGAGGGAATACACATAGACGAAAGATTGATCCTTTGTGATAGCACATAATAAACATTCTACATATATTGGGAGTTCTACATTTTCCCTCCTTAAGTGTGTTTACAGTATATCTATTTAGTGGATCTTTAACAAGTACCTGACAGCTTAGAGGCTCCTGACCAATGGCATAACGTCCTCTATGAAGGATGACATGCCCAGATTTTTTTACGCCTACGTGAATATATCGGGAGCCAGTGGTGAGACCGCAAGCACTGCTACCTGATGCTAGACTTTTCACTAGCAACTTCACCCTGTATCTTCACACTTTTTCATTAATTTGCAGGCTATTAATTGTTATTATCAATACATGCAGGTATGTATTGTATTGATATATTGTATCAATTTTGTATACAATTTCATTGAGAGACACCACCTCTGCGTTAACGACTTTTGAGTTGGTCTGCTCCAATTTACGAACAACCTTGCGTGGCTGGTGTTAAAAGCCATATTAATTGCCCAAGAGACATCTTAATTTGGCATGAGCAATGTAAAAAGAAATCACAACTTCCAGACGAAAGGCAAAACTTTTTATACGACACTAAATACAAATAAAAAACTTAAAATGGAATTAAAGAAATATGGAATAAAAACAATCATCAGTGACAAAAAACAAGTACTTACAAAAGTTAAAACGCGCACGAATAAGCTTTCGACTTTTACTTTTATGATGACTTGTGTAAAAGTCGAAAGCTTGTTCGTGCGCGTTTTAACTTTTGTAAGTACTTGTTTTTATTTCCGTATTTGTTTTTAATTTATTGTAATTGTTGTTGTTTCTTATTTGTATTTAGTGTCGTATTAAAAAGTTTTGCCTTTCGTCTGGAAGTTGTGATTTTCTTTTTATATCTGCTCATGCCAAATTAAGATGTCTCTTGGGCAATTAATATGGCTTTTAACACCAGCCCACCGCAAGGTTGTTCATAAATTGGAGCAGACCAGCTTAAAAGTCGTTAACGCAGAGGCTGCTGTGTACTTTAATGAAACATGTTTACGTGAAGATTTGCTGCCATCATACACAAGTATTGTATATTGTATATGTATTGTATCACAATTTTGTATACAATTTGTTGAGAGAAACCTCACAAGAAGTCGGCTTTTGAAACTGTGATAGTGATACCGCTTATAAGAAATTCCTTACAAAAGTTCAGAGCATAGTATAGAAACTACGTTACAGAGCTTTTACAACATAAAACCATTTACAAGATAAAATGAAATAAGAAGTGTTTACCTCAATTTAAGAACCGTTGATTTACAGAGCTGTAATATAAGACTTAAAACTGGGAATTAAAGGACTTTTGGAATAAAATCTGTCAGTGTTTATTTTATTATTTTTATTAACAAATATGGGTCAATAAATTGAATGTAAAAAACATGCGAGTCCATTTAAGATTTATTGCTTATATATGGTGGAAAAATAAAATGGATGAAGATGATAAGAGATGAAACGGTGTTTGGGATGGAAGAAGCGTTTTCAGACCTCCCACCGTGACACTCACATCTGACGAGTCGCTTACCTGAAACAAATAGGATTAGTGTGGTAGGACTGTGTGGGGTGCTGCTTCATGGTACAAGCTGAATACAAGAAACCAGTGGAGCAGAACCAATGAATAGTGACAGCTACAAGTTTTAACACTACTTAGGACAAAACAATTTAATTGCATAGGTTAGGTTAGGTTGCAGTAGCAGTCCTACAAGGGAACACACTTAGGCCGAGCATTGGCCCTTTGTGATACTACACAATGAAGATTGATTCTACAGTGGGAGTCCTAAATTTTGCCTGACTCAAGTGTATTTAGAGTAGGGATCTTTAACGAGTACCTGACATCGTACAGGCTCGGGACCGACAGTTTAACGTCCTTCTCCGAGGGACGACGTGCTCAGATTTATTCACCTCCCACGTGAATAAATCGAGGGACAGGTGGGGATCGAACCCCGGTTCTATCAGTTCAGAGGCGAGCACGTAACCACTGAGTTAGCCTGGCCCCTATTTCATTGCATAAGTCAATACAAAAATTAAATGCAGCAAAAACTTTCTTCATTACTAATGAAAGTAACTAGTACTCCTTCTAGTATGACAGGTCTTTGGGAAGAAGCAACTGGACCAGTGGTGGGCTTCAAATTTTTTAAGAAACGGTTCTAAGAAAACAGATCGTGTGTTCACACCGGTTCATGTGAACCGGTGCTTAAAATATTATGAGTTCGGCGAGTTAAATAGCCTAAGGAAGTTTTTCTGCTCATTGCTTGTTGCTTTAACATGATCACCAGCGATCAGTCTTTTTTTCATATTTTCTATTATTGCTTCCAGTAGCTTTTGACAAGGTAGGCTAACAAATCTGTGGTTTTCAGTAAACTGGATCTCTTTGAATGCGTCCGAAGCAACCCTCTCATCAATTTCTTTTTCAAATGTCCCTATATTGTCCTTAAGCAATTCAAATGCTTTAATAGACCTCTTTATGAGGTTTTCTCCTCTGAACAAAGTTGTTCCTCTAGCTTGGAGGGCATTACTGAGCAATCACATTTCATTCAAAATATCAATCATTAAAGTTAGGTCCTTCAGATAATTTTTGTTGCAAAGACAGGCAGCCATCCCTGAATTATTTATCTAAACAAACACTTACTTTAATCTGGCAATTTCAGTAAATTAGATCTAAAAACATTCAATATTTGATTCAGAACTAAAAGTTAAAACTAGGCCTAATGTAGGCTAGACCAACTCATCTGCATTGTCATGAGCAGTTTGAGCACTGTAACAGTTACGCAAACAAACTAAATTGTTTAGTTATATATAGGCTCACATTGTTAAAAATATTACCATCTTTTGCTGAAAGTTGCTTCCTAATAAGTTTCTCAAGTTTTCTGAATAGAGTTCTTGTGACTATATTAACAGTATATATAGGCTATATACATGCGCAAATTACATTGTCATACGAGTACATACTTGGATACTTGTACATACACAAGTTACGTGAGTCACGCGACACTTGTGGAGTTTGATAGTGGGCTAATTAATACAGGTCTGAATAGGGGTTTACGTAATTTTAACAACCGGTTCGCACGAACCGGCTGAATACCATCACTGAACTTGACGACAAAAGGTGAATTAACGAAGCAAGTAAAGCAGAACCTCTCACCGACATTGGTTAGGGTCACAAGAAACTTTATTTGTTTGGTGGGACTTAGAAACAATTTCATTGCATAAGTCAATACAAAAAACAGATGAAGCAAAAACTCTCTAGAGTCTTAAATATAATATTTTTATTGAATGATTACAACTTCAGTATAAATACAAACAATTGAAGTTACTCAATTACTTGTTCATATTGGTTTAAAATTAAGGTAGAATTGAAATTTACAGTATCCTGCTTTATTGTTTCAAATACATTCTTCTATATCCTATCACAAACGGAATATATTTTTTTAGATCACTCCTTAAACTCTACTCTCTACAGTCGTGGTTTGAAGCATAAAAAAGCACAATACAACCATTAGTATAATAATTTATTCCTGTGGAATAACCCTAGAAATCACTACTTCAATGAACTCTTCATTCAGCCTCTACAAATACTAAGAAAAAATATTTAACCAACTATGGTACAATTATATACAATATTTTTTCCATACTGGTATATTGGTTTATAAGGATGTCCACTTCTAAGCGACGAACTATCAACAGCAGGTAATTATGTATTGCACATTATAATCATCCAGGATAAAAATAACCATAAGTTTTAAGTTTATGGAACTTTACTGCCAGGAACCACTCATTTTTTTATTGAATCTCTTTAAATAGCTAGAACTTTGAAGTTGTATCTTGGAAAATTAATAATAAATCGTTACTTTTATATCTGAAAGGAAACAATTTTTTAGAAACTTACGTTAGTTTGGTTGGAGCAAATGTTCATGACCTGTACATAAATTTGGCTGCAAATGCTGTAACAAACAAACTTTCATATAACACATTTATATATAATATATTTGTACAAATACTTATATACTAATAAATATAAATATCAGGTATGTGCCCAAATGACATCCAATTTCAAAGCGTGGTCACATTTTCTTAAAAAATGTTTGTTCACATTTGGTATAAAAAAAAAGAAAACAAAATTCTTATATTTTAAAAAAGTGTTAATAAAACTAAAATTGCATCTTTTGCGCTTAACAGTAAAAACTTGAAGTACAATTGCGCATATTTACTTGACATATAAATTAACAAATGCCTTCTAAGATATAAAAAATTAAATAGTTTAAAGGAACACTTACGTGCATAAGGTGTAAATCCATCCTCATCTTCGGGTTGCATGCAGTCTTTGATGATCTCATCAAGTTCAGGGTCAGTCAGTTTTTCGCCTGAAATTAATGAAAAGATTTTGGCTTAATAATTCTGTTTCAATTGAGTGTAAATTTATTCACCCTATGACGAGACTAAGGCTGTCAATGAAAAGTTTTGGTAACTTATCAGGTGGTAATGTGATAAAAGCATATACATTTCATAGTAGTTTAACTATTAAAATTTAATTTCTAAAAAAATATTACTCTTAATTTTAAATTATTTCAACAAATATATTTGAATTATATTCATAAATATTGAGATTTTGGGTCTAGATATTAAAAAAAAACTTCCTTGCCAACGGTTTCGACATATATAGCCTTATGTCTTCCTCAGGGCTAAAAAACATTGATAC
This sequence comes from Hermatobates lingyangjiaoensis, assembly GCA_026182355.1. NCBI lineage: Eukaryota > Metazoa > Arthropoda > Insecta > Hemiptera > Hermatobatidae > Hermatobates > Hermatobates lingyangjiaoensis. The sequence goes on from JAPFBL010000342.1 coordinate 28,966, forward strand.
ATTCAGCACGATTATTACAACAAATTAGGTCTATTGTTTGCTATAATGTACAATAACGATAAACTATAGATTTACATACTTAAGCCAAGCATGGTTATGTTTTACAATGTTTAGAAACTATACAGAGCTAAATTTTATAACCTGGGAAGTGTGTTTTATTGTCCTAGTTTTGTTTTTCCTTCATCAGTATTAACCTACGCTATATATTTAATAACTATAGGGAAGTGACTTTAGCTACACAGGACAATGTGCCTTGGAGGTTGCATATTTGTTTTGTTTCCTATTCGGCGTTTTGAAGACCCAGTGTTTACCTGTTTTTATTAGGTTTGGCAAATTAAGTGTTTTGTCCCTAAGCTTGTCTGTTGGATTGTAAAAAAATGTTAGTGTATATTTGATTGAATTTTTCAATGTCTGTTCTTGAGTTGCAAGAACAACTTCTTGAAATTAATATTTTTATAAAATTTTTATACTTCTGTAAGTTCTCTCACTTACCTATTAAACATTTGTATTGTGATTTCTCATTTGAAACTATTTGCGCTTTTTATGTATAGTTGATTTCTGAATGATTGTAGTATTTCATATATTTCCTCTGTTTTGTAAGCCTATGAAAAAGGTTTTAAATGAAATCCGAAACGTTTGCAATGAGAGTTTAATTTGAAACTAAAGAACTGACCAAGTCCTGATAAAATTTTTTATTTTGTTTCTACTTCACGGTTGATACTTTCACTAATATATATATATACATATATTTATAAACAAACAATATTATATTATATTCATTTATATTTATATTATATATATAAACAAACAATATTCACAAAAAGAACACACAAAAATGAAACGGAAATCACTACTATATTTAGTAGTCGATGGACTCGTCTTGAGTACTACTACTACTATTGAAATATAGTAGTGATATTCTGTTTCATTTCTGTGTGTTATTGTTGTGTATATTGTTTATTTAGTTCGTGGAACCGTTTCATTTAATTGGTTCTATAACCGTCAACGGTTTCAGCGTTGACGTCTTTCTTACTGGTTCCCTCCAATTTCCTAGCAATTCTACGCTGGGCTGATGGTAATTTCCAATTTAAACTTGTTAGAAGACATAGACGTACAAGGAAAACAGACAGACGTTCTTGGTGAAACAATGACGAAGAAACCAAATGCACCTTTCACTATTTATAAACTACACTTAACTAGTATTATAAGCTTTCAACCTTCCTGGGCCATCATCATCTCACAGAAACAGCTGTGAGATACAATACAATATGCTTAAAAGAAGGTTTGCTGCCATCATAAACTAATATATGGATGTAAGATTAAATTTAAATAATAAATTATAATTAATAGTGAGTTTAGTTTGAATAAACCATTATTAATTTTTTACTACTTGATCTGTTAAATTTAACTTAATTTTTGTGTCATTTAGTTCAATGAAGACACAATATTTCGTAATAACATCAACATTTCATAGTGATCATTTCGGCTTCTGACTTATCCAGTTTTTTGTACCTTTTTCTTGCTTTTAGGCACTTTAAAATACCTCTTCCTTTCTCCCCTCTCAATTCAACACCGCTTGTCCACTTTCACTGGTTAGTTTTTTTGGTTCAAATATCTTAGTTCTATTTCTTTATTTTTACTGTGGTATAGTAAGAAATATTGACTTTTACTTTACATATTTGACTTTTTACTTTAAATATTTGAGTTGTTTACAGTGAAATTTTGTTAATATGTTTTATATATCATACTTATAAATATAAAAAAGTATTCTTTTTTTTTATTAATTTCATTGATTTTTTTATAAACATGCGGATAATGTTTTGACTTGAGACCTTAATGCACCTTTATTACAAATCACCAATAACTCGAATGATTAAAGTCTTTATTATGGAAGATGCCTTGACCGGTACAAGTCAGACTGATTGTACCTATGGAGGAGCTTAACTGGGAACTTCATATTTATGAATAAATGATTGATATCAAGCCAAATAGTTACCCAAAGAAATGAGAATGTGTTGCAACTCGGCGGCCAGCATGAGACCATCGTCCTGTTTGTCGTAGAGCTTAAGACACTCTACGTAGTCCTCGTAAACACCACAGTCCTTGTCCTTCTTGGCCTGGGCGTATACGGGCAGGAATTCCTCTGCCGTCCACATCTTCTCACCTACAATCAGCAGAAAAAATTTTACTTTAAACTTGAATTTTAGATAAATAATTACATATGTATTTCTAAATTCGAAATATTTTGACTTAAACCATTAGTTGCAGAGAGATATCAATGTAATCAAAGTGATTTGGATTGGGCAGTAGTGCAAAGAAGCTTATCGACGACATTAATAAAATGATTTTTCGTTAATACGAATTACTAATACAAATACTAAGGTATTTGTATTTGTTCCCTAAATAACTCAGGGAACACACGTGGGCCGAGCATTGGCCCTTTGTGACTCTCACTTAACTTAAAGAATTGTTAGGAAAGTTACTATAGCTAGTATATTGGTAACCTTAGTATTACCAGTATCCTTAGTTTTGTTATTATCGTTGGATAGACTAATATATTAGTATCGTTAGTTATGTAGTAAACTATTATAACTATTATTATTTCTATTAGTATGGTTAGTATAGTATCGTTAGTATGAGCAGTGAAGTATTATAACTATCACTATTTCTGTTAGTATAGTATCGTTAGTATGAGCAGTGAAGTATTATAACTATCACTATTTCTATTAGTATGGTTAGTATAGTATCGTTAGTATGAGCAGTGAAGTATTATAGCTATCATTATTTCTGTTAGTATAGTATCGTTAGTATGAGCAGTGAAGTATATCACTATTTCTAATAGTATGATTAGTATAGTATCGTTAGTATGCGCAGTGAAGTATTATAACTATCATTATTTCTGTTAGTATGGTTAGTATAGTATCGTTAGTATGAGCTGTGAAGTATTATAACTATCACTATTTCTGTTAGTATGGTTAGTATAGTATCGTTAGTATGAGCAGTGGAGTATTATAGCTATCATTATTTCTGTTAGTGTGATTAGTATAGTATCGTTAGTATGAGCAGTGAAGTATATCACTATTTCTATTAGTATGAGTAGTATAGTATCGTTAGTATGAGCAGTGAAGTATTATAACTATCACTATTTCTGTTAGTATGGTTAGTATAGTGTCGTTAGTATGAGCAGTGAAGTATTATAACTATCACTATTTCTGTTAGTATGGTTAGTATAGTATCGTTAGTATGAGCAGTGAAGTATATCACTATTTCTAATAGTATGATTAGTATAGTATCGTTAGTATGAGCAGTGAAGTATTATAACTATCATTATTTCTGTTAGTATGGTTAGTATAGTATCGTTAGTATGAGCAGTGAAGTATTATAACTATCACTATTTCTGTTAGTATGGTTAGTATAGTATCGTTAGTATGAGCAGTGGAGTATTATAGCTATCATTATTTCTGTTAGTGTGATTAGTATAGTATCGTTAGTATGAGCAGTGAAGTATATCACTATTTCTATTAGTATGAGTAGTATAGTATCGTTAGTATGAGCAGTGAAGTATTATAACTATCACTATTTCTGTTAGTATGGTTAGTATAGTGTCGTTAGTATGAGCAGTGAAGTATTACAACTATCATTATTTCTGTTGGTATAGTATCGTTAGTATGAGCAGTGAAGTATTACAACTATCATTATTTCTGTTGGTATAGTATCGTTAGTATTGTTAGTTCTGTTAGAATGCCTAATAACATTAGTATCTTTAGTGTGACTTGTATCTTAGTCTCGTTAGTATGGATAGTAAACTATTATCATCCTTAGTATTGCTAGAATCGTTGGCATCACGAATATAGCTTTTGTTGTTAGTATCATTTGTACATTAGTATCGCGAATTTCGTTAGTATTGCTTGAATTACTAAAAATTATATATTGAGAAACAATAGTAAATAGAATTTAAGTTCTGTTTAAACTTACAAGTTTAAAGTGTACACACTTCCTGTATATGAAATATGACGCTATCAACTACTAGGCTTTTTCAACTAAGCTGTGTGATACTACTAGGTTAGGTTGCAGTGGCAGTCCCACAAGGGAACACACGTAGGCCGAGCATTGGCCCTTTGTGAATCCACACAATGAAGATTGATTCTACAGTGGGAGTACTAAATTTTGCCTAACTCAAGTATATTTAGAGTAAGGATCTTCAAAGAGTACCTGACATCCTACAGGCTCGGGACCGACGGTTTAACGTCCTTCTCCGAGGGACGACGTACTCAGATTTATTCACCTCTCGCATGAATAAATCGAGGGGCCAGGTGGGAATCGAACCCTGGTCCTATCAGTTCAGAGGCGAGCACGTAACCATTGAGCTAGCATCAGAACTATGGAGACGAAATAAAATAACAACGATAGAGAATATCGTTTGATAAAGAATGACAGTGGACACGCCAAAGAAGGAAGACCAGATCAGATGTCGAATGTTTATCACAGATCTACACTCTAAACTTTGAATGAACAGAATGTTTAGTAGTCTCCTATATTTGGTATTTCTAAAAATTAATGTATTAATTCAAGTAGTATAATCAAGGTGATGATACTATTGAAGTGAGGCACATTATTGTTGCTGTGTTTATAATCATTAGTTGTGCAATCCGTAATTGTGTGGTATTTACTCATTCTGAGGTAAAATGGATAAACCAACAAAAGTTTCCACACAAATGAAGTTATATTCAACGCGTTTCGAACACTTTGTGTTCATCTATAATTTGTATTATAGTGTCTTCCTGATGATGAACACAAAGTGTTCGAAACGCGTTGAATATAACTTCATTTGTGTGGAGACTTTTGTTGGTTTATCCATTTTACCTCAGAATGTGTTTATAATGTACTATTCTTTATTTTTTGATTTTTACAATAATATGTTAGTATTGTGAATAAGCTGAAAATTATTATTAATATTGCATTGTTAGTATAGCTGGTATTAGAAGCATAGTTGGTATCACTATCTTTGTTAGTATCATTAGAATGGCTAGTAATGTTAGTGTTAGTGTGTTAGTATTTGAATGAACTCTATTATATGTTAGTGTTCATTCAATGATTTTTGGTGCAAATTAGACCCTGCGTTTTTTTTTTTTTTTAAATAAGCGTTATTTACAGCATATTTGCTTCTTATTACAATACTAAATACACTTAGAAAAAATATAATATAATAATAATAAGATTTTACAATTGAAATGTGATTATAAAATACAATTAACTTCACTTTATTAGAGTGTCAAAATCAATATCATTAATAAACATAAACATAGAAGTAAAAACTGTGATTTGAGCAACTTATGAAGATGAATTGGTTATTAGGAATCAGAATGTATTACAACCAGACGATTCAAAGGAGTCGTAATCGCTTCCAGATGTGGATAATTCACTGTTATGTGATACCCTGTCTGGGAGGCTTTTGAAGCCTTTGAAAAGAAACAAATCAGGTCGTCTAAAATCTTAAAACTGTTGTCACTTGTATGTTAATTTCAAGTTTTTATGTTTTCGATAGAACATCGCATCTGGGGGAAAAACAAGTTAGTTATCTCACCAACTTTCATACCAGACCATGTTACTTCTATTGAAGTTAGTGATCTCACTAACTTTCATACCAGACCATGTTACTTTTATTGAAGTTAGTTATCTCACCAACTTTCATACCAGACCATGTTACTTCTATTGAAGTTAGTGATCTCACCAACTTTCATACCAGACCATGTTACTTCTATTGAAGTTAGTTATCTCACCAACTTTCATACCAGACCATGTTACTTCTATTGAAGTTAGTGATCTCACCAACTTTCATACCAGACCATGTTACTTCTATTGAAGTTAGTGATCTCACCAACTTTCATACCAGACCATGTTACTTCTTTTGAAGTTAGTGATCTCACCAACTTTCATACCAGACCATGTTACTTCTATTGAAGTTAGTGATCTCACCAACTTTCATACCAGACCATGTTACTTCTATTGAAGTTAGTGATCTCACCAACTTTCATACCAGACCATGTTACTTCTATTGAAGTTAGTGATCTCACCAACTTTCATACCAGACCATGTTACTTCTATTGAAGTTAGTGATCTCACCAACTTTCATACCAGACCATGATATTCCTATTGAATAATTGCTTTTCATTTTAGATGCTGCAGAATGCGCTGATAGCTGGTGTTAGTGATGGAGGTGTGTGTGTGTGTGTGTGTGCATGTGTGTGTGTGTGTGTGTGTGTGTGTGTGTGTGTGTGTGTGTGTGTGTGTACCTGTGTATATGTATGTTTGTGAATATATATGCGAATAAAATATTTGAATAATAAAAAATATAATAAACCTAATTCATATTTAATTTTTGTTAACCATGAGAACATGAACCTCGGCACCCTATACTGTAATATCCTTAACTGAAGGATACATTTTACAATATACATACTGAATATATTTACAATATATATACTGAAGTTTACAATATATATATAGTTCAATATAGACAAAGAAACATAGAGAAATCAAAAGAACACACTTACAGTCTCTAATTTTCGGTTTGAACCATCTTCAGGAGAGATAAGAGATAAGAGATTTTATCTCTTAAAGTTTAAAACACGATGGAAAAAGGAAAACAATAGAAATAAATGCTCTGAGGCCTTTCAATGTTCGTCATCAGAGAACAAACAAAGTAAAAACTGATTTAATTTTCTGGTTTATATAAGCAAAGTGAAGACTTAACAAAAACAACCTCTTCTGTCTTTACTTCATATTCTAAAGTTATTCATCCTGAAGATGAATGGTAATCATTTGAAACATGTGAACTATTAGAATTATTTTACTATGTAGACAAAGTAACGAGAGTGTTATTTAGGAAAATTAAGAAACTTGTTAAGAAACAGGTATTAGCTAAGTTTGGTGTTATCATCAATAATAATTAATGAATTCATTCGTACATGAAGTTCACTTACACTTATGTACATAATTGGCAGGTGAATATTAAAATTTTAAAAAAATATACATAAAGTATTATTTTTCCAAATGTTGACGATATAAACAAATGTTTATTGAAAAATACAGGTCAAATATCGTTTTAACTGCTGAGATATTATAGTTGATTGAATGATATTTTTATGTACTATGAGGTAAGCAAAAGTTGTGTGGGGTCTCAAAGGAGCATTTTTTTAATATTTTGGAAATGACTGAAGGCAGGTGTATTTTATTTATTCAGTTCTAACGTAGTGTAATCACTTATTATGTGGTATTTACTAATTATAGGGTAAAAAGCTAATGAAATGAAAAGTTCTATTTTCTCCTTATTCCTATATTTGTTTGCATTTCGTTATAGTTATCTATGTTATATTTTCAATATGTTTCCTACACTTAGTCCTAAAGAAAATGAAAAGGCTCAGCCTAACCTTTAGGAAAAAAAATAACAATGAAATGTACTTGCCTTCTAATATGAAACAGTTGTACCCCATACCCTCACCCACGTCCATCCTATTCCCAGTCATTTGACCACAGAAACTCAACCTTAGGTTCGTATTCTCTTACTCATTTTATTTTGTACTATATTTAATTTATACTATAGATAACTCTCTGGTGTCATTGTATTTTTTTTAGTTAATGCCTGAGGAAGAACACTACATGTTCGAAACGCGTTATTTATACCAATAAATTTTTATATATGGAGACCATTTTATTAGCTTTTTACCCTCAATACTTATTTATTCATATTATAAAACTATACAGTGAGTGTCTTTAATTTTAACAAAGTTTTATTATGGAATGTTTATAATTTAAAATATAACTAAAATCAATTTTTTCCTTTATAATATCTTGATTAATTTTACTAGTTCAAATGTGTCTCAGGCTAAAAATATTTCCTACCACTGATCTAAAGTTTTATAAAATGAAAGACAATACGGGTTAAATAATAGACGGTTGATGTACTGATCTCTAGGTCCTAAGGCTATATATATACCAGAGGATTCACGCCTGCCCACTTGGTTATATAGGTGGAGGTCACTTCAACCCCCCCTAGACACCCCGCTCTAACTTTTTATCTAACCCAATATTCAAATAAATGCCATCTCTCTGAATTTATACATTATAATAAGGTACAAGTAAAAGATTGCATTATACATCTTGTATAAGTAATATTATCTTGTATATGTAATATGGATTCTGTACAATTTAAATTCATCAATTAAAATTTTGATGTCAGATATTTCAGCTAATATCTATTGATTCCTGCCGGTTACTGTGTACAGTAGGTTAGGTTAGGTTGCAGTGGCAGTTCCACAAGGGAACACACGTAGGCCGAGCATTGGCCCTTTGTGATACCACATAATAAAGATTGATCCTACAGTGGGAGTCCTAATTTTTGCCTAACTCAAATGTATTTAGAACAGGGATCTTTAACGAGTACCTGACATCGTACAGGCTCGGGACCGACGGTTTAACGTCCTTCTTCGAGGGACGACGTGCTCAATTTATCACCTCCCGCGTGAATAAATCGACGGCCAGGTGAGGATTGAACCCCAGTCCTATCAGCTCAGAGGTGAGCACGTAACCACTGAGCTAGCCTGGCCCCCACTGTGTACATAAAAGAGTCAAAATATTGAAAGTGGGACCTAGAGACTAGTTTTCATTCGCATTCCTTTCTAATTTTAGTAACAGTCCTTCATTAAGACATAGATTGAAAATAACACCAAATTTAACTGATGTCTGTTTCTTAGAAATCTCCCCAATTTTCCTAAATAACACTTTCATTACTTTCAAAAGTTTCTTCCATTTTGAAAGACAAAATGACTTTCATCGTCTTATCATCATTCATGCCAATGACCATATACTCCCCTTCAACGACTGTTGCAGGTTGTAGGTTCTGTAGTATTATAGTAGAAAAAATTAGAATGTTTTGAAACTCAAAGAATGTAATATTTTGCTAGTTTAATCACTAAGCAAGATTCAAAAAGAAATAAATATATGTTTATACATATGTTGAAAGTCCTAATAACGGATTAAAGGCGTAATGACTGAAATGGACTTCATAGTCAATGCTGAGTGGTCAGAATCGCAGCTGAGACTAATTTTACGGTCTAGGGGAGACGTAAAGTAGGTAAATTCCCATTAACTCAAAGTCTTCAAAAAAAAAATTAATAAGAAACATAGGAACGAATAATTTCGTTTTAGAACCATCACAATAGCTTGTTTGTATCTTTTAAAAGCTTTCTCCTCAATGATTTATAAAAAATATATACTTTTGTTAAATTCAATGTTTTTTGTCTCAACCACATATATATAACACTATTTTTCTTTCTTTATTGAGTTAGTAGTTGTAGGTTGGGTAGATCAAAGATCTAGTAAGCAGGCCGGCCAAGTGGGCCCTTTTTGCCTTCCCCAGATAACCCGGATTCCTACTCCTAGGAAAATCTTCCTGATCTTTCTATATAGATCAGGAGGTTTTTCCATTCAATTTCCCTTAGCTTACCTATCATTATAGTACTTTTACCTAACGTATTTAATCTAAGGAGACTATACACAGGGCATTCAGTCACATAGTGGACAGAGGTTTCATCCTCTTCTCCACATTTTTGGCAAACCTCGCTGTTTTCTATACCCACTTTATTGAGTTTTGGTCTATCGTAAAACAGTAAAATACCTTTAATCTAACATTTTGTCTATATTTATAGACATCTTCAGGGGTACATCAATACAGCACTAAGGTACTGTGCTGTGCCCCTCAAATTCAACTCATGTAGAGTCAAATTTGTAAGAAAAAACTTGACACTGAACACAAATACCATTGTTATTGTGTATACCTGCACACCATATTTGAGCATTACGGTTGCTTTGGTATGGATATAAAGCAAGCAAGCATTTTTAAAGAGAGAGGTAGGGGATGAATTTATCAAAATTCAAAAAATATTGATATCACACAGCTAAGCCATTGTACATTTGATACAATAGTACAAAAAACGAATGGTTTTCGTACTATTGTATCAAATGTACAACTGTACTATTGTACCTAATGTACCAAACAGCTACCAATAATACACCAAATTAGAACATGTATCTTCTTTGGTTGTACAGATATGGCACAAGAATATTGTTAACGCCTAACAAATGGACAAACAAGATGACACATTCCCTGGCAGACTGACTCCCCCATTCTTCACAATGTTTACTGACCCAACAAAAACAGCAGGATGAGAATCTAGCAGCAGCGGGCCTCTGGTCCGGAACTGCTATTTACGACATGCACTGTTGTGCATGGTAATATTTGTTGTTCTTTGGTTGCTGGATGTACCCATAAATAAATATCCAGTTATAATTAAGGAGTAGTAGTTGAAGTCGGAGTTGGATGTTCAGAGTCCCGAGTGCCTGTTCGCAGCCTTATAAATGAATGAAAATTATATTTACTGGGTTCAAAGCCCCAATGTTCTTTAGCATCCGTTATTAACATCCAAAAAACTATTGAAAATCATTATTTCAACATTTTTTAAACTCATTGGCTAGATGTGACTCCCTGTCGAATCTGTCTCGTATGTTTGAACCAACTGTGTTAGAGTATAGGACAACCCTGTTGTTACAGCAGAGGTTCCCAAAGTAGGTTCCTTAACTGATTGTCTGGGGTTTCGTGAAAAACATTTAGTAAAAACATTTTTCTAAAAATTTTTTTTAGTAGGTACGGATTTATTCTATATTTCTTGTGAATCATGAAACCGAATAATGTTTATATCTACATATACCCATAAGTAGAAGTGGTCAAAATTTTATTCATATTTAGGATTAATCACTAGTCAGTTTTTGTAACTATCTGATTCCCGAATTTCCAGCTATTGCAAAAGTAGCACTTCACACACATTGCTGCCATTTCACACTACCTACTTATGTGAAACTGTATTTTCCCTTTAAACTTAAAACTGCCATAGAAACCAAATACCGAAGTATACTTAATGCTGGAGCTAACTTGAGAATCAAACTTTCAACTATAAAGCCAAAAATGATTACAAAACAAACTCTGTGTTAAAATTGCCAGTAATTCTGTTTTATGTGTTATGTACTTGTGGAAAATATGAAAATTAAAATCTTTTAGTTCTGAATTTTTATTCGAAAAATACACATTGCAGTAACATTACCTATTTAATTATTTTTAAACATACATACTATTTAAAAGGTATGTGAAAATTTTTTATATTACGACTGTATGAAATCATTAGAATCTGGAGTTTCCGGGAAAGTTACTGGAACAAAAAAGGGTTCCGCGTCGAAAAAAGTTTGAAAAACTCTGTGTTAGAGTATAGGACAACCCTGTTAACTTTAATCATATCATACTATTAATTTTGTTTAAAAACTTATTAAAGGAGTCTTTTTTATCTGAATAACATTTTATTTTAAAAATATAAATGTATTTTTATTTTAAATAGTTTTTAACAGTTGTAGGTAATTGCTGGTGATATTCCAGAGATGTTGCCATGTCACAATCTTAACTATTCTACTGAACTAATAAATGATACAGTAAAGAGATTTTAAATCTCAGTTGTTATTTTTAAAAGCTTTTATCAGTCTTTTACTATCTCTGTAACGCTTAGCTCGTTTTAGGCACGACATTGAACAATCAAGTTTTATTATCTTACCAAAACGATTTACCAACTAAATGTACATTTTCCGATTTATTATCACTTTTAATTGCACTGTTCCTTATTTTCTAAATATTTCAACTTAATTACTTAACTTAGTTTCATTTTAACATTGTCATTTGGAATCCCCAGGGAAGTAATTATTCAAACTGTATTATTACTTAGGGATAGTTTCAATAACTTTCAACATTAAATCAGAAGGTCTAAGCATTTCACTAATGGTGCCATCAGTTACTATGTGTCAATCAATTATGATTGGACATTCTGGACAATCTCCACATAAAAACATTTATTTTTTTTTATAAAAAAATCATTAGTTGTGCAATCCGTAATTGTGTGGTATTTACTCATTCTGAGGTAAAATGGATAAACCAACAAATGTCTCCACACAAATGAAGTTTTATTCAACGCGTTTCGAACACTTTGTGTTCATCATAAGGAAGACACCAACCCGTGAAATAAAATAAAAAGACTAAGATCTTTCAACCGTATCAAGCTGTCTTCGTCAGAGTAAAAAACCCATCTGTTGGGTTTTTTGACACTGACGAAGACTGCTTGATACGGTTGAAAGATCTTAGTCTTGCTTTCTCATTTCATATTGTGGCTTTTCATATATATATATATATATTCATCGTGATTTATTTTCTTGACACAATATTCATATTTTATAAGAATTTTGTGGGTTTATGTCTTATGATCGAGACTACATCTCTCGTTGACTTTTCGACATAGATTTATGTCTTCTTCAAGCCTACAACATGTTTTTTACAATTAGCACTATTATTACTACAGTTTTGGCTATTGTTTACATTTTAAATTTATAAATGATGAGTACTAGAAAGGTATTGATTGATAAATCTGGTATTAAAACTACGGGTTTCACATTGAAATTTGTTTTTTTACACTATTACTATTCTATAAAATAATATAACAATAATATTGATTGAAAAGTCGAGGAGAGAAGTAGTTGCAATAATAAGATCTGAACCCTCAAAAATCTTATAACATATGAATATTATGTCAAGAAAACAAATCATGATATATATATATATATATATCAATGATCAAACCACAATAAGAAATGGGAAAACAAGACTAAGATCTTTCAACCGTAACAAGCGGTCTTCGTCAGAGTCAAAAACACAACTGACAACTGACTGACGTTGGGTTTTTGACTCTGACGAAGACAGCTTGATACGGTTGAAAGATCTTAGTCTTGTTTTCCCATTTCTTATTGTGGTTTGATCATTGATTGTTATTTCACGTGTTTATGTGAAACCTTTATATATATATATATATATACAGAAGAGTTAGCTTCTGCTACTCAAAGGGACTACTTCTGCCCGATGACTACGACTGTCGAAATATCGTTGTGAGTCTTTTGTGTGTGTCTTTATTTGTTTTTCTCTTTCCGGTGTGAAATATATATATATATGTATATATTGATAAAAGTATCGACCCTGAAATAGAAACAAAATTAAAGTTTATCAGGTCACAGTCAGTTCTCTCATTGCCAACGTTTTGACTTTTATTTTAAAAACCTTTTTCATAGGCCTAAGAAACAGAGGAAATATAAGAAATAATTCAATCATTCAAAAATCAAACATAGATAAAAATCACAATTAGTTGTAAATTAGAAATTACAATAGAAATTTCGACAGTAGGTTAGTAAGAAAACTTACAGAAGTATAGAATTTTGAAAGAGAAAAACTAAGCATTGCATTAGAGATAGTATTAATGTATACTTATACAATCTCTAATGTAATACTTAGTTTTTCTGTTTCAAAATATTATACTTCTTTAAGTTTTCTCACTAACTTATTGTCAAAATTTCTATTGTAATTCTTATTTGTTACTCATTCACTTTTTACGTATGTTTGATTTTTGAATGATTGAATTATTTCTTCTCTTTCCTCTATAGGTCTATGAAAAAGGTTTTAAATAAAAACCAAAACGTTAGCAATCAGTACAACAGTGTCATGTGTACATTCAAACTAGACAGTTGTAAAAATTTACAGACTATTTTTCTTGTAAAATAATCTTTAATGTAATGCTTAATTTTCTGAGTCAAAATTGTATACTACTGCCTATGAAAAAGGTTTTAAATAAAAACTGATATGTTGGCAATGATAATTTGAACCTGAAGAACTGACCAAGTCCTGATAAACTTTAATTTTGTATATATACAATTTGAATAATATACGGACCTTCTAATATAATTGAAGTAAAATAAATGAGGATTTAGTTTGTATTTTCGACAGTAGATTAGGAAAAGACATACGAATTTAGAGAAAATAGTAAATAAGCCTGCTGTATATAAAAAACTATAATAACTAAACAAACTAATCAAAACTAATATCTGTGCAAAACTAACAAACAGGTACAATAAACTAATTCTGAGGTAAAATGGATAAACCAACAAAAGTCTCCACACAAATGAATTCATTTGTGTGGAGACTTTTGTTGGTTTATCCATTTTACCTCAGAATGAGTAAATACCACACAATTACGGATTGCACAACTAATGATTTACAATAAACTAACTATAGTTTTGATGTACAGTTATATATTTTTTTATATTCTATCTGTTAAAAATTCAATATATTAGTCAATGTATAAACAAAAATATAAAAGAAATAGAATTAAGCAATTGTTTGTTACTGTAGCTCTGTAAATATTTATGTATTGATAATATTAAAACATTTTTGAATAATTTGAAAAGATGAGATTCTTTTAGTCTCAACATTCATAAGAATAATTGGAACAAAGAGGTGAGTGAACAATGACGCTATTTTTAGCTCCCTAAACTTATATTTGTAGAGTCTTGACGGACATATCGACTTTCTGCGCCAACTCTGGCTTGTTCTAAAGCCTTGGAATGAATGATCTACATATTTACTTCATGTAATTATGACATACCTATAATTATGGTTCTATAATCCTACTCTACACTTAATACTTATTTAACATATTGTTTATTATACTGATACATTACTGCAAATCAAATTCTTCTTTTAGGCCACATAAGTAAGTTTATCTGAACTAATCAGATTTCAGATAATAAAAATCAAGGACCTGAAACTCATTTTATTTCATTTCCCTTTTAATGAATAAAGCTATGCATATTAGTTTTATATATATATATCAATGACCAAACCACAATATGAAATGAAAAAACAAGACTAAGATCTTCAACCGTAACAAGTTGGGTTTTTAACACTCACGAAGACCGCTTGTTACGGTTGAAATATCTTAGTCTTGTTTTCCCAATATATTTCATATATATATATATATATATCAAACCACAATAAGAAATGGAAAAACAAGACTAAGATCTTTCAACCGTAACAAGCGGTCTTCGTCAAAGTCAAAAACCTAACTCATTGATTGTTATTTCACGTGTTTATGTGAAATCTTTTATATATATATATATCAATGATCAAACCACAATATGAAATGGGAAAACAAGACTAAGATCTTCAACCGTAACAAGTGGTCTTCGTTAGAGTCAAAAACCCAACTGAAAAACCCAAGTTGAGTTTTTGACTCTCACGAAGACCGCTTGTTACGGTTGAAATATCTTAGTCTTCTTTTCCCAATATGTTTCATATATATATATATATATATATATATATATATATAATCGCAGTTTCTACATTCACGACCTTTTTATTCACAGATTCTAGCTTTCTGGCTATTTTTCTTATCGTAGTAGGTGAGCTATAAATCAGGTTCGCATATGACATTTCCAAGTAGATAGGTCAAGTGAACGAAGGAAATTTAATTTCATGATCTAAATGTATATTCACCTTACACTAAGCAGGACAGGACTGAGCTAACAGGACAATTGAACTCCGGATCTACCTGTCCTGCGAGGAGCTAGTTGCGGCTTCCCAGGATGAGTGAATTCGATAATAGCAAAATGTACTACTTTAAGTTATGTAAACCTTTTTTTCTTATTTTAAGAGGTTAAAACTTTTAATGAACATCAAATTAAGTCAGATTCTTTAGTAATATTCCAGTGGTATTAACTGAAATTAACAGTTAACCATCAAATATAGTTAGGCCTCTTACTTGTTTCTTGTGCTACCCTCTGTGGGGAAATGTCTAACTCATCAGCAGAGTTTTTATAATAATATTGACATAGATAGATATCCTATTTAGGCTGTGCCTCTGTTTAACTCACATAAAAACATTTCAGTGAATAACCATGAAATGATTGTATTTCATAGAGTTTTCTTTAAAACATTCTTTATTTCGTTTTATTTTCGTATTAGTAATTGCAGAAGTTTCTAATCTCTTACGCTTATCTTATAATCTTATAACAATGAGATATATTTTCGATGTTGACTTACCCTTCTTCTTGGCTCCTCCCAATTTTTCGATTAATGCCTGGGTGGGGTTAAGGTTAAGAGCTCTGAGGATGTCACCGATAAAGAATCCATCGACCTTTCCACTGCCATCCATATCGTAAACCGAGAAGGCGAATTTCGCACCTGCAACAACAAAAGAAATTATAGCTTTTCTGAAGCTATTACAGAGTTTGTTACAAAAAAAAGAACAATAATTTCATCAAAAAGGGATGATAGAGATCGCCTGGCTCCTTTCGTAATCTGAACGATCTTTAAAGGTTCCTCTAAAACGGGCTGGCTAGTCCTCTACTAGTCATCGCGTCACCGAATAGCCCAACAGCCAAGGGTAGACGTTGGCTAATAAAATAAATAATAATAATTTCATCAAAGTAGAATTAGCTAAGTTTATTCCAAAAAGGGAGGGAAATCGTAAAAATTTTTACTCTTTTAGAATATTACAATGCACTAAAATCAAAAACGCATTAGTTGGTAATTTTTTTCATAAAATCGTCAACCAAATTAACAAGGTTAATATATTTATAAAAAATTCTTTCCATATGTTAAATTTCTGAAATATAGATAGATACAGGTAAAAAGGTAAAAAGATTTCACATAAATACGTGAAATAACAATAACAAGGTTAGGTTGCAGTCCCACAAGGGAACACACGTAGGCCGAGCATTGGCCCTTTGTGAATCCACACAATGAAGATTGATTCTACAGTGGGAGTACTAAATTTTGCCTAACTCAAGTATATTTAGAGTAAGGATCTTCAAAGAGTACCTGACATCCTACAGGCTCGGGACCGACGGTTTAACGTCCTTCTCCGAGGGACGACGTACTCAGATTTATTCACCTCTCGCATGAATAAATCGAGGGGCCAGGTGGGAATCGAACCCTGGTCCTATCAGTTCAGAGGCAAGTACGTTAACCACTGAGCTAACCGTTTCTCAGGTAAAGTGATATGTTAAAACACTATTTTTATTTAATCACTATACTTAAGAATGCATGTATTTTTTATCTTTAATTATTTACATATTTCTCTAAATATTACATTATTTATTCGATTATTTGATTATATTGACTGGCTGGATCCCATTACTGGATTTGATATTACTCCTCATGTCAAAAATTGTTTCGACTAACGAGTAATTCTACATGTGAGAATAGTTTTGGAACGAATTAATCTGGTATGTTGAGGTGCCAGCGTGATTAAAAAATAGAGTAGGGGAGGAGTGGGGGAAAGAAAAAGAGAGAAACTGAAGAAGAGAGTGAGCGGAAAGAGAAGAAGCGATGCAAAGTTATATCAAAATGCAAGACATAAATAAATCTGAATAAAATCATAATTAACAAGATACTCTAAAAACAAATCTTAACTGAGGAAGAGAATAGGAGCAAAAATATTTCATAAATTCCTCACGTTACGTTATCAATAATGTGATTGATTTTGCGGAGAAAATGTTGTTGACTTTGCTGGTTCTATTTAAAGCTGGATGTGGTCCAGGAATTTGTATATTAAGACATAGTTTCATCAAATCAAATTCCAATATTTTTAAAGAAAATATTTGAGTGAAAAATTAAGTTTGATGTGCTTAAATTGTCATGGCTTTTTGATAGTGTTTTAGTAATATCGGAAATTATCTAATAAATTTTACAACCCATTAGGAATGCTGAAATGTTTGCATTATAGAAGCATGCTAATTAGCTCATTAAGTAAGTTAAAATAAATTTTCTTTAATTGTCAGTCATATTTATTTTTACTTCAGCGCAATCGTCCCCATTTAGATGTCATAAGTTAAGAAACATTGGGAGTGGTTGGATCTTGGATAGGTGACATTATGGACACTATGAACCTGTTATTGTGGTTCACCCATGAGTCATACAGGTGCATAATCAACCACACTTTGCCGATTATAGAATATAATCAGAATATAGTTGGGATGGCAAACAATATTAACTAACTCATCAAAAATGATAACTTCATTGAGAAATATTGACTGACTAAAGGAAAAAAATGATATTTTGATACTATCATAATCATGTACTTGGTTGACATCAATTCTTGAAAACTATTAATTTCTAAAGACGGTTAACATTAAATTATAAATGTTCTTTCTCATGAAAAATTTTACTTTGTTAACAATTAAGCCCTTATAGCAATATTGCAGTCTTTTGAGGGTCAAAAATATATTTACCATTTGTATATATAAAAATACTCAACAGAGGTCTGGAGTTGGGTGGAATTTTATCTACTGTTTTCCCTGTTCTTTGTATATTGATCGTATCTGAAGACGGATTAACTGAAAATTTGAGTTTGTAAGTGTTTCTTTACTCTGTGTGTTACCTTCTTCGATTTTTAACCCATATATATATATATATCAATGATCAAACCACACGTTCACGTGTTTATGTGAAATCTTTATATATATACATATATATAATGGGATATAATGAATCCGCAACGTTGCGTCTACAACGTGCTTGGTATCCCTTTTCTTTTCTCCTGAAGACGGATTGCCCGAAAATTTGAGTTTGTAAGTGTGTTTCTTTGCTTTTTGTGCTACCTATCTTCAACTTTGAACTGTTATTGGGTCCAGTTTTGGATCTTCTTTCCGTTTATCAAGTGAATATATATAAATATATATAGAAATATATATATGCATTTATTTTCTTAAACAAATCAGTAAAAATAGATAAAAAATATGGCTCGAAAAAAATAACAATAATAAAAAAATAACACTAGATAGTCACGATTGATGATAAATGGTCGTGTAAACAAAATTTTGGAAATTCAAAAGTATTTGAATAGAAATATTTGAAGTAATTAACAATATGAATCGTTATATCAAGCTTTAAACATTATTTATTTAATCTTTTAATTAAATAAAAAAATAATAATTTTCTAGGTTGTACCAAACATGTTTTTTGGTCCCCTATATCCATTGTTTCTTTATTTGTTGCTGATAGGAGTCCCCCAAAACCTTTTTAAACATTCCACAAATCGCACTGTTTAAGGAATCTTAATGATACATACGTTCTTTGAGTGGTAAAGTATTGTATTACCTCCAGTTAAAAGTGGAGCTTAGAAAAGGTACATGATCTCCTATATGACATAAAGAAAACAATCCACCTTCAAGACAATTCTAAAAAGTTTAAATTTTGTTTAAAATTTTATATTTTGAAAAAAAAATTATATTTTGAAAGGTCAAGGCGCACGTAGGAATTATCTAGAATGAGTTAGCGGATGCTAGAGCTTAAAAGTGCTCAAGACAACAACTTGGATTTTACAAACGATGAAAACCCCACGTCTTACATAAAACAAAGGCTAGTCAGGTAAATAGTGGCACAATGGGAAAAAATTTGGGCGGAATGTACTAAAGGCTTTCAAACAAAGGCATATTTTCTTAGTATAAAATACAGGACATCAATGAAGAATTTTGAAAAAAAAAGTATAAACTATCCCAGTATATGACTGGTCATGTGGGCCATTTAAAGAATACTTGAATAAGTTAAAAATAGCTCATAGCCTATCATGTACATGTAACGCGGAGATATCCCATTCTTCTGGACACTTGGTGTATGAGTGTTGTCTTTGTGAACAGGAGGGGCCTATTAAATCCTCATTAATCACAAAAAAATATTATAAAAAATTTATAACATTTTTTTTTACAGTTTTGAACCTTACACATTTTTTAATCGCAAGACATTTCACGTGATCAATATCTGAGTTGTGCACCAACTTTATATTATTTATATTTTACAACACTAATGAAAATGTTTATTTCATAAAAAAAATTGTGTATTATATTTCAAAAATAAAAATTATTGTACAAAGCGTGTAATTAATGCATTTACTGCAGCAATGTGGAACATGATGCAAACAAAAAAAATTAAAATGCTCAATGTCTTTTATAAGTCGTGATGATTCAATGCATAATCTTAAAATATTTGGACCTCACTGCTGTTTGAATGCATTTGCTAACATTATTGCAAGTAACGAAGCCTGTCTCGGGGTGGATTGTTCATGATCCTTCTTCAGAATGACTATTCTTTCCATGATCGAATGACTAGGAATCACAATACAAGCGACCAAGAACGTAACATGAACCGAGCAATCTAACTATATACGAGAGTTGTACACTTATTCATCTCATACTTCATAAAAAACGTTAATTCATTATCAGTATTAGTCCATGACCTGGAACTACTAAATACAAGCACTCCCGTTTAAAGGAAAAACTGTTCGCTGTTGGTTGGTCTACATAGTTAATTAGATTCCTAGTGCGTTTAGCTAATAATTATAAATATTTGAGAGATAGCAAATTTGCACTAGACAAAATCTCACTCGTTATGGAGAATATGATTCATAAAAAATTAAGGTCAAAATTGTATGTACCACAAAATCTATTCAATATAGTGAATACCCTACTGTATTCAGGACAAAATTATAATATTATCTCTGTTCACATTATTACGGACCACAAAATGTCACTTGATATATTGTTAATATGATGAGCACAACATTAAGGTCAAATTTATAAACTTTTTAGGGACAAAGTAATATGTAACACAATATGCTTCAACTACACTCAGGTCAAAATTATAATATTATCTCTCCTAATATGTTTGTAAGTCAGAAAAGCTCACTTGTTACAGTGAATATACTTCAACTACACTCAGGTCAAAATTATAATTTTACCTCTGCTAATAAGATTGTGTATAAAAAAAACCTCAGTCGTTACAGTGAATATACTTCAACTACACTCAGGTCAAAATTGTAATATTACCTCTGCTAATAAGATTGTGTATAAAAAAACCTCAGTCGTTACAGTGAATATACTTCAACTACACTCAGGTCAAAATTATAATTTTACCTCTGCTAATAAGATTGTGTATAAAAAAAACCTCAGTCGTTACAGTGAATATACTTCAACTACACTCAGGTCAAAATTGTAATATTACCTCTGCTAATAAGATTGTGTATGAAAAAACCTCAGTCGTTACAGTGAATATACTTCAACTACATTCAGGTCAAAATTAAATTATTACCTCTGCTAATAAGATTGTGTATAAAAAAACCTCAGTCGTTACAGTGAATATACTTCAACTACACTCAGGTCAAAATTGTAATATTACCTCTGCTAATAAGATTGTGTATGAAAAAACCTCAGTCGTTACAGTGAATATATTCAACTACACTCAGGTCAAAATTATAATTTTACCTCTGCTAATAAGATTGTGTATAAAAAAAACCTCAGTCGTTACAGTGAATATACTTCAACTACACTCAGGTCAAAATTATAATATTACCTCTGCTAATAAGATTGTGTATGAAAAAACCTCAGTCGTTACAGTGAATATGCTTCAACTACATTCAGGTCAAAATTAAATTATTACCTCTGCTAATAAGATTGTGTATAAAAAAACCTCAGTCGTTACAGTGAATATACTTCAACTACACTCAGGTCAAAATTATAATATTACCTCTGCTAATAAGATTGTGTATAAAAAAACCTCAGTCGTTACAGTGAATATACTTCAACTACACTCAGGTCAAAATTAAATATTACCTCTGCTAATAAGATTGTGTATAAAAAAACCTCAGTCGTTACAGTGAATATACTTCAACTACACTCAGGTCAAAATTATAATATTACCTCTGCTAATAAGATTGTGTTTAAAAAAACCTCAGTCGTTACAGTGAATATACTTCAACTACACTCAGGTCAAAATTATAATATTACCTCTGCTAATAAGATTGTGTATAAAAAAAAACCTCAGTCGTTACAGTGAATATACTTCAACTACACTCAGGTCAAAATTATAATATTACCTCTGCTAATAAGATTGTGTATAAAAAAACCTCAGTCGTTACAGTGAATATACTTCAACTAAACTCAGGTCAAAATTATAATATTACCTCTCCTAATATGTTTGCAAGTCAGAAAAACTCACTAGTTACAGTGAATATGCTTCATATTGAATTCACGTCAAAATTATAATGATACCTTTTACTAACATGCTTTATGTCAGAAAATCTCATTCGTTTCAGTGAATGTGATTAGCACATCAAGTCTAAATTATAATATTATCTGTGCTAACATTATATTGCTACTACTACTACATTCTACCCGTTGTTACGAATTCCTAATCACTAATAACATATTTTTCATATTCATCATTGAACAGTGTTAAATTTATAATGGAATATTAATCACCAATTTAGTTAGCTGAAAATTAAGTATTTAATTAAAATCATAAAAGATTTAGATAGTTTCTCTAAGAAGTTTTCTAAGCAGAACATGTCAATGGTGTATGAAAGTGAATTTGTAGGAATAGCTGTTCGCTGATCTGTTTTTGGACTGTGTCCAGGGCAATACGAACCTCTTAGCTATAAATAGCTCGGGCAAGCCTTATAAGACCTCATTCGAACCCGCTAACTCCGTGTGTTTGCAGTCTTCCCCTGTGCCCTTTGCACCACCCCCTCCTAAATAGTGTTTTAAAACAAAGCTAAAAATCACAGTTTATAAAACAAAATATTAAATACAAAAAAAAATTATAATTTAATTGTGATTGTTTTAATTTCATAATTTGAATTCATTATAATTAGGGATAGTTATAAAGACATAAAGTTATAAAGTTATAAAGTCTATTCCGAGTACCTACAGTACTTTCATGTTTTGATTCCTTAAAATGTCCTTAAAAATTTTTACATTTTCAAATAATGTGTGCGTTCATTTCTATAACCGAGAACTACAGACAACAGATAGGATCCAGAGGATACAGATAGGACATACACAGTACATAAAAAAAGTTTCATTTACAGATTAAAGTCTAGTCTTGAGACTATAAGTGTGTTCGTCCCTTTACTCTGTATCTATAGCTCACTGTGATGCGTATATATATTAAAATATATTCACAAAAAGAACACACTGTAATTAAACAGAAACTCACTACTATATTTCGTTGGCTTCTTCACCAGCAAGGTAGTAGTGAGTTCTGATAATTTTCTGCATGTTCTTTCTGCCAATATAGTTTATTAAGTATGTGGAACCGTTTCATTTAATTGTTTATGTATATATAACAAGATTTTGCAATAAACACATGAAATAACAATCAATGTTCAAACCACAATAAGAAATGAGAACAAAAGACTAAGATCTTTTAACCGCAACAAGTGGTCGTCATCAGAGTCAAACAGATACTCATATTGTTGATTGTGAAATCTTGTATAACAATATAATATTATATAATTATATATTATATATATTTAAAACAAAACTAAAGTTTATCGGGACTCAGTAGTTACGACGACTAAGTAGGAATATAGTAGCATGTTCTTGCCATCACTTCTATGAATTTTCATTATATATATATAACAAACTACAATATGAAATGAAAAAAAAAGAAGGCTAAGATCTTTTAACCGTAACAAGCGGTCTTCGTCAGTCAAAAACTCAACTGGACTCAGAGTCAAAAACCCAAAAATCTAGTTGAGTTTTTGACACTGACGAAGACTGCTTGTTACGGTTGAAAGATCTGAGTCCTGTTTTCCCATTTCATATTGTGGTTTGATCATTGATTGTTATTTCACGTGTATATGTAAAATCTTGTTATTATTATATATATATACAGGAGTTTAAAATTCAAGAAGAGTTACACAGAGAGTAAAGAAACACACTTACAAATAGGTGAGTTTGTGAGTGTGTTTAAATGTGAAGTATATATATATATATATATCAGACAACTTGTGTCTCTGACAAGGGCCTTTACATGACCGTTAAACGATGCTAGTATCATTTCCGTATATCATGCTATCGTTAATATGATAATATTAATATATTAACATATATACACGTGTGTGCGCGTGTGCGTGTGTTGTTTGTTCTATAATTTCTCAAGTTTTTTTACTTTCTGTAATTTTGGAGCTAAGTCAGATTACGGTTAAAGATTACTTTATATGCATGTGGATATTTTTTTCTTTACTGAGCAACTTATGGTGTTTATAGATTTTGAAATTTTTCAGGATGGCTGAATAATATTATGTACCAATAAAGAATATATGTAATTTGGGTATAGGAAAGGGATAGCTTGCACAAGAAAATCTTGGTCATAAGAAATAAAAGAATCACCAATGTACTTAACTTATCATATTCCTTAATGTTTACATAATTAAAGTAATTATCACTACTACTGAAAGAAATATGTAGTTTTAGCAAAAGATAGATATGTATTAGTGATTCAAAATTACAGAAAAAGGTTGTAGATTCCAGAAAAAATTGATGAAACTAAATGATGACACCAAATTAAGAAACTCGCCGTCCTATAACATTTAAATGAAAAGTATCAACACCAATAAAGCATGATCCTCACTTGTGATAAGAATGAATCCATTCATACTTATGTTTAAGTTCATTTGACATTATTTTTTGCATTAAATCTATCATATTTCATATAATCCATAAGTGTTTTCGTCCTTTAATTAATTAATTAATCATTAATCAGACAAGGATTTGTTAATAAGTTCAATTATAGTAAAGCTAAATGGAGAATACTTTAGAGTTCTTTTATATTTGGAGCATCAATGATTTTGAAGGCGTTAAAGTAATACAGGCAAGTAAATCTTCCGAAAAATCATTGATTGATACATTATTTATGAAGTTGAATACTAGCTTTGATTTTTTTAAAAAAGAATGCAAAGCTGAGCTGCGTTATCATTGAACAAATGGTAGCTATTTCTTTGATTGGTTGCAACCTTTAGCTACCATTAACCTTTGAATCAAAAGTTATTGATTATCAAAATCAATAGATTCAATAGTTAAAATACTTTTGAAAAAGTATTCAAAGGAGTATATTTACGCTCAACAAAAAGGTTTTTATATTTCAAGTTTCTGAGTAGTAACTTGGAGCTAGAGCTGAACCTGTTTCCATTGTCATTATCAATAAATTTGATTTCTTTAGAACTGACTAAAAATCATAGTTACTTTTTAGAACAAAAATTTATAAATCTTTCTCCTAAAAGACAACATGTTTTGTAAAAAAAAATCTACAATAATCAGCATACTTTTATGAAGTAGAATTATTGTAGTTTTACTTTTTTTTTGCAATTAAATATGTGTTCAACATATAGAAAAAAAAGAAAAATTTGTAAAATAGTGTAAAGTTTGAAACAAAATTAACCTGTTTTATTGACAAATAAATATAAAAACTAAACAACCAAAAAAGATAGACTGAAGCAGTGGCGTACCTAGAACTTTTGCCGCCCGGGGCAATCTCCAGTTTGCCGCCCTTTCTATTATAAGTTAATCAAATAGTGGTTTTTATAAATGAATACACATAAATAAATTATTAAGTTATTTAATCAATATTAATTAATACACAGAGTAAATTTTTTAGACATATTTGTATGTACTCGTTAACATATTTATATAATATCTACTCTTTTAGCTTTCATACTAGAAAAATCGTGTATAATGCTCTCAAAATTTATATTATTTGTAATTTCTTGTTCTATTGACAATATTGCAAGATTTTGTAGTCTTAATTGACTCATTGTAGAACGAAGATAATTTTTTATCAACTTCAATTTTGAGAAGCTTCTTTCGCAACTAGCGACACTGATTGAAATTGTTAAAAAATTCTTAACAAAATTAAAATGTTGGGAACAGAATTTTCCAACCTATACTGCTGAATAAACTTTAGCAGATCAAGAGGGCCCTTCTCCCCGTTTTTCCAATGTTTTGCCTCTTCTTTTAGTGTAGGTACAGCCATAAAAACCTGGATCCTTTTTCTTTCAATATGGAACTGTTCTTTATCAATGTCAATCAAATCATTTATTTGACATTCAAATTCTTCATTTAGTAGGTTACACGGTATTATACACGAATATTTTCTTACAAGGCCATGCAACTGATCGAAGCGTTCTTTTATTTCCTTTATAATTCTGTCCATAGATGAAAACATT
Organism: Hermatobates lingyangjiaoensis; assembly: GCA_026182355.1. Lineage (NCBI taxonomy): Eukaryota > Metazoa > Arthropoda > Insecta > Hemiptera > Hermatobatidae > Hermatobates > Hermatobates lingyangjiaoensis. The sequence continues at coordinate 54,939 of JAPFBL010000342.1, forward strand.
TCTCTTCGTACTTCTTCTTCTAAGGATAGCCCCACGTCTTGCGAATTTTCCCCACTCATATTTTTTCTCCTTCTAACTCGACGCTCAGTCGCATCTCCAACTCTCAAATATTAAACTTATAATAATCATAATAATCATTTGTTATTCAAGAAAGAAAATAAATATGAAATGAATAAGTTGCTTTTTACAACTATAAGTAAATATAAAAAATGCCGCCCCTAGGTAAGTGCCGCCCGGTGCGGACCGCACCCCCCCCCCCCCACCCACCCCTAGGTACGCCACTGGACTGAAGTACAGAAAATAAATATATTATAATACTCATATAAAAAAAATATGAAGAAACAAGACATCCCCTAGCTTGATGAATATTCTTATTACATTAGGACAAATACAATTAACACCACTGCACTGGTATTCTATAGCATTAGTGAGTGAAATATTCTAAGTATAATGAAATAAGAATTAGCCGAGGAACAAGACGAGGAAAGAATAAAAACGTAGTAAATGCTATCAGTCAATCCTTAACTATAGAACTAACACTACCGTTTAAATAGAATTCATTCAGAGTTTAGAAGTTAATCTGATATCTGTATTGTTATTTTATATTGTTTAATCAGAATTTTTTTTACTTTTTTTTTTTTTTAAATAATCCCTTTTCCAGTCAGACATAGGGTTATTGTACAATGTATAGAAATCAAATTGATGTATACTTCTAAGAAACTAACAATAACTTTTAAATTTTTAACAATCCAAAAGTTGTGGTAACATTACATTTCATTAAGATAAATGATATGTCTACTGTGTTTAAACGTTAATTATTATTTCATGTATTTACTGTAAAATCTTGTGTGCATATACATATATGTATACAAATAAGAATTAGGTGAAGCATTTGATACAATATATCAAGATTGTGTGTATATATATATATAAAAAGATTTCACATAAACACGTGAAACAACAATCAATGATTAAACCACAATAAGAATGGGAAAACAAGACTAAGATCTTTCAACCGTAACAAGCGGTCTTCGTCAGAGTCAAAAACCCAACTGATATATATATATATATATATATATATATATATATATATAATCACTCAAAATTCGAAAAAAACGATCCAAACTGGACGCAAATCAGTTCAAAAATGAAGAAAAGCAACACACAGAGAAAGAGACACACTTAGTGTGTGTGTCTCTTTCTTAGAGACAAGAAAGAGACAACTGTGTCTCTTTCTCTGTGTGTTGCTTTTCTTCATTTTTTAACTGATATATATATATATATATATATATATATATATATAATGTAATCAGAATTAGAAGATGCACTAATTTTGTCAGAGTCAAAAACCCAACTCAGTTTTTGACTCTGACGAAGACCGTTTGTTACAGTTGAAAGATCTTAGTCTTGTTTTCCCATTTCTTATTGTGGTTTGATCATTGAATGTTATTTCACGTGTTTATGTGAAATATTTATATATATATGTAAACAAGTTCTTTCCTTGAAAACGTTTGATACATATATATTCTTTTTATTTCATTAATACCATAGAAATCATGCAGAGCTCTCGACATAGTTGAATTAACACGGTGAACTAGAACTAACCCTCTCCCCGTTGTAAGAAGAAAGGGTAGATTGTTGGGTTTGGTATTCTCTTAGTTATGCATTTAAATTAAACATATTAGGTGATATTTAACTAATTTCAATAAATAGGTTTCAAATAAGATTATGTGTTTTGTTTGTCTTTATCTATTCTCATGGATGTCACTACATTAGATGGTTTTTCTTTTGTGATTCGGTCCTCTATTAGAAGAGGGATGAGTACAAATAAATTTCTGAAAGTCAAGGTGACTCCAGAAATCACCTTGTGTCAAGGAGGCACAACCGTCTTTTTCCGAAAAGACGGCATTCCCTGAAAATAAGTCCTAGCGTGATTTTCGGGACATTTTGGACAAAAAGCCCTCCCCTGAAAATAGAACCTAGTTAAGATAATGTAAAAAATGTAATTTGTTAAAAAAAATGCTGTTAAATGAAGTAGGAATCTCTAGCAGTTGTAATATTTCAAAGAATTCTTTGGAACAAAATATTCCAAGATATTCCTTGTTTACCTCTAAAGTCCGTTTCAAGGAGGCTACTTAGACAAGAAGTATTAATTTAACCACAGCTCTATTGCAAGACATGATAAATTCAGACCAATGATTCTACGGGAAATAGATTTCAAAGAAAATGAGAACGGAATTTAAAATGTTGATAATTTATCACGTTGTTTCAGAAAATGACACGACTGTAATCGAATAAATTTAAATTTCTGTTTGAAAATAAATATTAAACGAAAATATGTGAATCTACTTAATGTACTTGTAGCCCTTCCCCGAGAATAAGCCCTAGCACAGATTTTTGACCTAAAAATAAAGTAAAGCAGTGTCTTATTTTCGGAAAAAGACGGTAGTATGTAAGCTTGGTGTGACCAATCCTCAATCTATTCATTATGACCTCTTCTCACTTAGACAATTGCAGGATTGGTATGAGGTGTCACTGTAGTGTGTTTATTCAAATTGGACAGTGTATATAACTTTATTTTTAAACACATTTACTTTAAACCTTTAATGCAATTGTTCAAATTTTTCATTTCCAACACTTCATAATTCTGTAAGTTTTCTCACTTTTTTGTCAGGAATAATTACATTTGTAACATTTTTTTATGAAGCTTTAGATATATATATATATATATATATATATATATATATATATATATATATATTTATTGATATAAAGATTTCACATAAACACGTAAAATAGCACGTGTTTATTCAACTTGTTACGGTTGAAAGATCTTAGTCTTGTTTTCCCCACTTGTTATTGTGGTTTAATCATTGATATATATTGATATGTGCATAATTGTTAATAGTTACATTACTTCTTATATAGTCTTTTTCATTATATACCTAAGAAAAAGATATCAAATAAAATCCAAACATTGGCTCCGATAGAGTTTCATTCGAATTTAGAAGAATAACCGATTTTGGACAACTATGTTCATTCCCTTTAATGATCGGTACGTTCAATAAGTTTTATTTATATCAACGTCTAAACCATTGCAACAAATTTAGAAACAAAAATCTTTTCACCAAAAAAACTAGTTTTCACCAAGAGTTAGACGCAAACAGAGACCAGAAGTTTTGGTTGAAGTGTTTTAGTTAAATATTTAAATTGTTCACTGTGTTTAAACGTTATTATTATTTCATATATTTACTGTAAAATCTTATATATATATATATATATATATATATATATATAAACGAGCTCTTTCCTTGTGAACATTTTATACATACATATTATTTTTATTTTATTAATACCGGAGGAAATCATGCAGAGCTCTCAAAAATTCTTTAACAAAGTAATAAAGAATGAGATTATGATCAAGTTTTTGTACACATGTTTGTAAAAAAGATTGCTACCAAATTTCACAAATATATATATAATATATATCTGCATCTTTAGAGTGTAATAAGGGTGTTTTAGATGACATTATTCATATGTATTCATATAATTTTGAACAAATTTGTTGTTTATACTCTTAAAAACCAAAGTAAAAATAATTTCATATTTTCAGTTTAAAAAAGCACCTACTATAGTTTATGACTGAATGGCATTATTGTTAATTATATTAACTAACAATCAGTAGAAGGAATATCTGAAACTAAAACAATCATAAGTTGTATGATTGACGAACTAAAACTTATTATGACGCAGTCTGTGGAAAAATATAGAAAAACACTTTAAAATGCAGATTGACATAAAAGAAAACATAAAAAAAATCTGTATCTAAACGAATTAAGGATCATATTTAAGAGGATAGATTAAGAACTGTTCATACAAAAGAAATACACAACACTGTATATTGGAAATAAGTTTTTAAGTAAGATGTTAAGTTTATGGTGTTTGAGATTTTGGTGGTAACGGTCCAGTTAAGGATTCAGCGGAGAGCCAGGATAACTGTTATAACCATTTGTCAAACTGTTTTTGGTTTCCCTGCTAACCTTTATGACGAGACTAACTGATAAATTAAAGGTTATTGCGTAAACTGAAATCAGCAATACAATAGTAACAATTTATACAAATTTATACAATGGACAAACCGTAGTAAAATCGCTAAGCTCTTTAAATGAGTTGATCTTTTCGTCAGAGTTAACAGAACGAGAACTGCTTCTGGCTTAAAGATTTTGGTCCTATTTTATAATCTCTTCCTAAGATTTTTCCATTAACTTTTATTCCGTGTGTTTTTGTAAAACTTTACACAATAAGTATTACATTAATAATTAAGTAAACATTCAGTATATTAGTAAAAACAACGTAATATAAATAAGAACTTATACCGTTAGTCTAGATTCTGAAGAATTTTAAACTGTCTGTCAATTTCTGTAATGTAAATAAACTTGAGTACAATAAAATCCCAGGGACCAGGTTAGCTCAGTGGTTAACATAATCGCCTCTGGGTTGGTAGTCTGGGGTTCGATCCCCACCTGGCCCCCATTTATTCATGCGGGAGATGAATAAATCTGAGTACGTTAAGCCATCGGTCCCAAGCCTGTACAATGTCAAGTATTCGTTAAAGATCTCTACTCGAAGTACACTTGTGTTAGACAAAATTTAAGACTCCCAACGTAGAATCTGTAGAATCACCGATCAAACAAAAAGCCTGTAAACGACTGACGTTTATCACCCGCTAGGGATTGGATAAACAAAAAAAAAATAAAAAAATCGAGCAAAATCCAAGACACTCGATGTATAGTCAAAGCAGTAAAGTGGCTAATGTGATACATACTAAAATACACAAACAATACGCACACATATTTTTACGCAATCGTACACTCATATACTTGTACACAACAAATCCCTTGTGTACTTCCTTACACATAAATATGCACTCACATTGTTATGCATACTCTCAAAAAGATACATATACATCCTTATGCACACTGGTCAATGATCACCCACCTTTATGCACAAACACAAACACCCTTATAATTCGTACATACACATACATAACCAGCCGTATGGACATTCCCAATAATCTTTAGAAACTCTCGTAAAACATGAACACCGAGTCTTATGCATACTATCACACATAAACATATATGAACATCCTTGATTCCACACTCAGACATATAACCATTATACACACGTGTACATAGAAACACCCAGTCTTTTGCGTACACACATGTCCAAACATACACATACATCCTTACAAACGCTCGTATACACATACACAACCAATCTTAAGCAATTAATACACTCATATATATCATTTACATATTAATAAAATAAAAATTAACTAATTAATAATATATAGAATAGAATAATAAAGCTAGTAATAAAATTATAATACAAAGTATTATCCAAACAGAACAATATGATACCAATACACGATAGCAAAGTTGGTTATACAGATTTTCATTTTGTATAAATGTAATAAATACTACATACAATCACTCCTGTTTATTCTTGGAACAAGCAAGTTTGAAACTTCACTTGAAACAAGTGAAATGGAATATCTGCTGTTGTATTAAGAAGAGAGGCACTTAAAGGGCATAATGATGGCATAGTATAAAAAATTATTGTTAATGAAACAATTCATTAACAATGAATTGAATGAAGAAAATTTGAAGGAAGGAAAAACATAAGTATTAAAAGTAAAACGGTTTATAGACCATAATCAATTATCTGATGTTTATGATTTATCTTTTGCAGATATTTTAGGCATGATATTACTTAAGTAAATATACTAAGTAATTTGTAAAAGTATAAAGATACATAACATGTATGTTAAAAAATTTAAAAGTAACACGACATTCACTAACAGTTGGCGTTACGGAGTTCGCAGGGTTAGCTAGTTTATATATATTTCACATAAACAAGTGAAATAACAATCAATGATTAAACCACAATATGAAATGGGGGAAAAAAGACTAAGATCCTTCAACCGTAACAAGCGGTCTTTGTCAGTTTAATTTAAACCTGAAGAACTGACCGAGTCCTGATAACTTTAATTTTATATATATATATATATATATATATATTATATATATATATATATATGAAGTTAAGTTTTTAATGATATTGATATAGCTTCTCGACCACTGGTATTTCAAATTCACCGAAGGAGTTAAGTTTTTACTTTGTTTGCTCTCTGATGACATACATTGAAAGGCCTAAGAGCATTTATTTCTCATGTTTTCCTTTTTCCATTGTGGTTTAAACTTGATTGATAGCATCAGGTGTTTATTTATTGTGATATTTCTGCATATATTATATATATATATATATATAATATATATATATATATATATATGATTTGACATAAACACGTGAAATAACAATCAATGATCAAACCACAATATGAAATGAAAAAAAAAAGACTAAGATCCTTTTCCTAAGATTTGTATCAAGCAATCTTCTTCAGAGTCAAAAACCCTACTTGGGTTGAGTCAGTTGGTCAGTTGGGTTTTTGACTCTGACGAAGACCACTTTTAAAGTTTCAAGCTTAAAACTTTACATTGTAAACATTAATTTATCAAATGTCTAATATAATCGGTCACTTGTTTCAGGTATCTATGTGAGGGAAAAGTTTAGAGACGTAATACCCAAATAGAAACATGCTCTTGAAAATAAAACAGGAAATAGCTTTAGGACTTTTGACCTATCTTATATTTATAGAATATAGGAGGAATAATTAATTAATGGCTCTTTAGGCTTCCGTATTTTTTTCCTAATTCATTTATATTTTTAATCATAAATGTAAACACATATAAAGGAATTATTTTTATAATTAAAACAATTATAAATAAACACATAATTACATTTTTTATTATATTCGTTTTAATAAAAAACTTGTGATAATTTATCAAAAAAGCGGTATAAAACATATTCTCTTCAAATTAGATAATAAATGTAATAAATCATTGATAATTATTACTAAAAGATTTTATGAAACGTGAACATACTTTATAAAATTTTGTTTTACAAAATTTGTAATTTTTTTTAAAAGATAGGTAAATATGAAACCATTTTACAAGTATATTCACTATAATCCGTGTACTATCTGCTTATATAGTGTACTTATTTTGGTCATGAACACCGAGTGTTTATAAAAACATAATAATAAAACTGTAATTTAATGATAAATACAATTATTTTATATTATATATAAATTAGTATATTTAATATCTAAGTCTAAGAGACAGTTATCGATCTCTTTTACGTTTTATTGTAACTGATGCTGATTGTTGTGTAATGATTATGGTTAATTCCTTTTAAATATAAATTATTTTTGATTTTATATTAATTTTGAAAAGTAACTTAAATCTAACTTATTTGAATGAATAGAGATATTTTGAAAATAAGGTAAACAAATCCAACAAGTAAGTCTAAGTGTATATTAATAGATCTTATTTTTTATCTTATATGTCTCTTATTATAATGGAACATTAATGAGCTTTTTATCATTTAATATTCATATCAAAAAAATATTAAATCGAAAATATAAATTTTCTAAAAAGTTTAGGAAAATGGGAAAAATTTATGCTTATTTCATTATTAAATAGATTATAATGTTAGGTTATGAAAAACTGATGACAACCTACTTCTGGTGGTGTCTTTGAACCGGTTTCAAAGACTACTCAGATACACTGACACAGTGCATTTGCTCTTGGTGATGGACAGTGCTCGAAACTGGTTCAACGAAACCACCAACTGTATATTAGGTAAGACAGGATCAACAGAAGAGAAGTAACCTCTCAAGTACAAGCAGTATCTATATACCTTTCAATATACCTTAACAATATTACCTCTCCCATTATGCAATATCGACTAAAACAAATACAATTTTTTATGTAGTTGTCAAAGAATGTCGAAATGTTTCGGTTTGATGATTGTAGACTTGGTTAACTGTATGAGTATATATATATTATTAGTTCCTACAAAATATTTTATTTTATGTTCATATAAAAATTAATACAACAGTACTTCAATAATGAGCAAACATAAGGAGGTTTGTTGTCCTTTGTGTATCGTTTTCCTATTGTTAATATATATATATATATATGGATATTCTCAAAAAATTGTTCTTAACCTATTCTATTCTATTGTATTAGGTAGGTTTTGTTTTTGAGGGCTAGGTCAGATAACTTCTTCTTAGGCCAACGTTTCGATGTATTTGTACATTATCTTCAGGGCTATGAAGAATCATCTAACGTTGGCCTAGGAAGAAGTTTATTTTCTATTATATGACCTAGCCCTCAAAAACAAAACCTACCTAATACAATATATATATATATTGTATATATATATATACTATATATATATATATTACTTATTTATTATATTATTTATTATTATATTATTTAATTATATATATATATTATATATATATATATATATATATATATATATCAGTAATCAGGATAAAGTTTATCAGGACTCGGTCAGTTCTTCAGGTTCAAATTAAACTCTCATTGCCAACGTTTTAGTTTTTATTTAAAACCTTTTTCATAGGCAGAAGTATAAAATTTTGAAACAGAAAAACTATGTATAACATTAGAGATTATTTTAACGCGTAACACAGTGGCAAGTGTTCATTCAAACTAGACAGTTGTTGTTGAAATCTACGGACTATCTTTCTTTTGCAAAATAATGTCTAATGTAATACTCAGTTTGTCTGCTTCAAAATTTTATGCTTCTGCCTAAGAAAATGGTTTTAAATAAAAACTGAAACGTTGGCAATGAGAGTTTAATTTGAACCTGAATAACTGACCATTAATTAATAACTGACCATTAAATTAATATATATTGATATATATATATATCAATGACCAAACTACAATACGAAATGGGAAAACAAGACTAAGATCTTTCAACCGCAATAAGCGGTCTTCGTCAGAGTCAAAAACCCAACGTGACGAAGATCGCTTGTTGTGGTTGAAAGAACTTAGTCTTTTTTCCACTTTCATATTGTGGTTTGATCATTGATTGTTATTTCACGTGTTTATGTGAAATCTTTACATATATAAAATCAAACTACAATATGAAATGAGAAAAAAGGACTAAGATCTTTCAACCGTAATAGGTGGTCTTCGTCAGAGTCAAAAACCCAACTGAATAGTTGACGAAGACCGCTTGTCACCGTTTAAAGATCTTAGTCATATTTTTTTTCATTTCCATTTCTATTTCACATTGTGATTTGATCATTGACTGTTATTTCACGTGTTTATGTGAAGTCGTATATATATATATATATATAGAGAGAGAGAGAAGAGAGAAAGAGAGAGAGAGAGAGAGAGAGAGAGAGAGAGAGAGAGAGTAAAACGTTAGAACTGATTTATATATATCATTTTGTTTTATCATTATTTGCATAAAGATATGTATCACGCGTTGTTTCAACTAAATCTTATATTCAGAACTACTAATGAGAACTAGTAGTAAACTACATTACTAGCAGTTTTATTTTACAACAAGTAGTTCTAATTTGCAAATAGTTCTACTTTAGAACATCTACCGTAGTAAAACTACAACTGAGCTCGAGTGAAACTCTGACAAAGACCAGTTGCTTTAGTTAAAAGATCTTAGTCCTATTTAAGCATTCTCGGCAGCAGTTAAAACGTATATATATATATATATAATTGTTATATAAAGTTTTCTTATCTTGATCACATATATTCTACACTATTCTTTATCGAAGTTTGGTCCAGTATCAAACAATTCTTAAGAAAAACAGCTTTAAGCCAACATTTTATCTAAATATCTAGACATTTTCAGGGTTTAGTATTTTTTTTAATTGCTGAAAGAATTTGCAGTGTCAACTAGTAGTTCATTAATCTCTGGACCAAAACTCAATAAAGAATATTATATATATTCAAAGTCAACGAGTATATAAATTATTACATACTCAAGTTCAAAAATGACCAATGAAAGCAATAGATATGAACATCTATACTCCTTAATTCTGATTGATATAGTTATCAGAAAGAAAAATGTAGAATACAGTACACCAGTAAAGCAACAGGGAGGAACCGAATATATATATACATAATTATAATTATTATTAAATAATTAATTATGTAACATCATGTTATGTGACATCATGTAAACATTTAAAAATTAATTGCCAATTTCATCTTCGAAATCTTTTTTCTTCGATAGTCAATCCAATAACCTTCCAGTTTTTCTAAGATGCTACTGTAGTGAAAAAAAAGAATCTCAGAAATACTGGAAAAGTTTCTGGAAAAGCTCTCAAAAAAAGTGATCATAGATAATATTCATTATTTCATTGAAAATAGATCATACTTACTATTTTTATTTTTTTAAAAATTAAGTCAGTTGATGGGATCTTTTAGAACGAATAAAGAAGAAATGTTTATATTTTTATAAATTATTCCTTGTAATTAATCTATTTATTATTCATACCATGTTAATCAGGTACTGAATTAAATATATGCATACTTTAATGCACTCTAAATAAACATTATCGGTTTGAGGGAATCATTTTAGTGAAATACTTGCTCTATTTTACGCAGAGAATGGCTTTGTGTTGACGAAATACTTCAAGACTTATTTGGCGTGACGTATGTTATTTATAAATGATATCAGTCAGAACCGGTTTTCCATCATGAACTTAGATAGTAACAACCAAATTATTCAAAATATATCATAAAATAGCTCATATTACTGGCACTAATTAGTGTAATAAGATAATAATTAAACAACGAGAAAAATCTAATTATTATATATAAATATTTCTTAAAATTGCTCCCAAATGTTTGTTATTGTAAAATACAAATTTTTAATTTAATATATTCCTTATATTGTAGAAAATATTGAAATTTTAAACTTACTAGTCTGTTCTTCGGGAGTGAGATCTCCGGCCTAAAAAAAATAAATATGTATATATTATTATAAATATTACATTTAAAGGTAAAAACATGCTTAGATTATTTTTTTGATATATTTTAACATTGTGACTAACCATTTTGTGAGTGTTGTGTGAAAGAGGACGACAGGCAAGATCAAACTAAAGAGGTATTTTGAACATAGCCCTACCCCCCACCACGAGAAAAAACGGGTGGGGGAGACGGCTAAAAAAGATTCCTGGGCATTTTAAATTTAATTTAAGGTCTTATCGATAGAGGTGGTCAAATTAAGACAGTTATGTCTTTATTCATTAAACCCCCATCGTATCTAAAAAACATTATTCTTATTAAAAAATAATAACTATTTCTTATCTTGTTTAGTTTGTTTACATAATTAGTTTTGATATTTTCAATAAATAATAATGTTGTTTAACTATTTATTAAATGAAATATCTACTTATTGTCTAAGGAATTCAAGGACAGTGCAAAAACACGTGACTCTCACTTTGTGAATCAACCCCTCTAGCATCTAAAATAGAAACTTTCACTTCATTTATGTTGCATGAATCATAAATATATATTTATATTTACTGAAATAAAAAAAACAGGTCAGTAAGAACAATAACTCAAATAACAGAAATTACTAACATATCTGATATAATGAAGTTGTAGTGGCTGTTTGTTTGTTAGGAAACTCCTCCTAGAGTTTTAGAAATAGAAAACAATACTCTTTCTTCAAGAGTTAAACAATGTAAAACAAATGTATTGTTTTAATTATATTAAAAAGTTGTTCTCATTATACATTATATTGTTGAAAAGTACCGCAACTTCGTCATTCACAACTTTCAAACTAAGCTGTTCCAGTCTACTGACAGTCTTAGGAATAAAAGATGGTAATTCCTAAATAAATTGTCCAAAGGACATTGAAACACTTTCTAAAACTAGAAACAGTTTTAACAAAACTACAGACTAACAACACAATTAAAGATTTTAACAAAGCTGACTATACTAATAAAACAAACATAACAAACTAACGTAACAAGCTTTCGATCATCATAGATCATCATCAGGTTGATATGTATGAGTGTTCTTACTTAATTAAATCAAGAAATACATTATTTAAAGATATACATAATACTATATGTGTTATTTATGAAAAAAGGAAAACAACAGATAAAATGCTCTGAGGCCTTTCAGTGTATGTCATCAGATTGTCTGCCCTCTGATGACATACATTGAAAGGCCTCAGAGCATTTTTTCTACTGTTTTCCTTTTTCCATCATGGTTTAAACTTCATATATATATATATATCTTTAACACATAAGAAAGAAACAAAGAAAGTCACTTTTTTTGTACCTTTCCTATGTGTTTAAGTGTTTGTTGTTCACACGGACCCTTCATTTTATTCGAAGTGATTATATATATATATATATATATATATATATATATAAAAGATCAGACCACAATATGAAAAAGGAGAAAAAGACAGGGTTTTAAAAAAAATTTGGATTCTTGACTCTGATGAAGACTGCTTGTTGAAAGATCTTAGTCTTTTTTCCCCATTCCATACTGTGCTTTGATCATTGATTGTTTTTTTCACGTGTTTACGTGAAATCTTGTTATTTAACAAAAAATTATTAAAAACAAGATAATAGTACTCACTTTCAATATTTCGACCCTAACGGTCGTTCTCAGTAAAGGAACTGTTTACAGATATATATATATATATATAATATGTTTTGTTAAATGACCTTTATTCTATGGCATGAATAAATTTCATTGACCAGTGACTTTTAGATTATACCTAAATCTAAAGTAGTAAAAGTTATTAACAATAAAATAAATATAAATTTGAAAAGTCTATCATTAATTTTACTTTTCACAAATTTTATTCGAAACATTTTTTTTCTGTAATGTCTTCCAAAGTAGTAAAACCTTAAAAAAGTACTGCAAAAAGTATAAAATTGCCATTTACTACTTATTTACATTTTGACATTTACCTTACTGTAATTCGGATGAGTGGTTCTTACCAGTCGTTATATTAATTGTGAGTAATGATATTATTAATATTAATAATTATATATAATGTACAATCAATGATAAAACCACAATATGAAATGGGAAAACTAGACTAAGATCTTTTAACCGTAACAAGTGTTCTTTGTCAGAGTCAAAAACCCAACTGAAATACTATATGTAGATACATCTGGTGAGAGTTGAGAAGAGTAGTATTTTAAAAGGGTGAAAGTGCGGGAAAGGACTTTCCACAGAGGAAAGGAAAAAATTGTCCACAGAGGGATGTTTGGGGAAACTTAGGAGTAAATTGTACATACAGGAGTACGTGTTTATGTGAAATCTTTTTATATAATGTACATTAATATAGCTAATTATATGAATTAGTTATTCATGTATTATATTTGTAATTTTTGAGATCTGATAATACTTTATTCCTTTACACTTCATTCCATTGGTGAAATTAAGCTTTGAAAGAATTAGTATTAACAGTTAAAGCTTTTTTTTTTTATAAATTTATGTGTACAAGAATACATTCGTAGATAACTTCTAGCTATTACTATGAATTATAATAAATTTTATTTAACAGTTTAAATCGTAAAAATTCTATCCGTTGGCTTTCTCGTAAAGAGGCCGATAACAAGTTACGCTGAATAAACGTAGGCTGATTAACAGACGGAAGGTTTTGTTGGCCACTGACCTCACCTGCAGCCAAGCAGGTTCAGTATGTCCGGAGTTCTACACGAGAGGTCATAAATACTGTCGGTACCACAGGGGCGAGAAATTTCATGCGAGATTCCTTTAGTGCCTCGCATGCCTCCTTTTGGAGTTGGACTTGTGATGGCTGTGTTTCTTCACACCGGATGTTTAGACTCTCTAGGGAGTCTCTGTATGAGAAGCAGTGACTTCTCGGGAGGGTTACCCACACAGCAACAAGAGGGAGCTAGATTCTCGACCAATAGCATGTGGGTAAGACCAAACAGTTGCAAATGGACTTGAAACTGATACTCACGTTTAGTGAGGCCTGGTCCCGGGTCAAAGGAACGACCGAATTATTATGGATACTAAGGTACTCCTAAAACTACAGACCTAGTAGGAGTCGGCTTCCGGTTATTTATATATGTGACACTATGTTCTAACATTTAATTTATAACATGTATTTTGTATGTTATATGTAATTGTATGTATGTACTTTAGGAGGGGAGACTGATACGGTTTCTCAGTTCGGCTTACAACCTTTCTGGAACGGATTGTTTACGTCATTCCACAGTATTATTATGATTGCTATTTATCCTCCCAAGTGAAGCCCGTAAATAAGTAATTTATACATATGTGTTCAACTTCATCAGTAGAACAAGTCCCTTACTTGATAGGAAAACAATAACTATAAAACTTTGGAGAAGATTTCTTCAGTGCGTCTGAGAGTATTTCTCTGTTACCAAAAACTTATCATACAATATACCGTAGCAAGTATACTGGCTGACTTGGTGTTAGTATTGTTTTTTGATGGCAATACATTTGAACATTTGAATGTTTATGAAAGTGTCAGATGTAAATCAAAGTTTAGGTTTCAATTAAAATTATGTTTCTTTATTTTGTAATAAATTGTTCTTTTTTTTCTTGTTTACAATTTACATAGATATTTATTTACTTTCTTTAAGTATTGACCAACTGGTTTCTATACAGATGTATTTTTTAAAGATTTGCCTATTAATAAAATGAAGCATTTTTCACTTTAGGATTTTTCAGCCTTGTATTTGTTTTTTTTTTTAAAAAAAAACTCATTCAAGTTTTTATTTGATTTTTTTTAAACATAACTGTGTTTTTCATACTAATTACTTCTATTATAAGATAGTCCCAGAAATTGTTTTTCCTCCTAGCACAATTACTCTTACTGTTAATTTCTGCATCTGAATATTTATTTCTCTACAATAGGGCTCGTGAACCTGCAAATCTCATCTGAAAGGAATGCAGCTCAGACAATTAATATAAACAATTTATTATTAAATGTTTCAACAACTAATTATAGTTATTATTTTTAAATGACTAAAAAGGTTTTGCTGATATTATAAATAGCATCGCTCGAAACGTTCATCCACGAGAATTAATCAGTGGTTCTGAAGACACGGTCATCATTTATCCTCAACAAAGATATTATCTAATTCTTTTGGTCGACTTTGAGTCTAATAACTTAGTTTTTAATATAATCAGATCAGATAATATTTTTAATATAAGTTGTATAAATTATATTTTACGTATTAACAGAGATATACATTTCAATACAAATCTAAGATTAAAACTACTTTCATCGACATGTTTGATGGAAGAACATTCTTTTCAGTATTTTTTTTTAATATGTGCGAAGTCCTTATTGTCTTGAGTTTCTTGGAAAAAGGAAAAAAATACTAGTTCAGCTAGTCTATTCAGAATTTGTGACAAACTTCGAATTTTAGCGTAGAAAAATCAACTAGAACTAGTAAATAACACGATTTCAGCACTTAGCCGACCAATGGAGAAAAGGTTAAATTCAGAATCTACCAAAAAAAAAAAAAAAAAGAAGAAAGCCACTAAATTCTAAGGTAGTGCAATCAGTTATTATGTGGTATTACTCATTGTAGGGTAAAAATCTAATAAAATAGTATCCACATATAATGATAGTCTCCACATTTATATGTGGAGACTATTTCATTAGCTTTTTACCCTACAAAAAGCCACTAAATAAACTTGCAAGCTTCAAGGTTATTTTCTTGATAATTAAATTATTAAAGGTACATCTAGAATCTAACAACATTGTATGCACCAAGCGGCCTCCTTTTGAGGATATAGAAATACAACGGACAATGCAGTAAGGTTCCTATTAAAGAAGGTTCCCAACGTTTGCAACTTTTCAGAGCGATGTGGTATGATGGTAGACCTAATTAAAACTACCAACAAGATTCCAGAAGGTCTCCTTCTCTTTGTTTGTACCCTAATTCTCTTAGCTATTAGGAATGATGAACGGAGTCTGAAAGTAACAGTGAAAGAAGTTTTAAAGAGCCTAGAGACAATCAATGAAAATATTATCTTTGAGTTTTTTACATATCAACTAACAGTCATAAAGTAACCTTAAAATTTAGAAGTAGAAAATTATAGAAACCTGAATATGTTACCTGCCGAGATAGGTTTGACTTTAGAAGTTAACAATAAAGAGCTTGTAAAGGAATTGTGAACAAGAATCCTCAGAAAATATCACTGATTCACTGGCTTATACCCCCGAAGCAAGGTGAAGTGCAAGATGGACTTAGTACAGCTAACAAGACCTATGTGATTCAATGTCTAAAATATGCAAATGGAGTTACAGCGCTTTACGCTTTCTAGCTAAATATCTCATAAAAATTATCAAAACCCAGATTAATGCAAGAAGAGTAATCCCAATATATATATATATATATATATATATATATATGGTATATAAGTGATAATTGAAAAAAGATCTCCGAGGACTGATATTCCAAAGAATTTAAAGTAACACATAAACAAAAATTCACAATTAGGCTCACTTTTGTATTTTTTGACTGTTATGTACGTTGACTTCAGGAGAAAAAGGTATGGTTGACCTCAGGGAAGAGAATCGACGAAATGACGATAGCTAACAGTAAAAGTTTATTATGGGGAAAGAAGCAGTTTTTTTTTTAAAGAATGGTTGTATCAACATTCATATTCCATAAGGTCAAATAAAATTAAATACATGCATATTATTATTATCACTGAGGTTAGTATGATTTATATTAGTTAATATGGCAAACCGTCATACCTCGTACGATGATGTTGGAGTCGTTGGAGCGCTTTCGGATGTTTCCATCTTCAATCGCTTGAAGAAGCGCTCCAACGACTCCAACATCATCGTACGGGTATGACGGTTTTTCATAGTAATAATATAAATCAAATAAAATTACTTGCACAACATTAGCAGCACATAGTATCAATGATGGCTAACATGTTTGATTTTACTGAAGCAAGAATTATACTTAACGAACATGATGAGGAAAGAAGAGAAGGTAAGAAATGTTCTCTGCTAAAAAGTTTTAGCCATACCTTAACTATGCCACTATATTGCTAATATTAATTATACTATATTGCTAATTTAAATAGTACTTATTCAAGTGTTTATCAAATGATAAAATATAAGAAATGCTATATAATAAAAAGGTTTCGCCATACCTTAACTATGCCACTATATTGCTAATATTAACTATACTATATTGCTAATTTAAATAGTACTTATTCAAAAGTTTTTATGTTGTATTGTTTGGCTAAAACTTCGATTAGGATAGGATTGCTTTAATGTCGCTTTGAAAGTTTCATTAATCCTGGAAAACTAAACGATTTCTGATAAATATTTTTATTTTTTTTTCCATCGTCGATACTTTACCAAGGAGAAATGACAGAACTTTAATTTTATTATCTTGTTATTTACAACCTTAGATGAAATTAAAGATTTTTAAAAGATATTAAAAATCTATAATAAATTAACTGTAATTATTAAAACTAATTATTACTGTAATTATTACTTTTACTTTACTGTAAAAATACAAATCTTTTTAAGTGTGTGGATATTGAATCTCCAGATAGTGAATACTGAGAACATTGAACTGTTTCAGCTGTTTGAAGCCGGCTATTCATATGATTATTGTTGCTTATTTCCGTTGAAGTAAAGTTTGGATGGCTTGATTAATATCCTGCAATTGATACTGTGCACAGAGAAGAGTTAATAGAGAGGCAAGTGTAATTGTTTTTGCCGGACACTGAAGGGTATTGTGTTGATGAAAGGTGAACTGGCCACAGGAGGCTTGCCAGATATGTAGGAAAGCGAAGCAGAACACATGTGCTATTTATAACCTTCCCTGAGCACATTCTCAATCGGGTTGAGGTCTGACCCACTGTCATTACCCAACTATAACCTTCCTTCATCTCTTCATTTCAAATTTAAAATTCTTTATAACAATAAAATACATAACAATGGCAGTTCTGAAAGATATACTTATTTAATAGTAACGTCCTCATTCCTTCTTATCATCTTTTTACTCCACTAATTTTATTTAAACTAGTGAAACTTTATATCAGGCATGTCCTAAAAGTTTTGCTATATCGTTCAAAATATAATTTCTACCAGTCTGCAGTAGAATTACTTCCACAAAATGAATAACATGAGTTAATAACCTCAGTCGTTATTATGTTTGAACATAAATGTAAAAAAATTTGGAGTAGTCTATACGAAACTTTACTGTAAATATGACATGGTCAGAACATGGATAAAATGAATAACATGAGTTAATAACCTCAGTCGATATTATGTTTGAACATAAATGTAAAAAATTTGGAGTAGTCTATACGAAACTTTACTGTAACTACGACATGGTCAGAACATGGACAATCAATTTAATTAATTGATTTACTTGAATGTGACCACTGCACTTTACTAATAATACCAAAATGTAATTGGGATGTTTACAATTCTTGAAATCTTGAAAGGTATGATTTTTTGATTCAATAGGTAACATCTTGAACCTTATCAACATCAGATTAAAATTTGTATTTTAGCAATTCAAATCAATAATCATAAATTGTACAACAAACCATAGCTAACAACTTTTAGTTATTAACTGAGATAAATTTCATTACTATACTATAGTCTGGCAGAAACAATAAGAAAAGTATGAAAAATGAGTACACCTGTTTGATTTAATATAATTATATACAAGAAGACCTTTTAAGAGATACAGTATAGCCTAAAAACAATGGGGGAAAATCTAGGCAATAAAGACTATATGTCTCACGAATTGAATTGAAATTTGTCATACGATAAGACTTTTAAAGTCCTTACAATATTTTGAATATATAACGAAAATGAGCTAAGGCAACTCAAAGCATGTAAATTTATCAAAACTTCAATTGTAATATTTATCATAAATCTATATTTTAGTTACAGTAAGGTAAAAAAATTTCCCTCTTTAGCATTTAAGTACATGGTTGGAAAAAGCACTTTCGTGGCTTTTGGACAAGGATGTGATAATTTGAATCTGTGCACCCTTGTTCATTGTCAAGTCGAGGCAAACGACCATTCTAAAAAGGCCGTTGAGGGTGACTATAGCACTGCGTCTTAAAAAAAACTATTGTACTTCCCCTCTTCTGTACTAAAGTACCCCAACAGTTAGCTTCAACGCCTCCAAGCGGCTCAGCACTTACTTTTGCTGGTTCCAGCGGTAACTACCTATGGTTTGTTGAGTGTCCCGAAGCACCTGCCTCTTTGCAGCAAAGTTGCCTTACAAGTTATCAGCAGGTGCAACGGTGTTTTTTCCTCTTTGCAGAATCTGCACAAACCATAATTGATAATGTCCATTCAGGCTCCCTATGTTTCGGGAGAAAGTACTTCCTTTCTCCTTATTAGGGATGGTCTTCTTCGGGTCCTTAGGTGCACTTGTGGGAGGTTCCCACTAGTTAGCGCTTTTGGACCCTCTGCGCTTCCGGAGGATGGTCTCCAGACTTCCTTCTCCTTAAAGGGGAAAATCCCTGAAGCTCTATCGGTGGGATTTTGTCCGCTCCAGCAGAGCACCGCATACCGGAGTAAGGCTATTTACTCAAGAGGGCCGCCTCGTGCCCTTGAGGCTCCGTTCATAATACAGAAACCCCTCTATCATCCATCCTTCACCACGGATCGCATAACACCTTAGATTGGGGCTGGGATGAAAGGAGGGGATTTGGGGATTAGGAAGGATGGGAAACGAAGGTGGTCAGGCCCAGCCCCTGATCACCTTCTCCTCCTCTTTCGTTTGTCTCTGCATATAGCAGGTTAACAGGGTAGCCTCGTGAAGGCCGAAAGTCGGAGTTGAGTGTTAGAGGCTATTAGAGGTGCTTAATCACTCCATTACTACCCCAAAAAGGCCGTTAACAGACTTATTAAATGCACAAAAGAAATTATATCCAATTTATAATCAAATTACATATTTTGATTATTTTCATTCTTGTCATTGTCAACTGAAAAACGAAAGAATCAATATAGATGCACATGCAAGCCGCATATGCCATATAGTTCTCAATAAGATAACTATTTCTCTTATTATCCAATTCCCATATTTTCAAGCTAATATTTGTGGAAACATTTTACGAAGGACAGATGTTTCAAACGAACTTAGATATTTTAAGAAGAGAATTCATGTTTCCACATAAAATGTGATTTATTCGAACCGTGGTTTAGTTTCTTTTTCCAAATTGGTAATAGTCAGTTCAAACAATTTCCATTAAATAGATAATAAGTGAAATATTTAGATAGTTATTAAATATTAAGTTACGCTCAGGCCATGGGAGGAAGAGGTCCAGGTGATGTGTTTCGGGCCACGAGATCAACAGCGGGTCTCCTGATTTGTTAAGAACAGGTTTCGTCTAAATTCTTAATTTGTTTTAATAGTAATACTTTTATTTATTTTGATCACTGATTTGTTATATTTAACGTCTATTTCTGTAATTCCTCTTTCTATTTCTTCTGTGATTATTATTTTTGTTTACTATCAGTTCGCATCTTTCACAGTAATGATGTTGGTTGGCTCCAACTAATCGAAGATAAGTATACTCTTCGATAAAAAGCTTTCAAATAAACACGTGAAATAACAATCAATGATCAAACCCCAATAAGAAATGGGAAAACAAGACTAAGATCTTTCAACTGTAACAAGCGGTCTTCGTCAGAGTCAAAAACCCAACTGAACACTAGATGCAGAAAACATCTGGTGAGGAGTTGAGAAGAGTGGGAGGGAAGAGTGGTATTTTAAAAGGGTGAAAGCACAGGAAAGGACTAATGTCCAGAAAGGGATGTTTGGGGAAACAAAGGAATACAGTAAGAAAAAGTAAAAAAACTATCCGCTAGCTGTCAACCCTCTTTGAAGAGGCTATTGCCCTCGTGACGAAAGTATCAAGTTTGAAGAGACCGTTACTAATGTTTATAATATTAGATCTATTAAATTTAATTAGATCATTGTGGTTTGATCATTAAGTATACTCTATAACAGTATGCAAACCTCTTCGCTTCTTCATCCAACTATACTCTTCATTTCTTCATTAGAGCTCCTTTGCTCCTCTTCTTCAGGAGCCAACCAGTCGGTAAATCACTCCTAGTGGAATGCTCTCATCTAGACGTGATCAGGACCCCGCTGATTCGTCAGGTTGTGCTTAACTCAGAGCCCTGGCCACCATCACGACTGCATCAGTTGATCAAGCCACAATACCTGGCATACTTATCTAACTTTATAAATAGTATTGCCTTTGACTTTTTTAAATCTACTTATCTGTTGTATTAATTCATCTTATTAATTTACCATTATATTAACGTACCTACTTAAAATGATATATAGTTAAATGATTACAGTTATTCATTGTAAATAATTTGTATTTAATATATGTTATTAACAAGTTAATATAATAGAATCTCATATAAATATTTTAGCGGTAATACAATTTTAGTATTCTAAATAATTAATTTAAATGACGCCTTGTAAATATTATTCATTATATTTTACAATACTATATTTTTCATTAATGCATGTAGCGTGTAAAAAGAAGCACACAGAAATTATATATATAAAACAAGATTTCACATTAACACGTGAAATAACAATCAATGATCAAACCACAATATGAAACAGGAAAAAAGACTAAGATCTTTCAACCATAACAAGCGGTCTTCGTCAGAGTCTGATAATCAGTTGGGTTTTTGACTCTGACGAAAACCGCTTGTTATGGTTGAAAGATCTCAGTCTTTTTTCCCATTTCTGTTGTGGTTTGATGATTCATATATATATATATATATATAAAGTTAAAAAATATACTTTTTTTCCATTGTGGTTGCATCACGTGTTTATTTATTGTGATTTTTCTGCATATATATATATATATATATATATATATATATATGACGCTTCATATACCATATATGTAGCAGTTAGCTTCAGCTACTCAAAGGGTCTACTTCTGCCCGATGACGACGAATGTCGAAATATCGTTGTGAGTTTTTTTGTGTGTGTTTTTATCTGTTTTTCTCTTTTCTTTGTGAAATATATATATATATATATATTAATATATATATATATATATATTAAATATATATCAATGATCAAACCACAATAAGAAAAGGGAAAACAAAACTAAGATCTTTCAACCGTAATAAGCGGTCTTCGTCAGAGTCAAAAACCCAACTGACGAACTTGGGTTTTTGACTCTGACGAAGACCGCTTGTTACGGTTGAAAGATCTTAGTCTTGTTTTCCCATTTCTTATTGTGGTTTGATCATTGATTGTTATTTCACGTGTTTATGTGAAATCTTATATATATATATATATTTCTTTTGAGGATTGTTATATTCACTTATTACGATTTTGACAAAGTGTTATACCCGAAGATGACCTATGATGGTCGAAAGCTTGTCTGTTTTTGAACATGTGGGTATATTATTAAAGTCGTTTTTTATACATGCTTTCTTAATAGTTTTGTTTGTCACTTTGACATGTCTCTGGTACATTTTGTATGGAAATTACCTCCAGTACATCGAAAAGTAAGGAAAATCGCGGCTATCAGCAGAAAGGTCGTAAATGCAGAAGCTGCTGCATATTTTAATTCGATATATATATATATAATATATATATATATACTCGTATATATATAAACTCTTCAATTTTTCTGAAGACCGAGTGTAGCAAAACTTTAAATCTTCAGTGCTCATCTCCTTTCTGTATTTCTTAGTTTGACGTTTTAATTATAAATATCATATTACTATTTCGATCTCGGCTAGTCTTTGAAAACGACTCAAATCTTTCAACCTAATGACGATGCAATGGAAATATATTAGTGAACCTTTGTGATCTCTTTTATTTGTGAACACACATCTTTCTGTGAATTTTACTCGTACTTTGTGAAATCGTTTCAATTAATTACTTATATTAATATTGTTAACTCTTCAGATAGATAGATATGTAAAAATAGTATAACTAGACGAAGTGCGGTTGTGCCCTATTACTAAAGGCTAGACAACTGCAATTAGCTGAGGCCGAAGGGTAAGTCCAAAGCACACATAGCTCTGCCAGCATTTGCAGTTGGCCTGAATTGAGACCTGGCGACCTCTTTACGAGTCTTGACCTCCATTCACTCTGAGTTAGACGAATGTTTGAGTAATGCCAATCACGGCCTGCAGAAATGTGAACAATCTTCTAAATATATAATAATGACTAAGATGTTGTAAGCGATTAAACTTTTGCACAAAGTTCAAGTTCACAATCAGTGAATGTAATTGTACATAAATATATAATAAATTATAATAAAATATTAACATTCCAATATTTTTTAAGTAAATTTAATCGCTGTAAACACCAATAACAAATAAGGAATGGCACAAAGGGCTTTTATATAGTCACCTGCCTCCTAATTTCTTCAGTACTGTATTGAAAAAATGAAAATGATAATTCAGTCACTTTTATTAACTCAACCAAAAATTCGATATTTTAAGTGAATTATCTATTGAAGTGAAATTTGAGTTTATTCCTCAACTTCATTATATATTATATATATATAAATGATCAAACCACAATAAGAAATGGGAAAACAAGACTAAGATCTTTCAACCGTAACAATTGACTCTGACAGTCAAAAAACTCAGTTGGGTTTTTGACTCTGATGAAGACAGCTGGTTACGGTTGAAAGATCTTAGTCTTGTTTTCCCATTTCTTATTGTGGTTTGATCATTGATTGTTATTTCACGTGTTTATGTGAAATCTTATATATATATATATATATTAAAAATGGAACGTCAATCCAAATTGCACGCAAACAAGTTCAAACACAAAGAATAGTAACACACAGAGAAATAGACACACCTGCGAATTCAAATTTTCGGATAATCCGAGAAAAAAAGAGTGGGAGACCAAGCACGTCGGAAACACAATGGCAGGACGGTAAGTTAGTGTGTCTCTTTCTCTGAGTGTTAATATTCTACGTTTTTGAACTTATATATATATAAAGTGGTTATGTCTTTGGAGAGATTCACATCTCTTCCTGACGACGAGGACATCGAAATATAGTAGTGAGTTCAGTAATTTCTTTTCTGTGTGGTCTTTTGAAAATTCTAGTTTATTCAGTTCGAAGAATCGTTTCATCTAATTAGTTTTATATATATATGATCAAACCACAATATGAAATGAAAAAAAAAGACTAAAATCTTTCAACCGTAACAAGTGGTCTCAGTGGAAGTCAAAAACCCAACCAGTTGGGTTGATTGTTATTTCACGTGTTTATGTGAAATCTTGTATATATATATATATATATTTCACAGTAAACTAGAGATACAGAGTAAAGGGATAAACACACCTATAGCCTCTAATTTTCGGTTGAACTGTTATCAGGTGAGAGTTGGAGTCCAACCGTTGTTTTGTAAGTGCGTTTATTGTCTCTATCTCTACCCTCTTGATGACGGTTCCACCGAAAAACGGAGACTGTAAGTTAGTTTGTCCCTTTACTCTGTATCTATAGTTTACTGTGAAACGTTTGTTGACTCAAGTTTTCGGGTAATCTGTCTTCAGGAGAAAAGACAAAGGGAGACCAAGCACGTTGTAGACGCAACTTACTTACTTGCCGTTGCGTCTACAACGTGCTTGGTGGTCTCCCTTTCTCTTTTCTCCTGAAAACGGATTACCCGAAAATTTGAGTCTGTAGGTGTGTTTCCTTACTCTGTGCGTTACTCTTCTTCAATTTTTCACTCGTGTATACACACACATATATATAATATATATATATATATATATATATATATATGCAAAAGTTGGAATCAGTCCTTCATTTAAACATATATATACGTAAAAGATCTTAGCCTTGTTTTCCTATTCCATATTGTGGGTTGATCATATATATATAATATATATATATTGATAAAAGTATCGACCGTGAAATAGAAACAAAACTAAAGTTTATCAGGACTCTGTTAGTTCTTTAGGCTAAAATATATATGTATATATTAGAGATGACAATATTTTTGCAGCATAGATTATTTATTATGTTATATATATTTCAAAAGCCAGACTTGGAGTTTTTGTTTCCTTCCCACGTCAACTCAGGTTTGAGGTTCCTCTTAATTAGTGATACTCACATTATATTAATTTGTAGGTTAATTGAAGAGACCCTGTTGTAAAGGCTCAAGTTGTAGAATTCCTGTTGTCATCCGTTGTTTTTAGACTTCTCAAACCCACTGACGACATTAATACCATAATTTTGAAAAAATTGAGGGAAGAACACAGGAATTGATACATAAATAAACGTATTGACTAAGCTATGATAAAATAAATAAAATTGATAATAGAAGAATAATATTAAATAAATAAAGTAATTAAACAATAAAAATGAGATAATCAAATAATAAAAATGAAGTAATTAAAGAATAAAGGATAACAAAGGGTAATTGATAATTAAAAATGAAATGCAAAGAAAAGGGACTAATTAAATGAAGCATTATCTGTTTTGATTAAGGCCAGGTGGACTGCGCGCACTTAATAACCAAATATAGGCTTCCTCGGAGGCTCGTAGAATGAGATCTTTGCAGTCAGGGGGGGATTTGCCGCAGAATCTGCAACCTGTAGCACTCATTAAAGGAGAGAGAATGGCTAATGACATGTATGGCGATGGGGAGATGGGAGTGGTTGTTGACTAAAGCACTGTGATTGTTCATACGGAGATTAAGCTTGGTAGATGCTTGGCCTATTTACGAATACGAATCACACTTGGTATACTTCAAACAGTACACACAGGTTTTGGAGCTACACGAGCAGTCAATTGGAACAGGATAGTGTGTGTTACGAGAGGAAGCTTTGAAGTGTAGTTGGGGATTAATAATAGGACAGGTGAGGCAACTTGGACGTCCGCACAGTTTCGCTCCAGAGGGCAAACAGTTAGCCCTCGTGGAAGTTAGATTCCTGGCGAGAGAAAATTGTTCAATATATATATTAAACAAAAGAGGTTAAAAAAAAAGAAAAAAAAAGTTCAAACCAATTAACTTGATATGAAAGTGTTAAAAAGGCAATAAGAAGTAATAGGAAAGGTATAGTGGGAAATGAAGAAGGTAAGTTTTAAAGATAACAAAGATAAAGATATATTAATTTATAGGAATGGGTCCTGGATCGGCTCACACCTTTCTACCTATGACAATGCAGTCGAAATATAATAGTGAGTTTTTGTAATACCTTTCAGTTTATATCAATTTGTATAATATAAGTAAAGTAAAAAAATAATTCGTATTCATTTATTATTTATATGAAAATAAATGTATATATATGTATCAGTTCACAAATGAAGAAAAGCAACACACAGAGAAAGAGACACACTTACAAACTCAAATTTTCGGATGATCCGTCTTCAGGAGAAAATAGAATGGGCGACCAAGCACGCCGTTGTGTTTCCGGCGTGCTTGGTCGCCCATTCTATTTTCTCCTGAAGACGGATCATCCGAAAATTTGAGTTTGTAAGTGTGTCTCTTTCTCTGTGTATTGTTTTTCTTCATTTGTGAACTGATTTGCGTCCAGTTTGGATCGTTTTTTCGAATTTTAAGTGGATATATATATATATATATATGTATCTCTATATGTATAAATCCCTGTCGTTATCAGAATAACAAAAAAAAAAATTGGATTGCTAGGTGGATGAAGGTATCATATGTCCTCTATCTTTACCCAGTGGAATCATTTATTTTCTGTTCTTCTCCCGTTATCCATCAGAGCAGTGTGGATGTATATGAGAGTTTCTTACACTTCTGATAGTCTACTCTCATTCTTTAGGACTCCTAAGGCCTTGGTCACCGCCTTCCATTAAATGATTTATCAACCTGTTCATTAGATCCATACAGGTCAAAAAAAAAAGGATACTCGAATCGTTACTACAATATTGTCACACTTTGTTGAAACCACAAACAATTGTTTTGAACTGACTCATGTGTAACAACAAACAACTAGACACGTAATTTACGAACAATATCCTTGGAAAAACCTCCAAAACGACAAACTTATTCATTGTGATGTATTTATTTTTTTATTGTCTCATTCGACTTCAGTTCACATATTCAGCGAGGGGAGTTACAATAGCAGTCATGCAAATATACCAAAACCCTAAGAGTATAGAAGGTGAAAAACCTTGAAAGTTCCATAGAAACAGTAAAATTAGAATTTCGCCCACTTGTATAGTATTTTTAAGATTGATGGTACATTTGTATGAGCACCTCACATACTGCTATTAAACATACGGTATGTTAAAAATATATCTACGGTCTTTGACTTTATAGAACGAATTCTACATATATGTGACAATCATCAGATCAATATAGTGACTCCATGAATTTTTATTCAAGCTGTTCCAACCTTAGGTATACAAAAATGACTGACAGAGAGACAAAACTATTTTATAAACCAGTGTACACAGATGTTTAATAAAAAAAAAAACTATAAACCTAGTAAAAGTAATACAGGGTTAATAAATAAATAAAATAAAAAGATGGTAACAAAAGTATAATATATCTAAGTGGAAGGTAAGACTGAATCTAGGAGTGTTTTAGGGCGTTTTTCAAGATAAAGGTTCATATTGTATCTTTGGAAGAAACTCTTTCCATATTCGAAGGTAGCGACCATTATAGCGCAAGCAGGAGCTACTTTGACAAGCCGAGGAAGTAAACCTGCAAAGAGTCCACTCACACCAGACTTGCTGTGAATAGTCTTCAAGATACTCCAGGTTGAACCACTCACTCTTCTAGGCGGTTCTGCTAACAAAATCCAAACAACTTTATTTATTTTTTAATCAAAATAATTTATAATAAACAAAACAAATAAACTAGGAACTTTGCAATCATTTTTTAATGATCTTATGGTGAGGTAGACTCAAGTGGGGAACTACCAGAGAGTCTCTGTTGCAGACTGCTAGGAGAATGGTCAGATGTGACCCTGGAATGAAGGTATATCATCTGACTTCGTCTCCATAAGGTCATCATTATAATTATTTTGAATAAGTACGTTAATGATTCCTAAACAAAATTAGAATAATGCAGTCAGGTTATCAAAAAAAAATTCCTGATTGTTTTTGAAAAAATAAAAAAGATACGAGTGACAGTAAATGATATACCCTGAATAATTTTAAGTTGACAGTTTTTAATTGATAGCCCATTTTTTCAAATACTCTGCTAACCTCTATAGAAGCTCTCATGTTGCTCCATGCAAAACCACCTTAATGCAGAGCAATATTGCATAATCAATCTCTATACGATAAAATCCCTTGTGACTGTATTTACCAGTTACACATCATCTGCTAAAATATGATTAAATTAGCTTCAGGAATTGCATTAATTTGTTCTTGAATTTTCATCACATTTGGGTATTTTATATATTAAAATAAATATCGAAATTAAAATTTATCAGGACTCAGTCAGTTCTTCAAGTTCAAATTAAACTCTCTTTGCCAAAGTTTCGGTTTTTATTTAAAACCTTTTTCATAGGGAGAAGTATAAAATTTTGAAACAGAAAAACTAAGTATTACATTATAAATTACTTTTTTGGTAAAATAATTTCGAATGTAATACCTAGTTTTTCTGTTTCAAAATGTTATACTTCTGGCTATGAAAAAGGTTTTAATTAAAAACCGAAATGTTGGCAACGAGAGTTTAATTTGAACCTGAACAACTAACCGAGTTCTGATAAACTTTAATTTTGATTTTATTTCACGGTCAATACTTTTATCAATATTAAAATATATAGTTAAATGTCTAACACTGCCATTGAGCTATATTCTTGGTAGATTAATTATTTTTGATGGTTCTACTACAGATTTAGCAGTAATTAGAGAGGTTAAAACTTCAATGTTTTCAATAAATGATCTCAAATAAATATAGCTACCATAGACCCCCTTTCAGATGCGTAACAGATAGTGTGAAGTTCTACTAGATTGGGATTATGTGCAATATTACTCTGTTGATATGTAATTCGTTAATATTTAATAATTGAAAAGGTACAGGTAAGCCAGCAGTAGTACATAGGTTTGTTTGTTTTGTTTTATAATGCCCATACTTATCGCCTTTCGCTTTTAGTACAATTCTAGTGGCGGAAACTGCGGCTCATTTATTATTTGGCACCCATGTAAGTTATGGATGAGCAACATTACGGGGTTTATTCTACATTGGGAGTCCTAAATTTTGCCTAACTCAAGTGTATTTAGAGTACAGATATTTAACGAGTATATGACCTCCTTTAGGCTAGGGATCAACGGCTTGATGTACTCTCTGAGGGACGACGATGATGAAGAGGACGCCTGTGCTTTTTTTACCACCTGCGTGAAAACAAATTGAGGCGCAGAGTAAGAATCAAACCCAGGATTAACTAGTCTATAGAAAAGCACGCAAACCTCTAAACTTCCCTGGGACACACTTTATACAAAGTTGACGGTAAAGACACATACCAAACTAACTTCTCTAACTATAACTCCTAGAGAATAAGTTTTTACAATAATTATTATAATAAGAGCAATAAACCTAATAGACCAAACATCTTAAAGATTTCTCCTAATATAATTATTTTTGTAATTCGTTGATTTAACTAACGATAACCCCATCGATTCCAAAAATTACCACAAGCCTTGTTATTTTCATAATTAAAATTAATATTTTATCTATTAACGTGTTAACCATGCTATAAAACTGTCGCAAGTTTAACCAGTAACAACTTAATAGAACTGAATTTACTCATATCTTCGTTGATTCAGCTAAATTATTTAAACCTGCTCCCGAATCATTCATATAGAAAGCATTATGTAAAATTATATAGAAATCATTAATCCATCATGTGAAAAGGTCCCTTTTCATGGTCTTATGGCCAAGAGTTATAAAATGGCCCGTGCTTCTAATATTATAATAACGTAGGATTTTTTCACTGATTGTAAGATGATGTAATGATCAATGCCCTCTTATTTCAAATCATACATATCCACAGTTAAAGCATATTAATCATTCATTCTACACAATTTAGTCCAGGATTTATTCACCGTCACAGCACTGAACCGGGCCAAACATAAATTGGTCGAATGACCACTTCATGAACAACTTATTTCATATGGATGTGAAAAACTTACAGTTATATAAGTAAATACCTGATTCGGATTTACTAAAGAGGTGCTGTTTGAATGTTAATATCGAGTCTCAAATTATACCCAGATATTTAGGTTTCCTAGGGAACGACCAGGTCACCAATGAAAAGACGAAGTGCATGATCAGGGACAAATTAGTTGTGTTCAATGCTAGTTTCTACTATAAACCACTGCAAAGCCGCTGTGGCCTTCCTGTAACTCCAGAAGAACTAAGTATCTTCTCTCTAAGAATAGAAGAATTGTAGCCAATGTGATCGCTGTTTCCACGGGACAGGGAAGTGGCTCGTATGTAAACACGCCTTCAGATTAGGAATGGAGGCGAGGGATTTTTACAGGGCATGCCAGAACGAGGAAGAGGAAGAGGCAATTCCTCACTTTCTCTGTCCATGCCCAGGTTGGCTCAAAGAACAAATGAAGCATTAGGAGAATATTTCTTTGACAATCTTGAGAACTTATTCCACTGGTATCACGGATATGTCTAGATTTATTGTTCTCTTGAGATGGTTCGAGTGGACCAGGGACAGGGGAGAATAGCCCCAAATTCTTCTTTGTGGTATCCCAAAGGGCCGGCTTGCGGCCTATATGACCTGTTTCTCTCAGGACGGCCACTGTAACCTAACCTTAGTTTCCTGGTGATAGAACAGCCAAATAAATATTAAAACAAACCAATCCAACAGCAAGACCACTCGATTAGTTAAAAAAAAAAGTTCAAATTCAAATCACACGAATAACTTAAACTTAACTTCAAGCTAGCATAAGAAATTACCTGAAATAATTTCCTTCTCTGCCATCTCTATTTGACGATATGTTTTGACAACATCAAATGGAGTAGTAATGATGGCCGCCAACTTATAACAAATACCAAAAAGATGAGACACATTTCATATATATCAAAACAAAATAAATATTCACTATTTTTATTTTTACTTACTGATCCTGCAATACTTCCTCCAAGAAATGAAGTAAAAAATGAAGTCTTGTTTTTATTCCATATTTTGAATTTCTCATAAGTAACCCAATAAATACCTGAAAATAGTTTTTGGTTTGAAAATAAACAGCAGATAAATACACTTTATATTAAAACTAGTTTTCTGGAGAAAAATAAAAAAAAACAATAATTAAAGAATGATACTTATTGAAATAAAAATTTTCTGCGTATTAAATTAAATTAAAACAAAAAAATGTAACTAAAAAACTCAAGTTGACACATAAAAAGCACATGAAGTTGAATTTTTATTAGTCCTTTCAAAGTTTACTGATTTTTTTATAAACAAAATGCACTCTTTTTTGTTTGTCTGTGCACTTAACTAACTAGTTGAGGTTGCTAGAAACATATAGGTTATTGGATATTATATTAGAATATAAGTTTATCATTTATAGTAAATTTTCTTCTTCAGTAGACCGTTTTCTGTAAACTTCTCCATTATCAAGAGCATGCTGCGTGAGTCCAGACATGTCTGTCTATCATTTTGTCAATCATTGTTATTGAATAGTTTTTATATTGTATTTTACTATTCTTTTCAATTTTTAAAAATGAGTGCAAGTTTTTTATAAGCTTTTCATTTTTAATGGGGTTTAATTAATTAATTTGTTGTGATGGCTTATGCAAATTCTGCAAAGTTGAGGAAGAAACACCGCTGCTTCTGCTGGTTGATTGTCAAGCCACTGTGCTACACAGAGGCAGGTGCTTCAGGACATTCAACAAAACCATAGAAGAGCTTTTACCGTTGGACCCAGCAAAAGTGCTGAGCTTTTTGGAGGCGTTGAAGCTAACTGTTGGGGTACTATAGTACAGAAGGGGGAAAGTACAATAGTTCTTAGAACGCAGTACAACAATCACCCTCAAAAAATAAATAAATAAATAATTTGTTAGAAACAGTAAATGGAACAATAACAAACGAACTAGCCATTCCATTAAAAAAAACAACTCTTTAAACCTCCATCAAGTTTAAAGAACTTGATAAAAATTAAAAACGATTAATTATGGAGTAGTCTAAATCATATTATTTGGAAAATTAAATTGCCAACAATAAAGCTGGACAAGAAACAATAACTAATAAGTTAGATTTGCAACAATCATTGAAACATTTATTAATCAAATTGCTAAAAATAATCAAAGAAACTACGATTTCATCTGACGGAATATCAATGTCTGAAGTAGAATTAAAGAAGCGAACTATAAAGCCAATTTGTTTTATCTCATCTGAGGGAGAACACATATTAAATATATTATTAGTATTTATTTTATTTGATGCAATTTTCTATAGGACATTTTATTTTAAATTTTATAATTGTTTTGTAATTAGCTTTTAAAATATAAATTATCTCAATTGATAATAGTTATTTATTCATATTATTCAAACTTTAAGAAGTTTACATCCTTTATAAGCTACTTTAAAAGTCATGATATTTAATATCATAGACTACTTATATAAATAAAGACAATTTCAAAGTTGATGATATTAGTGTTATATTACCCTTTGTAATATTTTATATCACAGACTTACTTACATAAAAAATTTTTAAAATTGTTTTTATTAGTATTATATCGATTGCCCTTTTCTAATATTGCAAAATTCATTATATTTGTATTATAGTTTGCATACATAAAGGCAATACTAAATGCAACATTTAAAGTCCCTAAAAAAACAAAAGGAACAGGAAAAAATCATTTTTTGTTTTGATATAAAGAACGTTAAAATACAAACAAGGCGTAGCAACTATTTTTGCCCCCCCCCCCCCACTATTTTTGTTTTAATTGAATTGTTAAATTAAATTAACTGGCTTCGCAAACAAATTTTATAAACTGTCAACCATTTAAAATAGTTTTGAAAAATTTAAAATATATATACTTTTAATTTGCAAATATTACAGTTGAAAAATCTGTTTAAAAACAGTATTACACACATGAAACATAAAAACAATTACAACCTGAAAAACTCATTTTTGTATAAAATTTCAGATTTTGTTTAGCTTTTTATGACTTTAATTTTTTTCTATTTCATACTTTTACACCCTCTGGCACGTACCGACCCCCCCCCCCCCCCTGCTGCACCACTGAATACAAGTATATTGTTGATATCAAAGAGGTATTAATTTGATGATATATTATTACGTGCGAAACTGGTTGAACATCTACAACAATTCACGAGGCATGACGGATAAGTATAATATCAATCCCCCCCCCCCCCAAAAAGAATAAAGCACATTTCCCCACATAAAACTATATACATGTTATTAAGATATTAAACAGTTCGATTTACAGAGTGATTACAAAGTTATAATATACCCACACTCCACCAAAGGAATCTTCAAAATACCAAAAAGTTACTCAGAGAACTTCAAAACTTGAAAAATTGACCCAAACAATTATCAATGAGTACTATACTTCACAGACAGTTAAGTAATTGCAATCTCAAAACTAATTAGTAACACTGAAAGAGGAAATGGCGGTTAGACAAATCGAAACAGATTAACATATCTAGATCTAGTAAGCTTTTGATAATTGAAATATTACGAAAGTAATGTAATAGTGAAGGAAATTTTCAGGGAGTAGAAGTACTGAAAATATTGCATATTTCCATATTTTCAAAATATAGACAACTTTTTATATTGACGTACTGATTTAAGAGAGCAGATTAAAAAGCACTATTTCGATTCTACAGTCGGCTCCAAAGCATTGAATGAGGACCAAACCGATGGAACATTAAAATTGATAAAAAGTACCTTTCCGAACCATTCTGTTCGATAGAGCCTACATAGCCATTACATAAATTCCTTCTTAAGCATATTTTTGAATCATTTGACCTAAACACCTTTAATTTTATTATAACAAAAACTAAATTTAGCTGCAGAATCACTTAAATTATGCTGGAAAGTTGCCTGAAAGAGGCTGCAAATCTCTCACCCGATATCTAAATTGCATAAACATTCGAATGTTTATAATATATAAAAAAAAAAAATTAAAAACGATTCTGTTAAAAATGCATTTTGTATTTTTTTAAAAATTAATCACCTGAAAAAGGTACATCCCTTAAGAGAGTTGGTCCTAGTCCTTTCCATAATCCCTTAATGCCATGATACTTCAACAAACTTTGAAGAGCAAACTGCATATCTAAAACAATAAAATAATCTTAATTCTTCAAACAATAAAGTAAAACTTAACTAAAATATCAAACAATACTAAATCACATTCCTTGAGTCATCACTGATTTTGTATTGCACACCAACAATTCTCCCTACATTTTCAATTCTTTTACTATCACTATGAAATACAGCTATAATTCTTAACTTATCTCCGATTCTTAGCAGTATATGGGCTGACCTTTAACTGCCACAAACAACATGCAAAGCATAACAGGACCCCAGTATCCTAAAGATGTCTGAAGAACAGTCGAAACATAATAAAAGAATTGGAGACAAACTAAGAATAATAGATATATCTCATAGTGATAATAAAAGAAATGAAGATTTAGGAAGAATTCGAGATTTGCTACAAAGAATCAACGATGATGCAAATGTGCCACAAAGAATCAATGATTATGCAAGGAGATTATTCTGTATCCTTGAGAAATACACAAGGGAACTTGTTTGTAAAAAATGGCGTTTTATTCAACCAAACTTGTATAAATGAAAGACTGCTTCCAAAAAATACGAATATATATATATGTTTCATTAAATGCCTTGCTTATTTTTAATCTAGTCCTTTTTTTGCATAGCTTTTCTAATTTCTAATATTATTCTTCAATCTTTTAGGTAAAATGTACACCAATTCACCGAATGTTTTATTCTTTACGTTACTTACACTCATTCCGTTTCGTTTCGTTTACACTCATTCCGTTTCGTTTCGTTCAACTCTGATCATTTTCAAGGATAATTATTACTATAACAATTTTTTTTTAAAATTATCAAAAGATCAAAAACAATTATTAAATACTAACTAAAATGATAATATATATTAAGCTCTTATTGAATTCTTTCACTATGTACAATGTCAACATTTAATGAAACATTTATGAATGAAGGTCTGCTCCCAAAATATACAAATATATTGATATAGCTTCTCGACCACTGATATTTCAAATTCATACAAGGGGTTTTTGAGGATTTTGGTCATAAAACAAAATTTTGTTTTATGACCAAAATCCTCAAGAACCCCTTGTGTGAATATACAAATATATATATATATATATATATACATATAATGTAAAATGTATATCGTTGAGTAGCATATCTTCCGATAGAGATATAGAGGTAAAATGAATTTGGAATCATTTATTTTTGTCTTGCCAGTCTAATCAAATTATTACAATCATAAACGAAAGAAGGAAAAGTCTAAGGTCCTTCAAGGAATTCGTTGACTTCTTTGAGAAACCAAAGCTTTTTCTTTGATGAAGTAACAAAATGTATATTTTCAGCAAAAAAAATAGGAATATATCAGTTTTCTGTAAAAGACTTATTATTCTTAAACTATTAATTAATATTATTTACTATACTATTGACTATTATTATTAAACTATTAGTACATGTAAATTTCTATTTCAAGTTGTTACGATTTCAGAAGTGAGAAAAGAAAATGATTAATTAAAAAAGAGAAACTAAAAGATGATAGATTTCTTTTGAATCTCAAATAGTTAAAAAAAAAAATAATACATTAAGAAATAAAAAGGATTAAAAGCAAATTTTAAAGTATCAAACAGTAAAAAATGCATTTCAATCAGTAATACTATTCAAAGTATCAAAATAAAAATGAAAAGAGGTCATTAAAGAAAATTAATTAAAATAATATAACATCCGTTTCATATAAAAGTAAAACAATTTCATTAATTTTAATTTCTTTAGTATTATTTAAAATCACAATCAAAGAATCCTGGGTTTAAATGCACATCAATATTATTAATATAAAATTTAGGTATATATACCTAAACGACATATGCATATGGTATGACATATAATTGGTCCCACCTGTTTGATAGGTATTTAAATCTAGTGTTCTTTGATTATGATTAGTCCTGCTTTTAAAAGATTCACTACGTGTGAAAACGTTCGAACGGCTGCAACTAAAATTTACGAGGTAAGTCGGTTTATATAACACTATGATGAATATTATATAATATATAATAGAAATGTTATATTATAAATAATATAGCAGAATGTGACAATTCAAATTACGAACATCAAAATGTCTAAAGAGAAACAAGGACCTTTAGACTCTTAAGAATGAAATAACGATAATTATTGTAAGTTAAAACAGATGTTATATGAGCTAAAGAACGCGTTTATAAGAAGTACTGTTCTTCAGGTTTAAATCTCAGCTGGGAAGTCTGATATACTTGTTTGTGGAACCTATTTTGTAGGTTTTTTTTACCCTAAAAACCTCCATGAGTAAATAACACATGATAACTGAATGCACTACCTCTAAACGATAATTATGTTTAAAAGGCAGTTCGAACAGTTACTTGTCAACAGTTTTCATTACTTAACCTTTGTTTGTCATTTGATTATTGTTAGTTTGTTTAACAACAAATAATGCCAAATACTTCTAAAAAAAAATAATAACTAAAGCCTTTCACACAATACCCGAGATTATGTAACCTGTTATAACCTTATTATTCTTATTATAAGTTATTCTCATTTCTTTTATCACGAAATTCTTTCGTTTTAGTAAAGATAAACAGAGAATTGAATTATTTTAATTGTTCAGTTCAGTTATAATTAAAATGCAATAGGTTAGCATTGCTGATCAGCTTATTTAATAGAAGGGGTGGCCAATCTCTTATACGTTGTGTTTTAAGAAGCACTTTTTTAGATAGTCATAAATATTATTTATTTTGTTAGAATATAAGACAAAATTATGACTGTTTCAAAAAAGTAAAATTAATACATTAATTTATGACTAACAGTAAGAACCAACAAATAATTATTTGATTGAACTGGTCGTGAAATTCAAATGACCCAAGAAGTTTAAGAAACTAAAATTGTTAGTGATTGTTGAATTAAAATTTATTTGACAAATGAGTTACAAGAGAAAATCATAAAGCCAAAAAAGTAAGAAAGGAAATGCCTTTCATTTTAAAGACACTTGGTATTATATAGCCTGGCAAATTTCTCTAAATTTAAGATAAACTGATTAGAACTCACAAATTTCGTGGTCAACTTCCGGTGACCTCACAGTCAATATCTTGGCAACCCCTGTTTTATAGAGATAGACTATATCTAATTAGACAAGTAAAGTTAGTATGAAACCTTTAAATAATAACCTAAGTAGGAAAGTTTCTTTGATTGCATCTTAGTTCTAATTAGTTCTAAAGGGCTGACTGTGGTAGCAGCCCAAAGACGAGCAGTAGACCCCGCGATCAAGGGCACCCAGGAGGGTTGAGGCCTTGCGTCTCCACTCGTAGCCCAGTCACTAAGTCGAGTGCGCAGCTGCTCGTAAGAAACAAAATAAACTACTGTCGCCGGAATGGCAAGCACTAGAGTGGGACTCAGGCCGGACCACAAAGACTGCAGTCCTTCGGTTTGAGATATCTTCACAAAAGCATCCTAAATAAAACAAAAATGCTTCAAGATAATTCAACTTCAAAGGAGATATATCATATTATTTGTAGACACCTACTAATGTGCCTTTGAACTGGCTTGGTCGCTGATACCACTCATGCTGTCCAGGCTTAACATTTCCTGACATGCAAGTGCAAACATGATCCATCAGTCCATTGCAGTAGAGAAAACATTTATTTTCTACGAGTGCCTTTTGCTGAACTTGCAAACGTATTTTAACAACATCTAATGGTGTCACTGAAAAGATTCATAATATATTAAAAAAAGAAAGAAACTAAATGCACTGACAAAACTGAAACAGTGTATTACCAAATATCGACGTGATAAGTGCTCCAGAACAGGCGGCTGCCATTTGTTGTACAGGGGTAATTCTGAATCGAGGATCATTAATATTAACATTGTGATTTTCAATATCAACACCTTCATCCTTCACACTACTCATTTTAACTCCAATATGCGGAAATAACAATAAAAATTGTAGTAGCAGCCATTTACTACGTAGTATTCAACTTTCAGTATTTACAGGAAGTAATGGCATAACAATATAATAATTGAACATGGAGAGTATGTCCTACCTAATGAACCTAGTTAACCTAACACGGAATAAACTACTGAAATAGATGAATGGACGTAAAATAATGCAACCGGCTATCACTCGATAAGGAAACGACAGCCAGTTCTTCAAATCCCATCATCTACAAAAATGTCACTAACCTTGAACAAGGACAGATCTGAAAATTAATAACATAAGAAAGTTTCTATTAATTCATAATTAAAAATTACGGTGCGTAATTTTAAAATTGAATATTAATTTTAATTACTATTTTAAAGTAATTACAATTCAGATAAAAAACAACTAACAGATATCTGAATGTAATTAATACTTAATATATATGTTCATGGATACTCAATTTACCTGTCAATTAAATATTTATTACAGGAGATACTTATGTCCAATAACTGTTCAAAGTTTTCGGTTTAACATATTCTTTAATATAAACTGAAAGGATAACATGTATAGGTCCATATAACTCGTTTACAAATCTCTACCAGTTTACTTATACTATAATATAGAAATTAGGTAATATGTCCATTTTTTTTGCATTGATAAATCAGTTAAGTTAAAACATTAGTTCAAGGATTTATTTTCTGTGACAAACATATTTAGAAAACAAAATACAATGATAAAATAGTTAGTTGAAGTATTAGTTTATTTAAGTTGGCTACAAGTTAATCTGCTGAAATAATAAAAACTTCGTTTTTAACAAAACATTAACTTGATCGAACTTATGTTTTGTTAACAGAATTTAATAAAGTCTCCTATTCGCTAGCTGGTTATCTGAATTAAGCTCCCACAGATTGGCGACCCCAACATGCTATGTACATGCAATCTTTTGATTTACAGCCTTTAGACACCTCTGAAAATATGATATTACGTATTGACTGCATCAAACGTCGTCTTTCTGATACTGTCTAGTTTGTTTATACACAGCAAAATGATCCATAAACCCTGCGTAATGGTTGAGGACTTCCAACAGCATTCAAAGAGGATATTAGTCACTCACAGCTCTAAAGCATCATTGGTGTACGTAGAAAAATTGTTTAGTGCTCAAAATTCCTACGCCACCACAATATTTACGTTTAAATAAATTGGACGGATTTATTGTTGAAATAACTTCAACCTGTTCAATAGGAGAATAAAATAAATGTTTTTATTTCTCCAGAAAGACCTAGAGAATGAATACCACTTCTCCCATTGTCGTGAAACACCTACTTTACTGTTCTTGTACTCAACCATTCCCAGTGATAAACAAAGAAGCAGAACGTTCAACGTATTGATGGTCTCTCACTTTTTTATGAAATAGTTGTTGCCTGAAGCTGAAATTTTTATCTGGTGTGAATGTCATCCATCAATTTTGAGACCTTGTAATCCTTATTCATTTAACTAAAAGATCAACAAAGATGCAAAAGTTGTTTAATGATGACGGTTAAAGGACGATACCGTGCAGGCCCGCCTCCGCATGGTCATCTCGGAGTAATCTAAATTGGCTAAAGGGTAGCACGTTACACTAGTCGGACTGATTTGATTTTTGGTGGTTGTATGGCCGATAGGCTAAAGAACAGGTTAAAGGACGATATCAATTCTGTCCCTCTGTAACGCAAGTGAGAGCTTCTTCAAAGAAATTTAAGTTCTTATTATAAGATTAAAAGATGTATATATAGATAAATAGTTAATGCATTGGTTCCCAACCTTTTTTTTTTAACCTTGAACA
Organism: Hermatobates lingyangjiaoensis; assembly: GCA_026182355.1. NCBI lineage: Eukaryota > Metazoa > Arthropoda > Insecta > Hemiptera > Hermatobatidae > Hermatobates > Hermatobates lingyangjiaoensis. The sequence goes on from JAPFBL010000342.1 coordinate 94,864, forward strand.
CCAAAAAAAAATATTTCTCTGACCTCACACTTCCTACATTTTATACTTTGTTCAACGATAAAAGATATGGTCTCATACTAAATTGTATCAAAAGAAGATATTTATTTCACTTTTATCATATGTAAAACAAATTAGACTTTTAGACAAGAAATTTCACAGATTGATATTTGAATAAATTTTACGAAATTAATAACGCTTGCTTGAAATATATGTAAAAAAGTAAAATCAAGTACTAGCGTCGAATGGAATTTAATGTTGTAATATGTAAAAAATATCAAACATATGAACTAGAAGAATATCCCAGATTAACATTTGAATACACCTGACAAAAATAATTGCTCTCTTGAAATATGTACAAGAAGTTCATTTCTGCAGAGGTCTATATTAATAGGCTTTATAATATACAAAATATAAAATTGAATACTATAAATAATATATGAATAAATAATCAAACTATGCAGAAGTTTGTCTTTTTTATTTGTGATTTCATTAATTCAAACTTCATTGAATTTTATTGAAATGAGTGAATATTATCACATTTTAAAGTAAGCATAAAGTAATATAAAACAACCCCGAAAGAATATGTGCATCACTGACAGGTGAATGGTGTGAACAAGTCAACAAATAGCAACATTAGTTGACTAACATAAATATGATTATTTGATAATAATAAATAAATAATATAATTTATTTATTTTTTAATAAATAAACTTGTGTTACTTCGAAAGGATATATTTTTTATATATTTGCTTCAAATATACAAATATATATTCATTCTGAGGTAAAATGGATAAACCAACAAAAGTCTCCACACAAATGAAGTTTTATTCAACGCGTTTCGAACACTTTGTGTTCATCATCAGGAAGACAAAGTGTTCGAAACGCGTTGAATAAAACTTCATTTGTGTAGAGTCTTTTGTTGGTTTATCCATTTTACTTCAGAATGAGTAAATACCACACAATTACGGATTGCACAACTAATGATTACAAATATATCTATTTATGATATATATATGTTTGAAAGATATTGATAAATCCTTTAGTCTCCACTTCTATTTTTAGATTATTTTTCTAAGGTTATCTGAGCTTTGATATCAGTTTTGTTTAAAACAAAACTGAGCCAATATTGTTTTTAATAAAAGTGGTAGAGAATTGAATTTCTAGTTAGCCATGTGTTTTCAGATTTTCGTTGGGTTGAAAATATTCAAAACTGAATATTTTTTTTCTACTACTAATTTCCAAAAATCTTTTCCAATTGTTGGTATATGTCATGAAAAGATTCCTCTGTTCAATTTTTCTCAATAATTTCATTCTGACCGATCAGTTAGGAGTTACAGTTTTTTTTACAGTACTCCCCACACTTATACGTTCCTTCCTCTCCCAATAGTCCACAAATTATTATATTCGCTATAATATGATAAGGACCGTCTTACTGATTAAGTAATAATGTATTAATGATAAATTAAAAACACTGATATTGTAGTATAATATGTATATAGTAATGATAAATTAATTTTATTATACTCACCAATAATGAATGATGATGATGAAATCTGCTGTACCATACGATAAGGATGATTATGATGACACGATGAACTGCTGTTTCACTGGAGTCCAGACAATTCCTTCAGTGAAGCAGCAGGAATAATACAGTAGATGATACCTACTATATCATCTCATTTCTATTTTATATTAACTGGCATTGTTATTGCAAAATTATTTACAATTTGGGGTGAAAGTGAGTGTTTTTATACTAAAAAAATGGCCCTAAAAATACACGACATTCCCGAAATTATGAAAAAAAGAATTCTGAAGGTAAAATCCACAAATATACGTGGTCGCGAATGGTGAACTGTGCATGCATCACAAAGACAGTAGTATACTGTATATTAGTAAAGTTAAAAATATATTTTCGGTAAGGTAGTACCCACATTTACAATAAAATTTAAAACATATCAAAAAAATTTTTTTTTAATAATACATTAGAAAATATTTTATTTTTACCTGAAAGTTGATTATTGAAGTCTATAGATAGATTCATTATACTTGTAGATAGCAGAAAAAGAATCCATCGTAAGAAGGCATTTTCTGATAATGATAGTAGGGTAAAAATCTAATGAAATGGTCTCCACATATAAAAATTTTAATGATATAAACAACGCGTTTCAAACACGTAGTGTTCTTCCTCAGGCATTAACTAAAAAATACAATCACACCAGTATTGTCGTTGTATTTTTTAGTTAATGCCTGAGGAAGAACACTACGTGTTCGAAACGCGTTGTTTATATCATTAAAATTTTTACATGTGGAGACCATTTCATTAGATTTTTACCCTACAATGAGTAAATACCACATAATAACTGATTGCACTACATTAGAATTGATAATGGTAGATATCAAAATACCGAATTTTACAAATAAATGACAATAAATACATTTTAATCTAATAGTTTCACAATGAAACATGATATGAAACTTAGTAAATTCACTTAAAAAACATATTGGAAAAATATTGTAGAGATATACAATATATCAACGATGTAAAGTTAGTTATTATCATTAAAATCCTCATCATGAATACAATTATTCACCCATAACACAACACTTAACCATGCTTCTGATTAAAATCAAAATTAGGAAACTGTACTTTATAAAAAAAAAAACAAAATGTAGAAAAAAAGTAGCTATTATTTATTTACTAATCTGTGATAACATAATAAAAGCTTATTAAACATTCCATACAATTTGGTCTTATACAGAATGGGTTTGTACAAAAAAAGTAAGGAAATTAATCGCTAGTAGATTGCCCTTATCTGAAATATTAATAAATCTCAATTTTTCATTGTCATTCATTTAGCATTCTTACTATTTACCGTTCTAACCTCTTGTCACACCTTTGAATTTTCTAAATATTAGTCATACTAAGTTCCTTTCCAACGGTCAGTATTTGTTTTGAATATTCTCATTTCATACATATCTTTCGTAATCGTCATTCTTTAAAATTTTCATAGTATTTACTATTCTTTTAAATTTGTTAAATTTGTCACTCTTAATATTTTTTACTCATTCGGTAATGACCTAATGCAGTTATTTTCTTTCACACAGACTGTTGAAGTATATAGAACTACAATATCTATGCTAAATTTTATAACTTTCGTTTTATTATTATTGAATATTTATTTAGGCGGTCTGTAACTATGGGCCAATAGGCACTCCAACTTGAATAATTATAAAATACTAGCTGACCCGGCGAACTTCGCCAACTATCAGTGGATGTCTTGTTAGCTTGAGCTAAGCTTAGTTTGGTGCTTAATTATTAATATAATAGCTAACACAATAGGAAATGTCCTGCCTTACCTGTAATATATTCAATTCGAACAGGAATAAAGTCTAAGTGGGAAAATCTGGAGTGTCCTAAACTCAACTTTACTATAAATAAACATAATATCAAGTTAACGACCAACTTATATTTTGTTTGTTAGTCAGACACTTGTTTGACAACTATGCATTGTACCATGGAATGCATCATAAAATATATCTTTGATTGGGATTAATTTTATCGTCTTTATTCATTAAAATATTTAACATTTTTCTATATATGCCTCTAAACTCTAAACAACAATTATATTTCACTTAAAACATTTCTAACTCAATGCAAACACTCATAGTAACAGACAGACTCCACATATACAACACAATCTTGAAGCCTTCATGGGCTTCTTATATCTTAGAACTATGACATATTCTTAGTTCTTATATCATAGAACTTTCGGGTTCTGCCAAACTATAAAATATTCGCCCTGTAGAAGCTATTCAAGCAAAAAAACTTAGAAAAATCTCACATTTCCCGTTTTATGTTCCAAATATAATCATTAATTGAGATCTTGAAGTTCTCTTTGTTCACGACTATGCAAAATATTACTACAAACTATTCCACCGTAAACTCTCAACTCATCCAAACCCAATTGCTCAAAATCTTTCCTTACTAGTAATCCTGTTTTTATTTGTAGTCATGTTCTCGGCCTTTCGGCCCAATCCATGAACAAAGCTTGTAACAGATCGATGCTTTTTTAAGTGAGACCCTTTAGCCACATGAGAAGGCACACCACAGTCCTCTTGGAGGAGGGATGCGACCGAGCCCGCTCATGTGCCCAAGGTGGACCTCGCGGAGGCGGGTCGCTGAAAGCCCCCAAACACGACTAAAACGGCAATGTCCACGTGACTGTCTATCTTCATAAATATTAAATATAGTTATGAAGTGCCACTAATGGGTGTCCACCCGAATTCCATTACAAAATCAAAAAACTAAAGGACAAACCCTGAAACAAAATCACTTCTACATGAAACTGTAGTCGAAATAACCAAAACTATAAAAAAAAACTCAGTGTAAAAAATGTAAATAAATGCAAACAAATCCGACCAGTAGGGAAGGTGATTCATTATTCCAAAACAAAATCTCAGTTTTCATAGTATATTGCCCAATGCAACAAAGGAAAGTTTATGATTTTTTTTAATAAATTGTTAATCTTAGGTTCAACTTTTTAACAAAATTTTATTGTTATAGTTTTAAAGATAAAAGTGATGTTTTAATTTGTATAAAAGCATTATAACCCCATTTCTTATTAATGTAATTTATAAAAAAAATTACTGAGCTCATTCTCATATAACGTGATATTTTTAGGAATAAAAAGTAAAGGTATGTAAATAGACTATTTAACTTCTGGTCCATTAAATGCTAATTAGAGAATATAATTATGTCTAATTATGATGCCTTTGATTTGTAGCTGTCATTCAATTACAGCAATTAGATATGCCCATTATCAATATTATGACAAAGTGTGACACACGTAGGTAGTTACAAGGGTATTAATATATAGATTCAGAACGTTCCTCTTTCAATTTTAAGGAAGAAAGATTAACATACTCGTACATTTTTACGGTACCTTCCTCAAATAGGAAGGACACTTATGGGTCATTTGGGACCGCTTACATTGTTTTTCTCTGAAGATGTTACATAAATTAATGTGGTATACATATGGTATTACCTTATTGAAATTGGATATATATGGAATATTAAGGGTCCCTCAATAACTTTATTAAAGTATCACTTACAGGTTCGGGACTAATTGCATTGCCTTTCTCGAAAAATTTTTATAAGGATACACTTTTAACTTTAATCGTAATCTCTCTTTCTAAAGAGATTTAAACATACATTGACCTTTATATAAATAAATTTCTCTTTCAAACATAAGATTACCTAAAATATATTTATGCTCCACAAAATCTTATATTACTTTGGAGTGATTAAAAATATTCTGCTGTAATAATATTGATAAACATAAAGGTAAAATGACATAGAAAACTGATGTACATCGTGTAGTATAAAAGTAACAACTGTTCTACTAAATGAAGAGAAAAAGATGTGCAATACATCACTGATTGTTTTTAATTGCTTTTAAAAGCATTTCTATTAATATAACTTTTGATGGAGAATTTAAAAAAGTCTTTCCTGGTCCCTGATGCTGTAACACCGTAAAAATTGCAGATGCAAATCTGAAGGAAAACACTAAGTATTCGAAACGCTTTGTTAGTTTCAAGACAAAGCTCTTTGTGAGAAGACGTACTTTTTTTTTACATTTCCCATCATGAGTAAATACCACACTATAAAGATTGCACACGAAATGATTGATTTCTATAGTAAGTAAAAATTGAAATCAATAATATTTTTATAAAATATTAAATATTTCCATTAACTGCTTTTTAGTGTCCTCTGGTCCGCAGACTTTGTGACCGATGGTTTTAGGGTGGGAATAAATTTCATAATCATTTCCACCAAGAAAAGTTTTATCTCCAAAAAAATGGATTTCTTTAAAATCATTTAAATACTTAAGACAGTAAGTTTTATCCCATCCAATAGGGAAAACATCAAAGCTTATTTGTCCTCCAATACTGTATTGCAATCCATTGTTCGGGAATGCCTGTTTCAACGCTTCAACAAATTTCTCCCTAACTTTATGAACTGCATCGTATTCACCAAAGAAATCTCTTTCACTTTGAGAACAAGATCTACCACAAGGACAGACATTAATCAGACCATTTCTGAATTCAATGAAAGTACCTCTTTTGAAAGGAAGCTCGAGCTCAGACATATATTTCAAAGCGAAATTTATAACTTTTTGAAGTTCTTTTTCTCCCATATACGATTGTATAGATTGTTTTTCAATTTCAACCCCATTTTTCCATGCAACCAAGCCATTTTCAGAAAAAGTGTAGTCAAACTTTTTCAAAACTTCTTCACCTCCCAGCTGTTCAGAAATTTTTGAAACATCAGAGCCACCTACAACTCCAACAACCATACATGAGATAACTTTTTCCGTCAAAAACTCTAACATATCCTTCGTAATTACCTTTCTCGGATCAGTTAGTGTACCATCGACATCAAAAAGTATAATAAGATCACTTCTACGGGACATTTTACAAACTTTGGCTAAAAAGTTTTGTCACACATATTTCACGCAACAAAATATGAAAGGAACTCCACGTCATCAATTTTAGAAGTAAAATCGAACATCCTGTATTTCTGTTTTTCCCTTTGAATAATGCATACACAAACACTCGCCGGCTTATCAGAAGTGATAAATCTTGTCTTATCAATATCGGGACAAATTTTTACTTTTAATTCGGTTTTAATTAAAACTCAATATTAATAAATATAGGTAATAAATATTTAAAACATACTCTAGTTAATATAGGAAAATTTAATATAACTTATTTAAATAATAACAAATCGTTACATGTGGAACTTGTTGTCCCTCTGATCATGATGTCAGTGCATTGAGGTTACTGTCAGAAAACCCTCTTGTTATTATTGCGTTTATAAGGCGAATATTTATCCGAGGTAATCAAGAAATTCGGCAAACTTTATGGCGTAATATTTCTATTATTATATATTTCAATTTACGTTCTTTAAATAATTATTAATAATTACTGTGTATTCGGACTATAAGTGCAGTTTAGTAACCTACGTGCAGGCATGTCCTAATGCATTTCATGTTTACTAATTCTAATCATTCAAATATGTTTCTTTCCTTGGAAATTAATTTTTAGTGTGGTAATCGGGTTTAGCATATTAGTTTTTATCAGGTGAATTTGTTTACAGATAATGGTTCGTATGAATGTGTTAGCCGATGCCCTGAAATCCATAAATAATGCGGAAAAGAGGGGCAAAAGGCAGGTTCTTTTAAGGCCTAGTTCTAAAGTCATAATAAAGTTTTTAACAGTTATGATGAAAAAAGGTACGAAATCATTGATTCATCAATTTATTGACTTCTTGGTGTAATTTATACTAATTTGTTTTACAATTTCAGGTTATATTGGTGAATTTGAAATAGTAGACGACCATAGAGCTGGTAAAATAGTCGTTCATTTAAATGGAAGATTAAATAAGTGTGGTGTTATCTCCCCTAGGTTTGATGTACCTATTTCAGATATTGAAAAGTGGACGAATAATTTACTACCCTCCAGACAGTTTGGGTAAGTGTTTAAACTTCACACTGCATACATCAAGCCCATTACGTTTTGCAGAGATTAGTTGAAAATACTATTTTGGTTAATCAATTAATATATATGAGACACATTTATATTGTTAACCTGTTGTTTATATAGTGAACCATATTGATTCTTCCTCTCATATTATTTGTTAACCTTTTGGACATATTTTCCTCCAATATTGTACTCTAATCTTAAATTGTGTTAATAAGTAGAATTTGTTGTACTCCATTCTTCAAGACTAAAGCTTTGCTATCGATGCTTTTGATACTATTGATGCTCATCGAACTCCAAGTTAACTAAAGAATTTTTAAATTAAGTCTGTAAAGGTATAGGAAAGCCAAGACATATTAATTAAATAAGATATTATAGCTGTCAAAAACGTATAATTTCACAATTCAACATTCTTGAAGTGTTTATTGATCGCTTTTAAAAGTACTTCTGATAATGTTTTGCAAATTTTGTTTTAAGTAGGCATGAGTTTACAATATTTCTCAAAGATAGAGGTTTTTTGATCAGATCCAAGATTAACAAAACATTTCGTAGTTATATTATCAATTCTGTTGACACCTGTACTCCTTTCACTTCAGTTGTTCAATAATCAATCTCCTTTAGTTGTTCCTGAGTAACAATATCGATAGGATCTTGGTTTTAAAATATTGTTAACATTTCTTCCTCCCTTCTTTTCAATAACTATATAAATAGTCGCAAAAATAATAATAATACACTTAGAGTTTGACACTCCTTGGATTATGAATATCCCTAATTTTTCAGCAACTAAGCTGTAAGAGGTAAATTAAGATAAATTAATTCTTGGAGTATTCATAATAGTCTATTTATTATAAATGCTAAATTCATTGTTGTTAAATACACATAAGAATGTCAAATGGAAAACCACTTTTAAGCCACAGTAAGAGAGTTCATTTCAGTTCGATTTGGCTCCCATTTCTGAATTTCGCACTGTAATGAATGTATTTTTGTCATTTATTCACAATAAATTCGCACTATGATCTGTAGATTTTGCTAATTTTCATTATAAATCTCGTCCTACTCATAAAACATCGCAATCTTATATTTTTAAATTTTTTGAAAAAAAAAATCAAAAGTTGATAGGAAAACTAGATGTAATCTTCATGGTGAATATTTTACATTTAATCCATTTATCATACTCTGAAGCAGTAAATGTTTAAAGTAATTTATTTAACTACAAACTAATCTTATTAACAAACTACACCGTTTTAACTTTTATGTAGTCCTTTTAATTCGGGTGATTTGGGGTTTGATCTATCTTATAAAGTAAATATTTTATTGTGAATCTATTACTTTTTCTTGTGTCGTTTGTTACGTTCATCGCTGATGTAATCCTATTTTATCTAAAGAATTCACTTCTCTTTTATTATCTTGAAATACTATTTATTTTTAATTACTCTCTATCCATATTTTTTTATCAGTTTCTTGTCTGCCTCATATTATTTTTCTACATGACTTTGAATCTTTCAATGGTATAACTTAAGTTGTCTAGTGGTTCGTTGGTCTGTTCATTAATTATGCTCTTGTGAAATATTTTATATTTAAAAAGTTTCAAATTCTTCTATTATTGTCGGTCATAGTTTTTTCTCCCCTTTATGCAATAAGTCGATATTTTAGTGTTGTCCAGTTTATATCCATATACAGCTTAGTGACTTGCATTGCAAAATTGTTTACGAGCCCCAGAGTTGACAAATCACAATGGCCAAAATATTTATAAAAGTAATTTGTTTTAATTTCAAAATGTAAACTGAATGGATTTTGTTTTAATTGATAATTGCAGGTAAATAATGTCTATTTATTAGACTCAAAGAAGTGTTTGGTCTTCTCCCAAACCAGGAATATAGCAAGAACTAATTAAACTTATATTGAAATAAACATTACAGCAATATAAGTATGAGTTGCCATTTAAGAAAAAGAAATGACTCCAAAATCCCTACTGGGTAGTATGGAAACCCTTATAATCTCTGTGTAAAGGTCCGTCTCTGTAAACCCTGGGGCTCGTAAAGTACACTCTAGCCTTGGAATTCGTTGTATTTTAGTTGAAATCATGGATACGTTCTATATACCTTGGTTGTGAAGTATTTATGTAATCTACATGATGTCTGCTTGCCAATCAAAGTGATATTTATAGGATAAAACCGAGGAATCTGTGATAAATTCAAACTAATGCAAATTGATATTAAATACAGAAAGAATATGTAAGATTTTTCGATTTTTTGATAACACAGAGTAGTAAAATATTACTGATTATAAATTAATGATTAAATTGTATACTACTTTTCCCTATTAAGGTTTATTCCAGTGTCAAACAATTCTCAAAAATACCTTTAAGCCAACGTTTCGTTTATATTTGTCACGGCTGCATCAATACAAAATTATAATAACAGGAAAAAGTAAGTTACAAATGTATACAAATATTAATTTTGTATTGATATAACCCTGTCAATTTTGCCTTAATTTAGATGTCTTAAAATTAAAACTTTAGAAGAAAAGTTAGTTTAAAGATGTTTTTATGAGAATTCTTTGTTTAGAACAAACGTTGATAAAGAAAATAGTACAGAATATATGTGGTCCAGATAAGAAACCATTTAATTAAATTATATTAATTTAGGTGTTAAACTGCTGCCATAACAATTTACTGAATTATATATTGTTATTTATGCAGACTGTTTTGGGTCGAAGAGTTTTGCAATATTGTTGATGAAGTTTATTGTTTTGGGTAAATTGTTAATTTTGTTGGTGCCTTCAGTACCAAATATTTAAGTAAATTTAACGCCGTTAGTATTTTGAGGCTTAAAACTTTTATTTTATCAAGATTTAAAATATTTTGCATTATGGAATATCTTAATTATTTAAAAAGAACTATTATACATTTTTAGTAAATTAAATGATTAAACACGACTAGCTGTTACGAATCTATTATAATAAAACTATTAAACATGGCTGGTTAGTCTCTTCCGTATGGGTCTAGGATGATTTGTCTAAAACAATTTGTCTAAAATACAATTTGTCTAAAGGGCGATTTATCTATAAACAATTTGTCTAAAATCCAATTTGTCTAAAAACTGACAATTTAGTAGTGAATAAGAAAAAGAGACTGAAATTGGTGTATAATATTTTATTTCATAATTTATCATTAAAATACAATTCTTTTTTTATTCAAAATTCAATGAATATGAAAGTTTGATTAAAATATCTTAAAATTATTACAGCAAAAATTTATAAATTCTAAATTTATTATCACAATAAACCTTGGAGGACATACTATTTACTGAAAGGATAAATTGTATTCAACTATATTGTCTGGATTAAATGCTTCAACGAGTCTCTCTATTCGTTTACTTGGTGGTTCTGGCTCTACTCCAGCAACACACTGTTCAATCTGGACCTCATTGTAAGATTGTTCCTTTTGTAGACTTTTTATAAACCTCCATATGTTGGGATGATGCGCACCTACTTCAGTTTCAAATCTACGGTGCCATCCTTCGACCGAATTGTTAGTTTTAGGTAAATTATCAAGCACTCTAGAATACATATTCCATATACCATGTCGAAAGATTGGTTGACGTCGACCATTCCATCTGTTGGGCCTTCCGATCCATGTGTCCACAAAATAATCTCTTGTATCAGTCAAAATAATCTTTTGAGAAGGAATTGAAGAATATCATCTGTAAGCCCCCTTATTTACCAGATTTCTTCCAATTATTAGTTTTGTGTACTGTAGTTTTTTTTCTTTGTAATGTACTTACTTTATTTATCAAAATTTTTGTTATTTTTGTAGTTGTTTCTATTATTATTATTATTATTCATGATAGTAGTGGTAGTAATAGTAGTATTAGTAGTATAATTTTTATCATCGCTACCACTACTGTATGTCTATTTCATTATTTACAAGTATCATATTGTTCAAACGTATGTGGCATACAAAATTTTGCCATGTTAACTTTTTATATTAACGTTTTAGACAAATTGTTTATAGATAAATCGTCCTTTAGACAAATTGATTTAGACAAATTGTTTTAGACAAACTCGCCTGTTCCCCTTCCGTATACCTCTGGTTTTGGATCATACTATATGTCCGTGGTTTCCAACCTGTGGGGCGCGCCCCCCTAAGGGGGCGCGAAGGGCTGCCAGGGGGGGCGCGAAGGGCTGCCAGGGGGGGCGCAAGCACTTCAAAAATAGAAAAATTACTTAGTTACTAAGTAATTTTTCTAAATACAATTATAAATTATTTCAAATGCTACTTTATTACGTTTTTATTTTATTACGTTTTGCGACATCATACTTGTGTGAATCACGATTTAGTTCAGTTGCTGTTCTCAAAACAAAATACCGCTCTCGCTTAGTAATAGAAAAGGAATTACGGGTCTCAATTTCATCACATTCTCCAAGATTTGAGAAACTCTGCTCAGAGAAGCAATATTGCTCAGAAATAGCAATATTTAAACCAGAGTGGAGGGGGGGGGGCGCAGGGAACTTATTATTTAATGAAGGGGGGCGAGAATTCGAAAAGGTTGGATACCACTGCTATATGTAATTAAGATTTTCAATGTTGGAAGTAACTTGTTGAATTTATATATATTGAAAAATCAGTAATTTAATTTATTTACTGATATTTTAAGGAAGGAATTAACATGAAATCAAACAAAGAATAATGGCTGATATGGAAAATTTGGAATCGTTAACGTTTTTATTGAATTATGGGACTGTACTGTGTAAACAATGTCGACTTCACTTAAGGTATTTCAACCTTATATCATAAACAGTGATGGCTGGGCAAAACACATAGTTGCCTGAGGAAAATAAAAGAGCTCATAAAAATCTCCAGAATTCCTCTTAGATACCATATATTTTTTTGTTTAGGAATATATTTTTTTTAAGCAAAATATTTGCATGTCGCCAGGTTGGTTATGGAGGCTAAGGATATCTGCAGAACATGTCAAAGCGAGGAAGAGGAGGATTCCTGACCCTCACTTCCTTTGTCAATGCCCTGATATGGCTTAAAGAAGGATACCACTTTTCATTGATAAACTTAAGATCTTACCATTCACTGGTATCAGGGATCTAATCAAGTTTATTGTTATTTCGAGTTCAAGTTGACTCGTGATGGGACAGAATAACCCTTTTTCTTCATTTATGGTATCACAATGGGCCAGGTTTATGGCCTATACGGGTTCTCTTCTGGGATGGTCACTCTAACCTTGCCTAAGCAAAATATGAACTACTACTTAAAGAATAGAAATTCTACTCTAGTTCAAGTTTAGAAATTCCTTTTAGGGTTATTAATCGTATTTTCTTCTATTATTTTTAGTAATAATAAAAGAAATAATGCAAATAACATATGCACTTGCAGCTTAGAAAGAAATAACTGGTACATAATTATTTGTTTAACGAATTAAAAAAAAAATGAAATTTGAAAATCATAGCTAATTACTGAATATTTTTATTAATTATTTAAGCCAAATTTTTGACAGTAGTAGAATTTTGAGACTTTAAATATTGTAGGTAGTGATTTTAATTTTTACTGTATTTACGAAATTGGTTTATGGTCTACTTCATTGAAGGCCGCAGGGGCAGCCTTGGTAACTTGCTTACCTTTTGAGCATGTTAGCAGTGTGACCAGTCCGTCGCTTCTAACAGGATATAAAACATTGTTCTGATGTTAATTTTTTGCTATTATACTTTTCAATAATGCTTTATTACCTAACTGTCTTGGAAGTGCTTTATATATCCTTTAATGTTTTTACACTTTTTCGATGGAAGTACGATCCGAAACGGGTAAATATAGTTCAATGTACAAAAAGAAACAGATAAATTAAAATCACACACTTACAGTCTCTAATTTTCTGTTTGAACCGTCTTCAGGAGAGATAAGAAAGAGAAATCAAGCGCGCTCGCTGAAACCGAAAATTAGAGAGTAAATGTTTTAATTCCTTTAATGTTTTTAGTTGTATCAAACATGAATCAATATTCCATTCATTCTTCTGTACTAACATACCAGAAATTAAAATATTAAATTCTTATTATCATACAAAGTAAGAATTACTCCCTATGTAGAATGATGTTCGTATTGTACTAACTAAATTTGCAAAGAACATTATATCGTCATTATATCGCTTTGTCATTATATCGTCACCAACGGTTATGGCCTATAATTGTGAAATTAGAAACAAAGAAACCATCAGTCGATAGATATGAGTTGAATGATTTTAAAACTACAACTAAAACTACCACTCGCAGTACTAAAAAATTCCCACGAAGATGAAACTTATCGTCTAAGTATCAAATCTACTAGGATAGATTTAAGAACTTAAATCTAGGAAGAACTTAAGACTAACTAAAACAAAAAAATTCTTAGTACTGCTCAGTTAGGTTCAGATTTATATTTCTCTGAGAACTTTTATTTCATTTATTAACTTTTTAAAACTAAAAAATTATTTTATTAAATTTCTAAAGTGTACTTTATAAAAGATGCTATACATTTTGTTAGAAACTTACTGCACAGTTTTTTTAAATATATGCTTTAAGTTATTTTACTATGTTGAGTGTTGAAGCTTATATTATTCAAAATTTTGAGTACAATATTTTAAATTTTACTGCCTATTGGTATCGAATCAAAATACTGGTTATCGGCCAACAGATTTATGAGAGTTAACTTTATTTCTGTTTTAGTGAGTGGCATTAATATGAGGAATACGTAGCATGTGTGGAACCACAATATAAGAATTTCCTATATATTTAGGGAACATTTTTATTGTCACCTGTTAGGGGTCAGACCAGCTCAGTGGCAACATACTAGTCTCTGAACTGGTAGATCCGTAGTTCAATATCCACACTAGCCCTCGATTTATTCACGTGGGAAGTGAGTGAATCTGAGCACGTCGTCTCTTGGAGATGTTAAACCTGCTTAACTTTCCGTGTACATAATCTTTTCGGCCAAAATGCAAAATCAAATCAGGGTGACGATTCGAGCGTGCAACCCTTTTTGCCACTTCGAATATAAAAAAAAATTGAAGTGTCCTAGGTGACCTCGAGGACACGGGTCCACATGAAAATTACCACTATCAGGGCTAAAATCATGCATCCGTAATAACAAAATACATGCATATTGTTAGTATCACAGAGGTTAGTAAATAAGATATTATTATCAACCGTCATACCTCGTCTATCGCTGTTGAAGTCATCCGACCCTTTTCGCATCATCAATGGGACTAATGCAGCCATTGCGAAACCAGTCGGGCGACTTCAACAGTGATAGACGAGTTATGACGGTTGATAATAATATCTTAATAACAAAATAGTTCAGCGTGATACACATCAACCTAAGACTGGGTCCTGATGACACATTTTCCTTCTAAATTTCTAAATTAAAATATAACTACCTTCTCAGGGTACTTAGTTGTTCCCCAAGGAAAAAACAAGCCCAATGACCCAGGGGTGCAACGACGTTATGCTGTCTGTCCCGAGCTGTTTAATCTTAGGTATAGATTCTAAATACACTTGAGGTGGAAAAAATTTAGACCAATGTTCAACCTATTGTGGTCTCTCGTGGGGCTGTCACTGGAATCGTAATGTCATATGTTTGCTTGGGTTTAAAGGCGTTTTGATGTTTTCCAGTTAAGTATCATATAGATACATTAGAGCTTTGTTTTAAAAACGTCTCTATTCACGATGAAATCGTTACCAGGATTCTTGTTGGCGTGGTTTTTACTCATGGTGTAAAATAACGATTGAAACTGTTGGTTAGTTGAGCCGTGTTCTCATGCATGGGGAAAAGTGTGACTGTTTCAGACTAAGACCTTGTAATTATCCAAATCAACGATTTAGGCTATCTGGATGAGCAGAAGATTTGAATAGATGGTGCGACAATGTTTTTCATGTTAACAAATCTGTCCCCAATAGGCTAAAAAGAATAGTTCAACAGCTGTATCGCTCATCAGAAAAAGTTTTATAACCATGAATATACAAAATTTTTTTAGATAGTTTTTGAGAACAAATATGATACTCAATTTGTAATTAATTCATGCGATGAACCAGATCCAGGTTTAAAAATAGCAACAAATCATACTTCCTTGGTGTCTTAGGGCTTTAGGCTTCTCCTTCCCTGGAGAGGCCTCCATATATTGGTTATAACACCGCAACTAAGATAATTTTCAAATAATTTAAACAGTTTCACATAAATTATTTAATTACTTTTTTTTATTTTGTATACCCAAATTTTTCAATGTTACCCTTAATTTCAATGGAAAATAATATTTCCATTCATTGGAGTGTAGGATGAATTAAAATACATGTATATTGTTAATACCACTGAGGTTAGTTTGATTTATATTAGAAATAGGTAAAACCGTCATACCTCATAAGATGATCCTGGAGTTGGAGTGCTTTCGGTCGTTGTCCATCTTCGATCGTAACAAACCTTTTATGTAAATCACTAATAAAAATAAAAAGACGACTGGACAGGTAGGATGACGAAGTTAAAAAAATATAAAAACCCAAACTAGATAATAGTTAAAAACCAAAAAAATCAAAATAATAATATCAGGATAGCAGTGGACCTAACAGATAACCAACACCCTATATAACAGCTCAGTAGGTTTGTTGCGATCGAAGATGGACAACGTCCGAAAGCGATCCAACTCCAGGATCATCTTATGAGGTATGACGGTTTTAACTATTTCTAATAGAGATGAATTAAAAGTTGGTGAACAGTAGTTCCAATGAAAATCGTTTGAAAAAGGAAATTAAGCAGGCAACTTTAGATATCTTTTATAAAATTGAACTCAAAATTAATATAATTTTAACTTAATTTTATTGTTTTTCAAAGCATGAATTTCACTCAATACACAGGATATATTGTCACTTCAAGGTATACTATTGGGGTTTCAAAAACTGTATTAATGCTAGTATTTTTCACATTTGAATGAAGAAAGAAGCACTAGGTGTGTGTTGATAGGAGGATGGTGAATGAAGTCACTCTTCCCCTTGTGAAGTATTCAGTTTTTTGGGTAACAGCGTTAGATACTATCTAGTCAATTCACTGCCCACAGTGGCACCACATCTCTAAAGATGTGATTAACTTTTCTTCCTTTAATCCCCTTAACTAATATATGATTTTAAAAACTTTTATCTTGCTATGTATTTTTAATTTTATATATATTTGTTTACAGCTATGTCGTATTAACAACGAGTGGAGGTATTATGGACCATGAAGAAGCAAGACGGAAACATCTCGGAGGGAAAATATTAGGATTTTTCTTTTGAATAAAAATATAAAGTTGATTTTTATTTTATCTTAATTTTTTTTGCCTTTAATCCAGTAAACCTTAATCCCTTTAATAAATTAGATGGCACATTACTCACTATTATTTTTACTCGATTCTTCTTAACACTAATATGTTAGAAAAGGTGTTGGAATTGATATTTCATTCATTCATTATCCAATGTTGCTCAAATTTTTCATAGAAGTCAATTTCCTTATGGAAATACAATATTTAAGTATTTTCATGATCATATTAGTAAAATTAAAAAAAAATTCATAGAACAGGATACTTACTACGGTTCATATTTTGATATTTCAGAAGAGATAAAGCATTAGTAGTAGATTATTCAATCTCACTTTCCAAAGTCGAGTGATTCGACTTACCAATGTTCGAATGGACACATATATATATGTGTTGTGTGTAAACTGGCAGCAGCAGGTCTTCATCTAAGCATGGATTGTTAAATAGCGGAGCAGATTCAGCATTCACGATTTTTTCCAGTAATTGTTCTTTTTTTCTAATCACTTTTCCATGTTACAAAGGCAATAAAAATAATAAATTTCTTAGGGACATACTGGAGGCAATATCACAGTCCAATAACTGATAACATATATTAAGGACTAATCATAACTACATTATAGAAGAAAACACAAGCTTTCTACTTCGTAGGTCATCTTCTAAATAACAATTTAGTGTTATTTTGTGTTGTTATTTATCTATTTTTAATTTCTTCTGCCTGAAGAGACCTTCGAAAGCTTGTGTTTTCCTCTATAATTTAGTTATGATTAGTCCTTAATATATGTTATCAGTTATTGGACTGTGATATTGCCTCCAGTCTGTCCCTGGGTTTTATTATTTTTATTGCCATTGCAACATAGAAAAGTGATTAGAAAAAAAGAGCAATTGCTGAAAAAAATCGTGAATGCAGAATCTGCTCTGCTATTTAACAAAAAATGTATATATATATATATATATATATATATATAAAACAAAATGTCACATAAACATGTGAAATAACAATTAATGATCAAACCACAATATGAAATGGGAGAACAAGACTAAAATCTTTCAACTGTAACAAGCGGTCTTCGTCAGAGTCAAAACCTCAACAGTTGAGTTTTTGACTCTGACGAAGACAGCTTGTTACGGTTGAAAGATCTTAGTCTTGTTTCCCCATTTCATATTATGGTTTGATCATTTATATATATACTAGAATTTTATACTAGAAAAGAACACACAGAAAAGAAATCACTGAAACTCACTACTATATTTTAATGTCCTTGTCGTCAGGAATAGGTGTGAACCGCTCCAAAAGCTAATAACAACTCGTATGTATGTATTTATATATTCTCTTTTTGTATTGAGTTATATATATATATTTCAAAACGAGATAGTCCGTTAGGAAAACTTATCAAACGATTACAAGAAAAGAACACGTTGAAACAAAAATCCACTTCAAAATTTCGACCTCGTCATCATAAGGAGAAGAAGAAGAAAAGGAATTCTACGACTGGAAAACATAAGAGTTAGAACGAGCTTAGAACCTACCCACCCAGTGAGAACAAAAAACTATCATGGATGGTGTTATATTCAGCAAGAGCAACTCTGCAACGTAATTTGATATTGGCGAGTTTAAAAAAGGGTAAGCTTATAAAAAATATTTGTACTGATGTTCAAGGCATGGCAAATTTTCATTAACAGATACGAAATATCTGTTACATCTTATTGAACCCGTCTAGTGTTCAGTGTTGTATAAGTTAAGGGTTTTGTTTCAACCAGACAGCTTGTAATTATCATATATAATAAAATTTAATAATTAACAATAAAAAAAACCTTAAATAATTAATTAGAGTACTATTTCAGTTCAACATTATTAAAGAAAATTTAGGGAAAATGTTTTTTTAAAATAACACTTATCAAAGTATAGTTTTGTGTTGTTTTTTTTATAAGTGGAAGGTATTTCATGTTGAATGTAAGGATGGAGAGGGTTCAGGAAGCCTTGACCAGTCTGCAGTGGATACCATTGGTCGCCGTGGGGACGAAAGAACGAGGTTTGAGTTGGAGTGGCTCATGAGAGGCCATCGTGGGGCAGGTCTCAATCTTAAACCTGTCCACCAGTTTAGCAAGGGTCAGCTTCATCTCGAGCATGGCAAACCTTTGAGCTGTGAACAAAAACCAATCAAGGTACATATCTTCGACAAATAATATAAATCAATCACTTTATTGGAGGAGTAATAAATATATTAAATAATTAAAACTTACTTGTTTGTTTAAGCTTCGTTAGCAACAATGCTTAACATAATTTAATCAAATGTAGATTCTTTGTGGAGTATTAATTTTTATTGTTAGTTATTATATCATATTTTTTTCAAGCTTTATATGAAATAAAGTAAGACATACATCAATGGGAGTACTTTGTTGATTATTGGTATTGATAAGTAATTTAAAATATTTAAATGAAACGGTCCAACGGGCTTTTAAATAAAAACCAATTAAAAAGAAGGTAGACACACGAATAACTCACTTCTATAATTTCGACCATCGTCGTCATCAGGAGGTGAAGAGTCTGCCTTCCTGCGGGACTCTTCGTCTCCTGATGACGACGATGGTCGAAAAATAGAAGTGAGTTATTCCTGTGTGCTATCTTCTTTTTAATTGGTTTTTAAATAATTTAAAATTATTATTTTAGTGTATTCTAATTATTAAATATCAATTTATTAAAAATAATTCAATAATATTCTTAGCGAATTTATTAGAAGTTATGTTTTATAATTAGCAACGAATAATTAATGAATACAATATAGCTATATTCATTAATTACACTTATTGTTCTTCATAAGATTACATCTGCTCTGCTGGGATGGTTATTCAGTGGGTGAACATCAAGTGTTCGAAATGGGTTGTTAGTTTTTTATAATAAACTTTTTTGTGTGGAGACATAATACTTTCCCCCAATATGAGTAAATACCACACTACAACTGATTGCACAATTAATGAATCAATTAAACTTGTTTCAAAAAAAAATTTGAAACTGCGGTTGTCACGTTACCTTAATACTCGTAGCTGAACATTATTAAGGCAAAACCATCAGCACATATGAAACAAAGAAAGTTTGAAAATTTAAAAAGATCGGTTGTATAATTTTAAAATCTTAAAAATTATACGTGGTTATAAGGTTTTAACAAGTTGCATAAATAATAAATAAGTTGTTTTTAAGTCCAAACTTATTAAAATAGGGACAAAAATAGAAAAATGACATTAAGTGTTTTTACCTATGCAAAGTCGAGGACCATCACCAAAGGGAAGGAATGAACCAGGTACAATACGGTCTGTAAGAAACCGTTCAGGAAGGAAGATGTCTGGGTCTCTAAAGAGATCCTTGTCTCTGTGAAGCCCTTTAACGGGAATAAGGATTGATGTACCGGCGTCAATCCTCTGTCCTCCTAAGTCCAACTCTCTGTTACATTTGCGGAAAAGAACTCCTGCTGGTGGATACAAGCGCATACTCTCTGAAACAGATTTAAAATTTTAGAAGAAGATATTAGAAAAGGGAATTTATTCGCAAAAATAACATTTTAACAGTACTTTTTAACTCATTAATTTACCAATGTAAAATAAAGTAATCTATAAACATAGAAATGAATGCTTGCCTGTACTATCTAATGACTTCCTAAACCGTATATCCGATTGCGATGAAATTTGGAGAAAAGTTAGATGCATGTCCGCAAAGGTTTCTGAGTTAATAAAACTATGTTACCATAACTGAATTCATTTAATATAAATTATTTCTTTATTATGCATTTTAAACAGAAAGGAAAAGGAAAAAAAAAATTAAATTGTCCTAGAAGAGATAAAATAAAATAGCCGGGAACAAATGAGAAAATAAATTCTTGATAGTTGTAGAGCTTACATCTAAAAGATCAAATTTTCTTTATTTGTTCCTAACACCTTTGTTTACTCTATCCTGGGCAACTTTTGTTTTCTTTGCCTTTTTTCATCTTTTAAACTAACTATCTTCCTCTTTCCCTCAGAAGCATTAATGAATATCCGCCTTCTCTTACGCCCTTTAATTCATCTTAGTTACACAATGAATGATAATTGTGTGACTCTGACGAATATCATTAATTATTCTCGATAAATTTTAGTTGCATTTCTGAAATTCTCTCTATGGTTTAGATGTTGGTGTCTGTTATAATCAAGTGGTTGTGTGTGTCTGTTTCTTTTATTCAAATAACCTTGAATTAAAGAAAAGGTTTCGAAGTTTGGAAAAACACAATAACAGTTCAAAATTGATGATAGGTAGCACACAAAGTAAAGAAACACACCTACAAACGCAAATTTTCTGTAAGTTAGAAAATTAGACTAGAAAATTCTTTCTGAAAATTAGAGACTGTAAGTGTGTTATTTTGATTTCTCTATGTTTCTTTGTCTATATTGAACTATATTTGTCCGTTTTGGATCGTATTTCCAACGAAAAAGTTTATATATATATATCCTAAAACTATATGATTTAAGCTACTTGAAAATGTATATTTCAATTATATTTATATATTTATATTGTTTTATTTATACATATTCATATGTGTATCGTTTTTATACTAATCTTATTATTACTATTACAGAGGTTGGCCATATTTTTTTCACTTTTGGTGAAACTTTGTAAATAAATCACTGAACTGCTGATTCTTTTAACCTGACTTAGTAAAATTGTAGTTTAGAAACACAAACACAACATAGAATGTCAGAAAGTTCATATTATATAATACCATTGATGCAGGCTTCCAGGTAATCCATCTCCTTAAGTGATGTATACGAGATTGAACCATGTTTCTCTTTAATCTCTCTTACATGTTGTCTCAGCTTCTGCTGAACATCAGAGTGTTTTGACAGCAAGTAACAAATAAAAGTCAGTCCTGTAGCCGATGTTTCAAATCCAGCCACAAAGAAAATAAATGATTGGGCTGTTAGAATTTCGTCTGTTATCACTGAAAAGTAAAAGAAAGTCAAGTTATTATTAAATTATAACTAATATCATTAGTGAATGATATATATATCAAACTAAAAACATCTTTTTGCTTAATTTAACTTTTGATTTGCTATTTATAACAACGTATTGTTTGGAGTACCGATATTAGTAAATGTTTTATTACTTTAAAATTTGAATTGGTCCACCATATTAGTATTTTATATTGATAAAAGTATCGACCGTGGAATAGAAACAAAACTAAAGTTTATCGGGACTAGGTCAGTTCTTCAGGTTTAAATTAAACTCTCATTGCCAACGTTTCGGTCTTTATTTTTTGTCTGGTTGTTTTTTGGTTGTCTGGTGAAATTTTGTTACACTTGCTTGGTTATTTCAGTTCAGTGTTACGTGTTCATTCTGACTACAGTTGTTGTTAAAATCCATATATTATTTTTCTTTGTAAAATAATTTGTAATGTAATACTTAGTTTTTCTGTTTCAAAATTTATACTTCTGTAAGTTTTCTCACTAAACTGTAGTCCAAATTTCTATTGTAATTTCTTAATTGTAACTAATTGTACTTTTATGTATGTTTGATTTTTGAATGATTGTATTATTTCTTATATTTCCTCTGTTTTTTGTAGGCCGATGAAAAAGGTTTTAAATAAAGACCGAAACGTTGGCAATGAGAGTTTAATTTGAACCTGAAGAACTGACCGAGTCCCGATAAACTTTAGTTTTATATATATATATATATATATAGGTGTGTTCTCTAATCGGGGTTCGGTCAATTTTCCAGGATAAAAAATCAAACTCTCGTTGCCAACGTTTCGGTTTTATTTAAAACCTTTTTCATAGACCTACAAACAAAGGATAATAAGAAATCACATATCAACATCAAACATATACAAAATATGAAAATGGATTGTTACAACTTATGAATATTACAAGTAGAAATATTTCAGAGATACATAAAACAATATTACTTACAGAAGTAAGAATTTTTTAACTAAGAAAATGAAATTTACATTATTTAAAGGAACAACAATGTTAACTGGACAATTGTAAATAATGTAAAATTCATTTTCTTAGTTAAAAAATTCTTACTTCTGTAAGTAATATTGTTTTATGTATCTCTGAAATATTTCTACTTGTAATATTCATAAGTTGTAACAATCCATTTTCATATTTTGTATATGTTTGATGTTGATATGTGATTTCTTATTATCCTTTGATTGTAGGCCTATGAAAAAGGTTTTAAATAAAACCGAAGCGTTGGCAACGAGAGTTTGATTTTTTATCCTGGAAAATTGACCGAACCCCGATTAGAGAACACACCTATTCTATCTAACGGTCGATATATTATTGAATCTGTTTATATATATATATATATATATATATATATATATACTTTGAATTGAAATTGAAATCAGACGGTCCAAACGGACAAATAATTAAAGTTACAGCTAGAGAACTAGTTCTAGAGAACTAGTTCTTGTGTTCTCTAGCTGTAACTTTATATATATATATATATATATATAATTATATATATATATATATATATATATATAATATATATATATATATATATATATATATATAATTAAAAGAAACGGTCCAGCGGGTTTTTTTAAAATAAAATAAATTCAAAACGAAGGAAACACACAGAAAGACACAGACATAACTCACATCGATATTTCGACCATCGTCGTCATCAGGAGGTGCGAAGAGCGAAGAGTCCCGCAGGAAGACAGGGCGGTACAGGGAGTACAGGTTGAGATATATATATATGTATCTCAATGTTAGTAGTGATAAAAAAACAAACACTTAAATACTCTATGAGAGTTCTTACAGAGACGAAATATAGTAAATGTCGAAAATAGCTAAGATGTATATCGAATGAATCACTTATAATCCATGGAAGGTTGTAGAAGTATGGGGGGAAGATGATAAAATCATGTTCCCATAATCATGTTGGGAATAATTCTTGGATGAAGGAACCAAATTTATGGTAATTTGGGAAGTAAATGATAATGAGGCAGGGAAACATAGAGTTGGAGGAGAATAAGACCTATTCAGAAATGAGTCTGCAATACATAGGAGACTAATCTACACTGTCTGAGCTATTTTTGGGTTTAATATTAAAATTATTAGTGAAAACTGCGTGACCTGCTGAGTGTTTGCGCAATACATACCCACCCATCTTATGTACTGGATGCATACCCACCTTCCCTCACTTACACACAGATACAAAATATCATCAAAAGAAAACTTACAGAATGACTTAGGCGACCTTTAAAGCGAAAATATGTTAAAATCTAGAAATATAATTTGTCGGTAACTACTATACTTCACTCACAGTAAAGTTAAATCCCTAGAACACCATTTATCTTTTCTCATAACATCATGCAATAAACATACTTTGTAGTAAACAAATTACCTAGCTTTCCGTTGTCCTCAATTTTGTACTTGTCCCAATCGACGTTAATAATTTCATCTTCTTTTTGCTCTTCCATATCCTTTTGCACTTCACCCTTTTCTCTTAGCTCCAGTAAAAGTTGTATGAAATCATTTTTTTTTTCATTCGTTTTCAGTCTATGATCAAATGTTTGTTTAACTACAGAAAAGAAAAAGTTATTCACATCCTGTGGTACTGTTTTCATTTTTAGCTTCACCGCAACACTAGGAAAAAATAGTCTTATCACATTTTTAAGAAAAAAAATTGGAGATGGATAGAAAATTTTGGATCCCATTTTTTTGAATTCAGAATCTGGATTATCTAATGCTTTTGACTCAATTCCAAATGCGCAAGTTCCTGAAAAAAAAATTGAATATACCTTAAGAAACTAATACAAATTATAACAATAAAAACAAATGGAATATGTTGTTAGAGTAGGGTTATAGGGACAGAAGGAGGAGAAAGTGACAGAGGTATAAAAAAAAAGATACTATGGGTAGGGATAGAGGAAAGAAGTTTGAGGAGAGAATAATGAAAGTTGTGAGAGTGGAGATGGAGATAGAAAGGGAGAGAGAGAGAAAAATAGAAAGAGAGTGGGTGAGTGAGGGAGAGGGAAGGACAGGGAGGGAGGAGAGGGAGAAGATGGAGATAATTGTGGGGGTATTAAAACAGAGACAGTGGTGGAGAGAGAGGAATAGAAGTTTGAAGAGGGAATGATGAGAGTTGTGAGAGTGGAGATGGAGAAAAGCAATGAGAGAGAGAGTGGGGGAGAGGGAGAAAGGGAGGGAGAAAGAGAGATATAGGGAGGGAGGGAGGGCGGGAGGGAGGGAGAAGATGGAGATAATTGTGGGGTATTAAAAGAGACAGTGGCAGAGAGAGAGGAATGGAAGTTTGAGGAGGGAATGATGAGAGTTGTGAGACTGGAGATGGAGAAAAACAATGAGAGAGAGAGAGAGGGGGGGGAGGGAGAAAGAAAGAGTAAGGGAGAGAGATAGAGAGAGAAGATGGAGATAACTGTGGGGTATTAAAACAGAGACAGTGGTGGAGAGAGAAGAAGAGAGGAATGAAAAAGGGTTGAGAGAGTAAGGTACAGGGAGGGAGAGAGAGGAAGAGAGGAATGGAAGAGGGTTGAGTGAGTGAGGCACAGGGAGGGTGTGACAGAAAGAGAGATATGAGTGTGAGCGACTGGTAGTGAATCAAATTTTAAATTTTTTAAACAAATTAATCAAAAAAGAAATCTAAAGAGTACCTATGACGTCAATAGTAAGTCGGCTAAGCAAGTCCTTCATTTCCACCTCCTCCCCTACATTCTTTTCTATTTTATTTAAAAGTGAGTCCACGCAGTGATCCATTAACGAAAACATCCCTTTGAGTTTGCCTGATGTAAAGGTTGGGGTCAACTTGTTTCTCAGTGTTTTCCATTTTGACCCAGACAAATTAAACAAGTTACCATCCAGAGGGTTTGTCTCTTCATCTACTGCTAGTCCTCTATCGTGAAAATGTGAAAAGTCTTTTATGAGTACTCTGTTTACTAAATCAGGGTCACAAACAATAAGTGTTGGCTTAAGTCCTTGAAAAAAACCAATCAATCTTTCTCCATGAAATTGTTTATAAACTCTGGTTACAGTTTGTACGATTGATTCACGGAGAAGGAAGGTATTGAAGATATTTCCGAAGATGAATATAGGCTTGGGATTAACAATATTCCTCTTCTTGAAGTACATGTACTTCTCTCTGATGATGAGACCGATGATCAGAGAAAAAAAACCCAAGCAGGCACTGAGGTCGGCCCACATCGACCCGAAAATCCTGGCGACAAATGCCATGTATTAAACACCACACAAACGAAATAACCAAAAGTATGTTAAGACTATAGACGCTATGAAATACATTGATACTACATTATTCACATATCTATGTAAAATCAACAAAATAAACCACTAATGACATTTTTAAGGTGGTTCCAGAATTTCTCTGTGAGACTCCCATGAGGGATCTCTACCAGGATTAATCTTAACAGGAAAATTTTTGTACTGTTGTCTATGAGCTAATATATAAATAGAACTCTGATAGAAGTTTGGTCGAAAAAATACTTTTTATGAGAAATTTTGATAAAGAATTGTTAATGGTGAAAAATACTCATGTTTTTCAAACATTTTTCCTTTCAGCTTACCACAGTTTCAGATTTTGCGATATTTTGGCTGATGTGTCTTACACTTCTCATAATTTTGCTATCATCATAGGAAAATGAGTGGGACAAAAGGATTTGGGAAGGACTGGAGGAGCTGTGAGTCAGCAGCCAAGCAGATATCTTAGTAACATGCAACTCGCCCATCTTAGTCTCATTGTCATTTCCCAACGTATTTCTCTCTATCAATACATTCCTCACGCTCTGAAGAAGCCCAACAATTATATTCATATTTTTTCACTTCCTTTAGTATATTTATTCATTCATACAAATTATTATTTTGTATTACTTCATTCTCCTCTAATTTGAATTACACATTTATGCCAACTAGCTCAATTTAGATCACAAGCTAGTCTTATGATTTATATTGATAACTTTGTATATAATGAAGAAATAAAAAAAGCATCAAGGGAATTATTTTACTGAGGAGAGTTTTTGTGTATTAGTTACAAGTTTCGTAACTGTAATCTGAAAGCTGAATTTTATGAATAAGTATCCAAATGGGGGTTGAAGGTTGTTCTAAACTCAGATTAAAGACCATAGATTATTTCTTAAGTTGTTAAATTTATTTTGAAAGTTAATATCTTAGTAATACATACATACGAGTATGTTAGTTTAGAGTTGGTCGACTCGTAATAAGTCGGCAGTTTTATGACTACTTTAGTATCAAATAGGGTTCGGCCGTCCCTCCGAAGGGAAGTGAACATTAACCCGGGACCAGGCCTCACCAAAAAGAGTACCGGTGTTCAAGTCCACCTGCCAACTGATAGACCTTAACCAATGGTAAAGGTCGACGGTCTAGCTGTGTCTGGTTGCTATCCAGCTAACATCCCGAGAAGATACGGCTTCAACTCAGCGACTCTGTATAGAATCGACCCTTCCTGGGTGAGGAACCACAGCCACGAGGAGTCTAACATCAACGACAAGGCATGCGGGACAACCTAAGGTAATCCCACATGGGCAACCCATGGTGTTATGACTGAGATCTCGGGTAGAACTTTGGACCCACGTCCTGTTGAGTCCGTCTTCCCTACAGGTAAGGTCAGTGGTCACAAATCCCACCGTCTTTTAGCCAGTCTATGCAATCAGCGTAACCTGTTGCTCGCTCTCGGGGTGAGGAGGCCTATGGATAAGCACATAGGATTCAGGGGGTCTAACTCACCACAGAAGGAGAACCCTCTGAGCCCCTAAGCCCTCGAGAAAGCACACAAAGTTTAGATGAGGTGAGGCTGATTTAGGGCAGAAATAAGATTGTACTATTCGGATCATCTGATCATTTCCTGATAGATTTAGAAATCGGTAGGGCCAGTCAGTGATAGATGAGTGCTCGTCTACTCTTTAGCAGAATTCCTTTCAAATATAAGTGATTATTCTTGCAACTCTCAAATCCTCAACTTCTCTTCTTTTTCCTCCTCAGGACCAATATATCCACTACACTGAACTATTTCACTTCAATAATAATCTATTACTATAACTGAAAATCTGGATTGGCCTACACTCAACTTTACTATAAATAAATATAATATAAAACTTGTTGGGTATATGATGTCTCATTTAGACATACTATATATAAATATAATACTATATACTATATACATACTATATACTATATATAATATAAATGTCTATATGGGAAATGTTTATTAGCATTTTATTCCTGGAGACCATACAGATCAATATACACATTCCTGGAGAAACAGTTATCAACATACACGCTTATCTTGATATATCGCACAACTGAATCACATAATATCCTCGGTATTATCACACCAGTAATAACATAAGCCAAAGAAAAAAAAAACATGTTATGAAACAATCTCTTACAGGAAAACATGGCTTTTGTTTCCCATTGCCAGTGGATCTCTTACATGGCCAGTGGATCTGTTACAATAATATCGTTTATATGACCTCCTTCTACTCGTACATTGAAGAATTAAGTCAAGGAATTTATATATAAATATATGTAGTGCAAAATAAAAAAATAAAAAAAAGTTCTACTTTCTCCTTATACATATATTTGGTTTATATTTCGTTATAGCTCTGAGTGTTATTTTGTCAATATGTTTCCTACACTTAGTCTGAAAGAAAATGTAAAGGCTCAGCCTAACTTTTAAGAGAAAAATGTACCTGCCTTCTAATAAGAAACAGATGTACCCTATACCCCCACCCATGTCCATTCCACTTCCAGTCAGTCTTATTCAGAGGCACTCATCCTTAGGTTCGTACTTTCTGCCTTATTTTATTTTATATTAATTGTTGTACTTATTTACTTTGTACTATAGATAACTCTCTGGTGTCATTGTATTTTTTAGTTAATGCCTGAGGAAGAACACTACGTGTTCGAAACGCGTTGTTTATATCATTAAAAATTTTTATATGTGGAGACCATTTCATTAGATTTTTACCCTACAATATTCCTATTTTGTTACTTATAGTAATTTAAAAAGGTTTACAATAATACGCCAGGGCAGAGTAAACAAAAAAAGTTAGAGATCAAATGAGAAGAATATTATATGGCAGTTGATGTAAACCCATTAGAAAAGGTTGTTGCTTTTATTAATAGAGTTAAATTTGAACAAGCCAATACAATTGTTTCTAGTACTTCGTAGCGATTTCAATCTTTCACATTGATCATTTGGCGTATATAATCGGCTGAAACACGATTAACATCAACTTTAATAGTAGTATGTATAATTTGACTCTCTTCTTAAGCTTGCGTGTCAAATATTGCTTGTCATATTCCTAACCTATTCAAGCTGATATATGTAGATAAGGAAGGTAATAAGTTGGTTATACACTCTCCTAGAAGACTACAATGTAGTCCTTAACAAAATTTCTCAATTACACGTGAAATAAAAATCACAGTGAAAAAATTAAAACCATGAATAAGATCTTTCAACAAACACAGGAGGCCTTCATCAGCATCTATGAAGCTCTTACGAAAACTACAGTGGAACCTCTACATACGAGCTACTCTACTTACGAGAAACTCGAGATACGAGAGGTCTTTCGAGCAAAAATCTTGCTCTACATACGAGAGAAAATTCAAGTTACGAGAATTTCCAGATGGTTCCGCTACGACGGATAGTCGTGCTACAGCTCTTTTTAATGACACTTGCCTTACACATTTCCGTAACATTTTGAAAGGGAGGCAGAGACAAACCTCCTTGGATAAGTTTTTCTTCAAAAGACCTATAGAAAGTGAAAATGTTGCGATTCCAGCTAAAAGGGCAAAAGAAAGCGAAGAAAAGTAAAAACTGATACAGTAATGTTAAAAAGCAAAAAAAAAAAATCTGGAGTGGCCTACACTCTACTTTACTATAAGTAACTTAATGTCAAATTTCTTGAGTATATAAAACATAACGTCTCATTTAACCATAACATAAATATCTAAATGGGATATAATTATTAGCATTTCATTCGTGAGGTAGTACAGATAGTGATTGAAGGACATATCAATTTATAAGCTTATTTTTTGTACATCAAAAATAATTTATTATTTGAAAATAATTTCATTAGTATAACTACAGCAGCAATAACATTTTTGAAAAACCAAAGTGAACATTTCTTGAAACGAAATATTATCCTACAGGAGAACATGGCTATTGTTCAAATAGCCAGTAGATTTCTTACATCATTTACTTGACATCCTTCTACATTGAATATTAAAGTAAAATTTTCAAATTTAAAACAGGAAAATACTTTTTTTTTCTCTGAAAAACATCATAAACAGCGAAGAAAATGTTGTTTTAAGGTGATTTATAACTAAGATGTACGATAATTACTTTTATTAATCTCTAAACAAAAGATTTCAATTTTGAATTATCTTTTACATTTTTGGTTATTTATAGAATTATTATACTGGGAATTTTATAAGGCTTCTTAGTATTTAATAAGATCTTTTTCCTTCCCCCTTGTCAAATAACATATATACGAATTTTTTTTTGAGTGAGTGTTATCATTTTCCTGCACAATATTATTCCTCTTACATCTCATATTCGTCAATAAACAATTTAAACTGTTCCTTTATAAAATCAATTTAATCTCAGTGGATTCGCTCAAAAAATTTCTAAGTCAATGTAAACAATGAAAAAAAATATAAAAAATTCGACAAGTATAGCAGGTGATCTCTTACTCTAAGATAAACAAACAGTTTTTATAGCGGTATTGCTCTTTCCCATAAGTGAAACTTCATAATTTTTTTTTTATGAATTGCTAATTTTTTGTTCCATTTTTGGTAAAATTTTCATTATTTTTTAATCAGCCGTTTAGCGTCAAAAAAACATTTTCTGAAAACAGAAATCGTACTGTAACGCCCCTTTAGCAAATGTAATTTTAAAACAAAATATCTCAATTCATTCTAGACATAATGTTCTATTTATAGGCATAGTTTCAATCTTGTTCGTCAAACAGTATGGCTTGTATCGCTCTCACAAGGTTTGAGATTGAATTATAAGTCAAAATTTGTACATTTTATTGAAAAAAAAAAATATTTCCTGTTGATTTAAAATTCTGAATATATTTTTCGTTTGTTCCATTTGTAACCTTAAAGATAATGTCAAAATTTCAAAACTCTAGGGTTATCAGTTTAGGAGAAATAAATATTTTAAAAAAAACGGTTTTTGGCCAAAAAAGTGACTTTCCCATCATGCATAATTCTTCCCAAACAATAGGGATCTTCTTCCCTATGAGGCCCATTTTTGTGTAAAATATCAACTTGACCCATCAAAGATTCTGGACCGTAGCGTGGTAACAAGCAATGCTAACACACTCACCCACCCACCCACCCACACACACACAGACATCATCGTAAAAATCTCATAAAACGACTTCTGGGACCTCAAAACATGTAATTCCGTCAAAATCTCGAGATCGAATTTTTTCACGATCACTATACTTTACTTATAGTAAAGTAAAAAAACAGAAAAAAGTGCATAAATAAATTAGTGCCGTAAAAAAATTTAGTTTTTCATAAAGTTAACTTTAATTTTAAGTGGAAGTGCTCATAATAAACTCGCATTTTATTTCGTTAATATCATCTTATTTATCTTATTACTGTATTTTTATATTCAGTCACTATTTGAATGTGTTTTTAGTAATCAGGAAGATGTGTTCATAGTTATTTAGGGTTAACTTGAATGATTTTGGGAGGCCGGGAAAAAATTAATTGGTTTTCAGTTATTTCTTATGGGAAAAATTCGCTCTAGATACGAGCACGATCCGGGAACGAATTAATCTCGTATGTAGAGGTTCCACTGTATTTGTTTTGGTTGAAAGATCCTAATCAATTTTCTGATTTTCCCTACTACTGCTTGGATGTTACTAAAAATTCCTTACAGATATTATAAAAATATACATAGGCTAGTTTAGTAAATCATAAAAATTGCGTGTTAAACTTCACAAATATTCTATACATACAGCTGATTAATGGAATTCCTTATTTTTTAATATAATCATCTTGAATCATTTTTCCAAAAATCATAATATTCATTGTAAAACACTCGAAAAATTGATCGTGAAATATTAGGTCTTCATGAATTAAATTAATTAACTATTGAATATTAGTGATGGTTTATTCAAAGTTAACTTAGCATTAAGATGAGTAATAGCCTTGTTGGGGCTTTTATGAACTGGCAGATCTTTTTTTCATTGGTTCCTTAATTCCTTTTTCTTACCTTTCATGGCAATCTTTTTAATTTTTTATTCGCATTTCCTTTTTTTTTTTTATTTTATACCTGTGTTACAACTTCTTTCATATCAATGCCATATATCAAGGGTCTTCAACCGGTGGGTCGCGAAATGTTTGAAATTGTTTATTTTTAAATATAAAATAAAGGACTAAATTAAATAAATAATTTATTTATTATTAATGCATCACAGTAATCTCATTAAAGTTACTATTGGTCAAATTTATTTTATTTTTGTTTTTACTAAAGGGTCGCAAATAAATTTTGTTGTCAAAAATGGGTCGCGATGTAAAAAAGGTTGAAGATCCCTGCCATATATCTGCTTAATCCTCAACAAACTCCTTCTGTGGCTTTTTTGAGGACTGTTAATTGGATAAAGGATCTTACTTCTATTTCTGATTGCAGAAGTTATGTGGTTTAGAGATTGATTTATCTATTAAGTCTAATTCCATTATATCTTGCCTTAAATATGCTCATTGATTTTTCTAAGCCATCTGGTTTGCGTATATATTGATTAAAAACATGCAGGCTATCATAGGATTTAAGCCATAGTTACTAGGAGTGTTACAAATCTACAATTTCAGTGATTTAGAACGGGAATTCTTGATGATGAAAGGTTTGAAAACCGGTCCAGCACTACCAACAGCCTATAAGATATCAAGACGAAATAATCCTTTTTCTATTAATAAAATGCCTCATGAAAAACCCTTTAACTGAAAATACATATTAAAACATCCACGCCAGAAAGTAACACTAATTTATTTTTATTCTTTGAATTTCACTACCTACTGTCCTACTTCTAAAGAGAGTTCGCCAAGTGTATATATAATCAGCACACGTTAAAACGAACTACAATCAATTAACAAATATGCATTATAATATAATCTTTATAAGGAAATATTTTTGAATAATACATTTCATTAACTCAAACAAACTAGTGCTCAAGGGCAATATTACGACTTAAATTCAAATGATATTTTCAATAATGTAAAATAAATAAATATGATACATAAGCATTGGTAGATTTTTGTATTCGTTTAACTCACTTGTAGTTCTATTAATCTTATCTAATTTGCTATTTCCCGAGAACGAACATTCAACAAATGTGTACAATAATAAAAAAAAAGGAACCTATAAAATAGGAGATCAATAACAATAAATAGATTAATTATTTGTTTAAAGAATCTTGGAACACTCTTCACATCTTTCAATTTTGACTGTTCTTGCATTTCAAGTTTCATTATGAGTACACCCGGTGCAACGTGTAGGAAGTTAATGGTGGTATCTAGATACAGTCATTCATAAAAATCACATACATGCACTGATTACATACACCCTTATTCACACAAACACACACACATGAAGGAGGGAAAGAAGAGAGAGAACATTTTAGAGAGTTTTTAGTAATGGATCAATGGAGCTCAAACAAGGGGAATTCATATTTGAGTTCCATGTTTTTTGTTATACTAAAAACTTAGAATGTTTTAGCACTATTATATTATAAGAAAAATAAGTTTAATATTATTGTACATTAAAAAATAATTCTACATGCTCTAATGCAGGTCCATCTTAACATATTCGTTCCAGTGAAAATAGTGTCTTGTAACTCCTGGGACAAAAATACTATTACGAATATTCCACAATATTGAAAGACTATTTATTTTATTGGTAATTTTAATACAGCAGGTGTT
The DNA here is from genome assembly GCA_026182355.1 of Hermatobates lingyangjiaoensis. Classification (NCBI taxonomy): domain Eukaryota; kingdom Metazoa; phylum Arthropoda; class Insecta; order Hemiptera; family Hermatobatidae; genus Hermatobates; species Hermatobates lingyangjiaoensis. The sequence goes on from JAPFBL010000342.1 coordinate 128,691, forward strand.
GAAAGATTAAAAATATATGCCATAGAATCATATAATCAAGTCTATAAACTTTGAAAAAAAAAAGATGAATGCATGAAACTGGAAAAATACAGTAAAACCTATTATGTTATGTAAATTAGATGACATGTGTGCTATTACAACGAATAATTAACTATTAATGATTTAGCAAAGTGTGAATTTTATTTCAAGAAGTTGGTATGAACTGATTCCCAAGTGACCTGTGGTTGAGTAAGCCCCTATTGGTTAAGACGTCTCTGGTGCAGTAACAAACAAAAAGAATATATTATAATTAAATATAAATATGTGGCATGAAATTAAAATTTTTAACAAGTAAATCTGAATCTTACATTTTAAAAGATGTAGATATGCTGACAATAATGCATCAAAACTTGAAGACACTGATAAATACACTGATACGTTCAGAATGGTGCAGAGTGAAATCGCGACTGGAGCGCTGCCTGCGGGCTGGTTTGCAGTTACGCAAAGTCAGTCCAGACGGCTTGACCTTGAACCAGCTAACTCTGTGAACTACGGGCCGTAAATGGCCCCTCAGAAGGATTTATAGAAGTTCTGCTATCACTGAATCAACATGGAGGCCATAAAAATGTCATATTGATAATACATTAATAATTATAATAATATTTATTATCTCTATATATGAAGTTCGTGAGTTAGTTTGTTTGTTTGTTTGTTTGTTCACCTATTTCCCACCATTTGTTTGTATCACCATTTCCGGTGGAGATAGAGACCTGAAATTAAATATATATTATTTATTACCTGAATAATGTAAAATAAAAGAAAATAATCACTGTATTCCCAAAATTGGAGCCAGGGTAGCAAGTGTCTTGCGTGCTCGCCGATGGCAGTAGTGCAAAAAATATTATTTATAAATGTAACAAAAATATTTTTTTAAATTCAATATTTGTGTAGTATAAACACTGGAAATAAACTAAAGACATGGAGCCAGGGTAGCCCACTGGCTTGCGAGCTCGCCGATGCCAGTAGCACAAATATATTAAAAATAAATTTAACAAAGAATTTTTTGAATTTAAAATTTGAATAATATTTTATGGTAATGAAATAAGGCATGGATCCAGGGTAGCCAGTCGCTTGCGCGCTCGCCGATGACAGTAGTGAAAATTTATTATATATAAATGTAACCAAAAAAAATTAATTTAAAATTTGGGAATTCATGAGGGAGATGAAAAAATCTGAGCTCATCGTCCCTCAGACAGAAAGTTAAGCCGTTGGTGCTGAGCCTGTACGATGTCAGGTACTCGTTAGGCAAAATTTTGTGGTGGTCAGATTAGCTCAGTCGTTGACGTAATCGCCTCTGAACTAATAGGACCGGGATTCGAAAACCACCTGGCCCTCGATTTATTCACGCAGAAGGTGAATAAATCTGAGCACGTCGTCCCTCGGAGAAGGACGTTAAACCGTCGGTCCCGAGCCTGTACGATATCATGTACTCGTTAAAGATGCCTACTCTAAACACACTTGAGTTAGGCAAAATTTATGACTCCCACTGTAGAATCAATCTTCATTGTGTTGTATCCCAAAGGTCCAATGATCGGCCTACGTGTGTTCCCTTGTGGGCTGCCACTGCAACCTAACCTAACCTAGCAAAATTTAGGGCTCCCAATGTAGATTGTTCATTGTGTTGTATTACAAAGAGCTAATGTTCGACCTGTGTGTGTTCTCTTCTGAGACTTCCATTGCAACATAACCTAACCGTTTTCTTATTTTATATGTAAAATTTTGCTTCGGTTATAACTTTAGTTATTCATGTTATCTTATGCTGTTCGAAACGATGCATTTATAGTGACACTACAGCAAGTAAACATGAAATTGGGACCAGGTTAGCTCAGTGGTTAACGTACTCGCCTCTGATCTGGTAAGTCCGGTGTTCGATACCCACCTGGCCCTCGATTTATTCACGAGAAAGGTGAATGAATCTGAGTATATCGCTCCGCGGTGAGAACGTTAAGCCGTCTGTTCCAAGCCTGTACAATGTCAGGTACTCGTTAAAGATCGCTGCTCTAAATACACTTGAGGTAGGCAAAATTTAGGACTCCCAATGTAGAATTACCGATCAAACAAAAACACCGTAAAGGGCTGACGTTTTTAACTCTCAGGGTGTTAACTTTCAGCTGAGGTGGTGGGAATTAACGTGAGTAGCGACAGGGAGACTGTTGCGTTTACCAACCGAAAGCCTGTGATTATTCACCCGAAGGTTCAGCATCGTAGATGCTGAACTAATGCAAAAAGCATCACATTGGGTGCATTTCAAGAGGTAAACACTGACAGTGGAGAAACAGGAGGAGGGATTGTGAATAGGGTAAGAATTAAGATTAAATGGAGACGTAAATTAAGACAAATAATTAACAATAGGACAGGTAAGACACCTGTCTTACAGAGCTCTTGCAGCTCTGAAAATATTTGCGAGGTTGGGAGTTCTTCTATAGGAAATGCGGGGTAACTGGTTAAAAACTGAAACGGTAGAGGAGGAAGAGAAAAGGATAGGGTAGAGTTCTTTTAATAATTTTCTTAATTTATGAATCAAGGAAATAGTTGGTAAAGTATAAAGTAGTACAGTACAGTAGTAGTGGAGTCTCTTCTGTTGTTGAAGGAAAAGTTGACATTGGCAGGGATGATTAGAGTTCATGGTTTTACACGAACTCGACCCTGAAGAAAAAAAAATAGCTAGGAGATTCGAAAAACTCCATAAAAAAAGGATAAGTGCAATCATGTCAATTGATTTTAATACAATATATATATATATATATATATTATATATATATAAAGATTTCACATAAACACGTGAAATAACAATCAATTATCAAACCACAATAAGAAATGGGAAAACAAGACTAAGATCTTTCAACTGTAACAAGCGGTCTTCGTCAGAGTCAAAAACACAACTGTGGTTTGATCAATTATATATATATATAAGAAATAGATGCAGTGGATTCATTATTATTTATAAAAGATCAAAATTTTATTTCAATTTAAAAATGTTGAAATAGGTGATAGTGTTTTCTACTTTATATATATATAAAGGGAGATTTGGCCACTATCTCCACCGCCTGAAACTTGTCAACTCTCCAGGGTGTAGCTGTGACGGTAGGTCACCTCAAACAGTTCAACACCTCCTGTTCGACTGCGTTGAGTTAAACTCAGAGAGCAGTAGGATGGAGAGAAAAGTGGTGACTGCCGGAGGTGCGTGGCCCCCGCAGCTTGCAGCTTTGTTGGAGGAGGGCCTAGTCGGTGCCTTCGGGGAAGTGGTTAACAAATATTTTAATTTACTGAGTTGATTATGATAGCCTGTATTTTCTGTGTGCTCTGATGGCAATTGCTCTGTTGTCATTGTCGTTATTTTGTTGTTAGTCATTATATATTTAGGCTGTATTTGCATAGCATGATGGAGATTATTGTGTAGCATTGAAGATTTTGATGCGTGTGGTGCCTTCGGGTGGAGCATGCTGTTCTCTGACAATAAAAATATATATATATATATATATACATCAATCATCAAACCACAATAAGAAAATTGGAAAACAAGACTAAGATCTTTCAACTGTAACAAGCGGTATTCGTCAGAGTCAAAAACCCAACTAGCAGTTGGTAACAAGACCGCTTGTTACAGTTGAAAGATCTTAGTCTTGTTTTCCCATTTTCTTATTGTGGTTTGATGATTGATTGTTATTTCACATGTTTATGTGAAATCTTTTTTTACATATATATACAACGCTGCTAGCGTTCTGGAGGTTAACCACCCATCACGTCTTTCTTGTTAGCTTGATTTTAGTGTCAAAGTTTCTCGATGTAGGTATCACGTACAGGTCACTGGCTAAAGGGAAAAATGCCCAGAGCTGAATTCGCAAGTCAGTGACATGTTTGCGATACTTACTTCGAGAAACTTTGTCACTAAAATTAAGCTAATATATATATTTACATATATTAGAGTAAACAATGGAGATATGTGCACAACAATAAACAAATTTATTGTTTTATAGTAAAATTCTTAAATTTTAATCATCATGGTTCCATATCATCATAGAATATGTACGCATAAATACCCTGTATTTGTCTAGAATCAAAAACTAATTAGGATAAATATTCAATAATCGTAGGAATAAGATTGTAGCCATCTTCATGTTGTAACACATTTTCATAAAGAGATCACTAAGAAAACATCAGTAATCAAGATTAATTATAATTTTTTTCGAAATATTTCATAAATAATATATTGTAGTTATATTATAATAATTTAAATTATAATTTTTTTCGAAATATTTCATAAATAATATATTGTAGTTAAAAGAAATTATTTAGTTACGGATAAATAAGGATATTTGAATTTTTAACAAGTCAGCTTATGAATATCATGTAATAAAATTAAATATTTAACAATTAGTCTATAAAGAAAAACTTTAATATACTTAAGAGTATGATTTATTATTGCCAATGAATATTTAGGAAAAATGTAGTTCCAACTAGTTTAAAAAAATAGTTTTATATTTTCTTTTTGTTATAATAGATAAGATTGTTTGTTAGAATTGAAAGTTAAAGTTTGTTGTAGGTTCAATGGTTTGGATAGACGGAGTTCAGCAAGCCTTGACCAGTCTGCAGTGGATACCATTGGTCGCCGTGGGGACAAAAGAACGAGGTTTGAGTTGGAGGGGCTCATGAGAGGCCATCGTGGGGCAGGTCTCAATCTTAAACCTGTCCACCAGTTTAGCAAGGGTCAACTTCATCTCGAGCATGGCAAACCTTTGAGCTGTGAACAGAAACCAATCAAGCTACATCTTCAACAAATAATCTCATTTTATCATCTAAGGAATTACTTTGTCGAATATTTATATTGATTAATGTCAACTTAATATTTAAAAGTTAATGTTTTCATAAGACTTCTTCACTTAAAAAATTATCTGTAAACTAATTAATCATAATTCATCCCTCAACACTTGGTTGAAAATTTATATTGAATAATTAGTAAATTAATGAATTGCAATTTCCTATTCCGTTCAAACTTGATCTACAACAAAGTAAAATATAAATCAATCAATTAAGTCGGAAATTTTTTGTAGAGTTTTATTATTAATAATTTTAAATATTTAAAAAATCGTGTTGCATTTAAAATTCATCATCAGCTAAGCACACCATGAATCAATTGGTCCTAATAGAGTTTCAATTGGTCCTTATAGAGTTTCAATTGGTCCTTACAGAGTTTCAATTGGGTCCTTATAGAGTTTCAATTGGTCCTAATAGAGTTTCAATTGGTCCTTATAGAGTTTCAATTGGTCCTTATAGAGTTTCAATTTGTCTTAATAGAGCTTTAATTGGTCCTAATAGAGTTTTAATTTGTCCTAATAGAGTTTCAATTGGTCTTTATAGAGTTTCAATTGGTCCTTATAGAGTTTCAATTGGTCCTTATAGAGTTTCAATTTGTCTTAATAGAGTTTTAATTGGTCCTAATAGAGTTTCAATTAGTTTCAATTGGGTAATACTAATAAGTCGTAGTAATAAAATTTTTAAATCCGTATAATTAAAGTAAAAAAAAAATAATTTAAAAATAAGCACTGGATGTTTTGTCTTATGTTAATTCTACAGAAATGTAAAGCTTGTTGTTACCAATGCAAAGCCGAGGGCCGTCACCAAACGGAAGAAATGAACCAGGAACAATAGGGTCTGTAAGAAATCGTTCAGGCATAAATGTTTCTGGATCTCGAAAGAGATCTTTGTCTTTGTGAAGTCCTTGAACAGGAATGAGGACTGATGTACCAGCGTCAATCCTTTGACCTCCTAAGTCCATCTCTCTGTTACATTTGCGGAAAAGGACTCCTACTGGTGGATACATTCGCAGACTCTCTGAAACAGATTATACTCGTATAAAAGGGATTATAATTTCTGATTTGTCGATAGTTTTGTTTTACTCATAAAAATATAACAACTGCTTTAATGTACACAAGAAAATCATTAATTTCTATATTCAAAGAAATTATCCTTCAATAATGCTAACCCTACAACGTTACGTTTATTAAATGACTTTGAAAAATTATTTCCTTAGCATGTACATAATCAGTGAAAATTAAGCTAATAAATTCTTTATAATGAAGTACTAGATGATTCTTTTCTTTTTAAAACTGAGTAAAACTTACTGGTGATATGTAACACAGAGTTTAACATCTAAAGGTTTATCTAGTTAATTACCATCAAGTAAAAAGATATCAAAAATCAAAAAAAAGTTCTGCAGAAAGAGTTATTTATCCTTAATAACATATTTTTTATAGGTTTTAATCAATTAGTAATTGACATTCAGCATTAGTTGAATAAAATTTGTATTATTACTGTGTTTAGGAATGGTAGTTTTTCATAAAATTGTTTGATAACTCATTTCACGAGTAGTAATGAAAGTTCCTTTATAAAATTCGTCATAGATTTTGACTTGATATATATATAACAGATTCAATAATATATCGACCGTTTGATAGAATAGATGTGTTATCTAATCGAGATTCCGTCAAGTTTCTAGGGTATTCAATCAATTTTCTAGACTATTCTATGAAACGGTCGATATAATATTGCCTAGAAAATTGTTCTAGGCAATAGAACCCGATTAGATAATACACTTATATATATATATATATATATATATATATATATATATATATATATATATATATATATTGAATGATCAAACCACAATAAGAAATGGGGGGAAAAAAAGACTAAGATCTTTCAATCGTAAGAAGCACTTATTGATCATTGATTGTTATTTCACGTGTTTATGTGAAATCTTTATATATATATTATTACACTTTATATATATTACACTAGTATTTTCAAAAGAACACACAGAAAATAAATCACTGAACTCACTACTATATTTCGATGTCCCCGTCGTCAGGAATAGATGTGAATCGTTCTAAAGGCTGATATATATATATGATAAAACGACAAAATGAAATCGTAAGAAGCAGTCTTCGTCAGAGTAAAAAACCCAACTGAGTTTCTGGGGGGTTGGGTTTTTGACTCTGACGAAGACTGCTTCTTACTCTTGAAAGATCTTAGTCTTTTTTCCCCATTTCATTTCGTAGTTTGGTAATTGATTGTTGTTTCGCGTGTTTATGTGAAATCTTGTTTTATATATATATATAAGATACAATACATTATGATAAATAAGAGGTCAATAACTGTTAAGTAAGTAGGTGAACAGCTGATTGACAGAAGCTCACTAGCTCACTCTCTGGGTCCAGGTCAATATTTCAAAAACTTTATCCCGGGATCAATGTTTCTAGAAGTCGGTATAAAGTACACGTCGGTGATTGGATAGTTCAAGAACAAGGATTTATATTTTATACAAAGTAGCTCCAGTATTTGTAGCTGGTATATATTATTATTAGTATTAAGAGCAGAAGTTCTGCAGGTCCGGTGAACTCCAAGTTCTAGCTTCCCATGTGTCTTCGGAGCTCCGGTTGATAGGTGGAGACTGAGATGATTAGATACTGAGGTTGTTGTGACACCAATGTATCTGGAGGGTAGGACTGCATAGTTTCCTTCAGTACATACGAACTGATAAACTAGATGAGTGCGCTGAAGCTTCAAAGACACATATGGAGAGAGAGAATGGAGGTCGTATAACGTTCGTTGAAGGAACTATTGTTCTTATTAGTAATAATAATTGAACTAGCTACATATACTGATAAAGTTTTTATATAGAACTTTGACTATAAGAAAGTTCATATTTATACTACCGTTGATGCAGGCTTCTAAATAATCCATGTCTTTTAGTGATGTGTAAGTGATTGAACCATGCTTCTCTTTAACTTCTCTTACGTGTTGTCTGAGCTTCTCCTGAATATCAGGGTGTTTTGACAGCAAGTAACTAATAAAAGTCAGGCCTGTAGCCGATGTTTCAAATCCAGCCACGAAGAAAATAAACGATTGGGCCGTTAGAATTTCGTCTGTTATCACTGAAAAGGAAAAGGAATACATAAGGAACACATCTTATTAATTTAAATATAAATGTTATGTACTATGATTGACTTCTGGCTCTTCAAAATAGTATCAATTTTTTGGCAACCATAAAAAAGGTTGATATCAAAAAGTTAGATATGTTTTCTGTTTAAATGCTGAACTGTTAAATTACATGTCCATATTCAATTGCATGTGCACATTATACTACTATAAAGATTTTGAAAGGATATGTATATTTTATTACAAACTAAATCAAGGATCGGTAAGAATTAAGTTTCAAATCAACTATTAAATCTTCGGGTAGACATTATTTTAAAACCTTCTTTAAAAGTAGAAGTATAAAATTTTGAAAAAAAAAACGGCATTATTGAATACAGGGGTTTAAAGGACCTGTTTTATGTATCTATGTCTACATCAGGATATAGATTAATATATATATATATATACTTCGAATAAAATGAAAGGTCCGTGTGGACATTCATATGCCTCCTTGGGGCTCGTTCTCCTCCTGGTCTTAACCTGTACCGTTAATTATTTATTATTTATTATTATTATTTTTTATTTTATTATTATTATTATTTTTATTATTTCGTATTTTATATACTTTTTATCTTGTTTTATAAATAAATATTGGAGGGATTTCTGTTTTTCCTCTCCTCCGCTGGGGGGCAGCATTGCGGTGGTTCCACGAGTTACTCTGGAGGCCAGTAGCAGTTTGCTTCTCAACGCGAGTACTTCGCACTTCTTCCCGATGACGACGGATGTCGAAATATCGAAGTGAGTTCTGTAGTGTCTTTCTGTGTTCTTTTCTATGTGTTAAAGTGTATATATATATATATTAGTGTATTTAGACAGCAAGTCTTCTTTTAAGCATATGGTATTAAATCTGCCATAAAATTCAATATACATATATTGTTAAAAATTGGCATAAGTTTTAACAAAACATGTTTGAATGAAGGTCTGCTCCCAAAATACACAGATATATATATTGAAAACAGGAAAACGATCCAAAAGGACAACAAACGTTTCACGGTGAATCACAAACACAGAACTAAGGAACAAACACACTTACTGTCTCTAATTTTCGGTTGAACCGTCATCAGGAGAATTGAGATAGGGACACCAAGCGCACCTGTGAAGCGACGGTTGGAGACCCAACCCAACAGTTGGAGTCTCCAACCGTCGCTTCACAGGTGCGATTGGTGTCCCTATCTCAATTCTCCTGATGACGGTTCAACCGAAAATTAGAGACAGTAAGTGTGTTTGTTCCTTAGTTCTGTGTTTGTGATAATCGTTTGTGATAATTTGTGTGTTTCTGATATATATATATATATATTCACTATAAAATCGGAAAGAAGATCAAAAATGGACACAGTGCGAGTTCAAAATCGAAGAAGAGTAACATACAGAGTAAGAGAACACACTTAAAAACTCGAATGTTAGGGCAATCCGTGTTCAGAAGAAAAGAGAGAGGAAGACCAAGCACGTACAACGACAAGTAACCCATTGTATCTACAACTTCTTGGTCACCCTCTATCTTTTCTCATGAAGACGGGTTGCCCGAAAATTTGGGTTGCAATGTGTGTTTCATCATTCTTCTTCGATTTTGAACTCTTATGTATATATACTCTTATGTATATGTATATAATGGAAATCACCACTAAAAGATGTTAAAGAAAAAAAAGAAAGTTTTTAAGAGATATCGATTATATTCTATATAGGAGCTCATATTATAAAAAATAATTAAAAAATATCTGGACATTGATAAAAAAAAACGTAAATCAAATTTTATCTTTCCTGATAATATCATGTAAAACATATTTTGAAGTAAACAAATTACCTAGTTTGCCGTTGTCCTCAATTTTGTACTTGTCCCAATCGACGTTAATAATTTCATCTTCTTTTTGCTCTTCCATATCCTTTTGTACTTCACCCTTTTCTCTTAGTTCCAGTAAAAGTTGCATGAAATCATTTCTTTTTTCATTTGTTTTCAGTCTATGATCAAATGTTTGTTTAACTACAGAAAAGAAAAAGTTATTCACATCAGGTGGTACTGTCTTCATCTTTAGCTTCATGGCAATACTAGGAAAAAATATTCGTAAAATATTTTTAAGTAGAAAAAGTGCAGATGGGTCGAAAATTTTTGATCCCATTTTCTTGAATTCAGAATTTGGTTCTTCCAAAGCTTTTGACTCAATTCCAAATGCGCAACTTCCTGTAAAAATTGAAATATTTTTAATATTTATTCTAATATATGTAAACAAAAAAAAGTGATTTGAAATCTGTGAATAAACTAACACTTGAGAGATTTGAACAAAGAGTAGGAAACGAGGTTATATATTCACTTAGTTTAATTACAAAGCTATATAATGGAGAGAAACAGAGTAAGTAGGTAGGAGAAGGAGTGGTTAGAGTGAGGAGGTGATAGTATTGATAAACTGAGTGAGAGAGAGATAGAGAGAAAGAGGGGTGGAAGAGGGATAGAAATAGAGAAAAAGGAAGAGAGGTGGGAGTGAGAGAGTAATAGTATGTTAGAGGAACACAGAGAGAGGAAAGTGTGTGAGCGATAGAGATAGAGAGAAGTTAAAGGAGATGGAATCGTGAAATAATGTGCCATTATGTGAAGTGGAAGAAGAGAGAGAGAGAGAGAGAGAGAGAGAGAGAGAGAGAGAGAGAGAGAGCGATTGGGAAGGGGTGAGGAGGGAATGAGATATTGTGGGAGAGGGAGATGTAAAGAGTGAAGTAAATGAAGAAAATGGAAGGAGGGTTAGAGAGAGAGAGAGAGAGAGAGAGAGAGAGAGAGAGAGAGAGAGAGAGTGATAGAGAAGAGAGAGAGAGAGAGAGAGAGAGAATGTTGTAGTAGGAAAAAAGAGTGAAAAAATAAATAAGAGCGTTTTTAATGCCAAACATTACTTTAAAAAGTTAAAACCATACCATTTTTCATGCTTCATGCTGATACAATTACTGTCTGTATTGCTGAATTACAACACAACACTTATCATCTATTTTAAACTACGAATTATGATACATCAACATTTCATTTATTTTTAAGTTACTTATAATGTGTATTAGCTAAACTACGTTACCTAGAGTAGTTACCTAAATATTCAAATACATTATTTTTATTATTTATTCCTGAGTATAATATTAACAATTATTATAATTTTGCCATACATTTTTAGTTGCATAGTACTTAAGATCAGAATAAATTTATTTAGTTCAAAAATATCTAATAATTTTATAGTCCTTTCATACTATTATACCCAAGTATCTGCAGACCTATAATAAATTTAATTATTCTACACTGTTATGTGTAAAATAAAACAGATGAGATAATGTAAGATTAATAAACAAATCTAAAGAGTACCTATGACGTCAATAGTAAGTCGGCTGAGCAAGTCTTTCATTTCCACTTCTTCTCCTGCATGCTTTTCTAGTTTATCCATAAGTGAGTCCACACACTTATCCATCAGTAATAGCATTCCTTTGAGTTTGCCTGATGTAAAGGTTGGGGTCAACTTGTTCCTCAGAGTTTTCCATTTTGACCCAGACAGATTAAACAAGTTACCATCCAGAGGGTTTGTCTCTTCATCAACTGGAAGACCTCTATCGTGAAAATGTGAAAAGTCTTTTATAAGCACTTTGTTTATCATTTCAGGATCGCAAACAATAAGTGTAGGCTTAAGTCCTTGAAAGAAACCGATGAATCTTTCTCCATGAAATTGGTTGTATATATCGGTTACTGTTTGCACGATTGATTCACGTAGAAGTATAGAGTTGAGTATGTTACCGAAGATAAATACTGGCTTTGGATTAACAATGTTCCTCTTCTTGAAGTACATGTATCTCTCCCTAAGGAGAAAATAGGCGATGAGAGAAGCAAGAACCACAGTTACGCTGAGGTCGATCCATATCGACCCTAGAAGCCTGTGAACAAACAATCAACATTAAACAGCATAGGGAGTGAGTAATTATAAGTACATTAGTACTAAAGCGGTAAAATATACACAAATATAATAGTAATGCATATTCATTGATACCTAACATTCCAGTAATTTTTACAGTAATACCTAACATTCTAGCTTAGTGGTTACGTGCTCGCCTCTGAACTGATAGGACCGGGGTTCGATCCCCACCTGGCCCTCGATATATTCATGCAGGAACTGCATTGTTTTGTTCCAAGGAACAAGGGAATTTGTTCCCTTGTGGAACTGCCACTGCAACCTAACCTAATACCAAACATTACATTCAAATATTATAGCAATATGCATACAACCATACAGCAATACAAATACACTAATATACACTAAGAGTGCTGTTATATAAGTAATCTCAAACGCTTTCTTTTTATTTTTAAAAACTTTTCTGTGTTTTCTTTGTTTTATTCTTCGAGAAGTGAATAAGGTAGATAAGATCAAGTTCTTTGTATAATATCTTGTCCAGTTTTGTTTTGATCTCTACTTTTTGTATAAAATCTTTTGCATTTTGTTTTTATCTGGTAAATGTTTCTTTTATCCCTAGTTACTTCATTGTGTTTGATTAAATCCAAAGTTTGTGGTGTGGACACGCTACGATCCAGAATCTTTGATGGATCAAATTGATATTTTACACAAAAATGGGCCTCATAGTGTAAATGAACTTATTGTTTGGAAACAATTATGCATGATGAAAAAGTCACTTTTTTCCCCAATAACCTGGTTTTAGATACAATTTTTTTCCTCCTAAACTACTAATTCTTGTCATGACATTTTGGAATTATCTTTGAGAATACAAAAGAAATAAACGAAAAATAACCTCAGATTTTTCAAACAACAGGAAATATTTTTTTTCTATAATATGTAAAAATGTTGACTTATAATTCAATTTGAAAGCTGTGAGAGCGATAAAAGCCATACTGTTTAACGGATCAAAGTGAAATTATACCTAAAAATAGTATTATTAATAAATAATATTAATTAGTTATTATTAATAATTAATATTAATTGTTACTAATTAAAATAATATAATATTTAAGAATAATAATTTTTATTAATATTTATATTAATATTAATTAATAATTTTTATTAATTATTCTGTGGAGGATGAATTGAAATATTTTTTTCCAAATTTCATTCACCAATTTGAAATTACAGTAGATTTTCTGTTTTCAAAAAATGTTATTTGACGCTAAAAGGCTCATTAGAAATTTTATTTAGATTGTTAATTTTATGGGTATTCCTAATTTCACATAGTATTCCAGTTTAAAAAAAAAGAAGATCTTTCTACAAGAGCTGAGTATTACCAATTTGTGGATGATAAAATACTTTAAATTAGTTTAATAAATAAATTTTTGTTATATTTTATTATAATTTCCTATTAAAAATACAATAATGTAATGTATAGAAACACTGACTCAAAGAAGCAGGGACAGAGTCTGTAATGAGCTGAACAAGTTTGCATGCAAATTCTGAAATGAACCATATCTATGAATCTACATTCAACTGTTATATATTTAAACGATGAGTTTACAACGGTCAATTGAGCTGATTTTAAATTGTAAGGTCAAAGCCAAAGCGCAGCAAGTGCCAATGTATGTCAACAATAATAAAGAATAACCTGCTATTACATCCAAGGACAGGATATAGTTTACAGAGGAACAAACGAAATAAAGGCAACTCTCAGATGATGACCAGATGTTATAATTTACTTCTGCTACCATAACCGACATAATTACTCAATTACTTTTCCTCATAATTGAAATATATATTTCAATATATATGAAATTGAAAAGTATATTTGAAAGCATTTTATGATACGTTCTTTGTTTTGAAAAAGTTTTAAAATTTGTATCATCCATGTATTACTGGAGGCTTGCTTTAGATATTTGTAAATTTGTAAATTTAGAGAGTAAATTTGTGTGAGGTGATTCAAGGATAAATAAGTTTTCTGTTGGGCAGGCACGGCTTAAAGAATTTTTGCCTACCTGATTAAGTAGACTTCGTGTTCGCTGATAGCTTCAAGACTCTATTCGTGTTTAAATTTACATATTTATTTCTGATTTTTCCTCCTATATACTGACAACTTCTGTAATTTCTAATATAAATTTGTCTTTTTCTTTATAAATAATTTGTTTTATTTACCAGTAATTATCATGTCAGCTTAGATTTATGCATCTGTTCTTTTGTAAGCTCTGAGTGCTTCTGTCGAAAGATCCATAGTGAACCATAAATCTAGCCGATATGAGAAATGCTGAAAATAATAATACATCAATTATTTATAAAGAAAGAGACAACTTTAGATTACAAATAATCGAAGCTACCATTACATGATCTCTTTTATGTGTGTTTTTTCTGTGAATTTAGATTATTTAGTTCGTAAAATTGTTTCGTTTAACTGCTTATATATATATATACTATTATTCTCCACCTCTATATATATATTAACTAACAATCTACTATTATTCTCATTATTGTCCTGATGATGAATGTGGTACATTCAAAACATGTCGACTAGCAATATTGGTGATAAGCTTTATAGTTTTAACGAAGAGACGAGGAAGGAATTCCGGAAACTGGAGAAGTTGTGTAAAAAACAGATACAAGCCAAATATGGGGCATTATTTAACAATACTATATATGTTTAAATGAAAGACTGTTTCACTTTTACAAATATATATATATAATTTAAGTTTATTAAGACTCAGTCAGTTCTTCAGGTTCAAATTAAACTCTCATTGCCAACGTTTCAGTTTTTATTTAAAACCTTTTTCATAAGCCTTTGATAAAAGTATCGACCGTAAAATGGAAACAAAATTAAAGTTTATCAGGATTCGGACAGTTCTTCAGGTTTTAAAACGTTGACAATGAGAGTTTAATTTGAACCTAAAGAACTGACAGAGTCCCGATAAACTTTAGTTTGTTTCTATTCCACGGTCGATACTTTTATCAATATATATATAAATAAAAATAATAATAATAAAAAAAATAATAAAAAAAATAATAATTTATTTAAAAAGTCCGCTGGACCGTTTCTTTTAATTGGTATATATATATGTATATAGTGATAAACGTAATGCGATTCAGAAGGAATCATTACAACTTAAAATAAACTTTGACACATAGAAAGAAACGTAACAATAGGGCTCACTGTTCAATATTTCGACCGCCATAACGGTCGAAATATTGAAATGTGAATAATTTTGTTAAGTTCCTACTATGTGCCACAGTTTATTTTAAGTTTTATACATATATGTAAAAATTCACTATAAAATCGGAAATACGATCCATACTGGACACAAGTATAGATTCGTTGTGTCTACAGCAACGGTGCTTGGTCTCCTTCTCTCTTTTCTCCTGAGGACGGATTGGCCCTAAAATTTGAGTTTGTAAGTGTGTTTCCTCTTCTTCAATTTTGAAGTTATATATATGTCAAAATGAACATATGTGCTTTTATCATCCAAATTCACCAAATTATTAATAGGTAAACTAAAGTTTTTTTATTTTTTGTTAGTAGACAGATGAACACACAACTGCGATGAAACATATGAATTACTATGAATCATTCAATTGTTTACACATATTTCCCATATATGTATGATAGCCATTTAATAACAAAACTACATAAATTCATATGTACAAAACTACATTTA
Source organism: Hermatobates lingyangjiaoensis (assembly GCA_026182355.1). Classification (NCBI taxonomy): domain Eukaryota; kingdom Metazoa; phylum Arthropoda; class Insecta; order Hemiptera; family Hermatobatidae; genus Hermatobates; species Hermatobates lingyangjiaoensis. The sequence continues at coordinate 144,298 of JAPFBL010000342.1, forward strand.
TTCATATCTATGAATAAAAATTGAAATTCTATCCTTGAGAATAACAAAAATCAATAATTAAATTACTTTTACGAAAACATTAATTTTTAGTAGTTATGAAAATTATAAGTTTGCATAAGATCTATATAAGTTGTCATTATTTATAATAATAAAGTTTTTGTTATGAAAAAGGGAGTTAAAAATGAATGATAGTTAGTGGGTGCTGGCAAGGCCAAGTCACTTGACTCCTTGGCGCCTGCTCTTGCCATTGGGTCCTTCTTGGTTTCTTTTTTTTAATTCATTGTTAGATCACGTTTGTTCCCATCAACAGCCATATTATTTTGTTGATAACTAAAATACTACTCTGTTTTCATACTATCACAATAAAATATCGTATGTTTCCCACTTTGATTTGTATAAATCAGTTATCAAAGCTTACTGATGATCGAGTCAATTGATTGACTGCAATATGACTAAAATCACTGATTTCAGCTTACGGTCCTTATGTAAGTTGTATAATTGTGAACAATATTTACATTCATATACATACTAATTTTAATTATCTAATGTTGCAATTCATAGATTTTCATGGTTGAAATTTGAAATTTCAGTACGTTTGCATAATTTTTATCTAGGAAACACACCGTCTTTTCCCGAAAATAAGACACTGTTTTTTTTTTATTTTTAGGTCAAAATTCGTGCTAGGGCTTATTCTCGGAGGAGAGCTTCAAGTACATTAAGTAGATTTACATATTTTTGTTTAATATTTATTTTTATACAAAAATTTAAATTTATGCAATTACAATCATGTCATCTTCTGGAACATTGTCATAAATTATTAAAATTTTGAATTCCATTCTGATTTTCTTCCAAATCTATTTCCTGGAGAATCATTGGTCTGAATCTCTCATGTCTTGCAATATAACTGAGGTTAAATTAATACTTCTTGTCTAAGTAGCCTCCTTGAAACGAACTTTAGAGGTAAACAAGGAATTTCTTGATATATTTTGTTCCAAAGAATTCTTTGAAATATTACAACAGCTAGAGATACCTACTAAATTCAACAGCAATTTTTTAACGAATTATATTTTTCATATTATTTTAACTAGGACCTATTTTCAGGGGAGGGCTTATAGCCCAAAACGTCCCAAAAATCACGCTAGCATTTATTTTCGGGGGATGTCTTATTTTCGGAAAAAGACGGTACAGTTATGTCCAGTTTGGATCGTTTTTCCGATTTTATAGCAAAAAAGATGTACAATATATAGGTATCATTTTAAAGTATATTTAAATTTGCACATCCTTAGATGGCTAATATCAAGTTCTCACTTAATATTATTATTTATATATTTTTTTGCAAAGATATTTTAATAATCATAATAGTTCACAATTAACATTCTATCTATAAATATGCTGAAAAAATACAGTTGTATAGATCAATAGATTCACCAATAAATTAGAAAAATATCACCACATGTCATATTTTCACAGTTTCATTATTAAAGTACTCGTAAAGCTCTAGGAATTTCCATTGGACGACTGTAATGGCCGTACAACCATACTTTCACAATAAGATAATGTGCACTCTAATATGAATACCAAGCAAAATGTCGATAAGTTTGTAAACTCATATAGAGGTATCGGGATCATAGTGTGTACATTGTGGATTCCTAATATATAATATTTCTTTATACAATGAAAATAACAAACTAACTTTTGTATTACTAAATTTTTATTCCATAAAATATTTTTCTTTTATTTTCATCAGTTAATTTTAATGTTAACTGTAGTGCCGTGAAGTAAGTACTGTATAAATGAACAAACAGTCATAGAGCTCCAACTAATAACTGGAGGCAAAACGCATATCGATTGAGCATATCAGTAAAAAAATTATTTTTTCTTGACATTATCATTTTAACTAATCAAATGAAATTTCCAATATTAATATATTGTTAGGTGATATAATCTCTAAGAGATTGATGAGTTTCAGTGTCAAATTCTTGGACATTCTTTTAAGGGACATTTTTAAATTCAATTATCAATAGATAACAAACAATGGGTTTATTTAAAATCATCTTCAAGATTTATAATTTCAATCCTACTATGAATTTACAAATTGGCTAGTGTTCAGAGAAAAATGAGAATTGATGCAACCTAAACAGTTAGACGTATATCAACATACTGGAAAATACAACATATAAAAAACTACAATAAATTGTGGGCTAGAGAGGGTATTGAACCCCAAATCTACAAGTCCAGAAGTGAGTACGTTGCTACTGGGCTAAGCTGGACCCCGAAGGAGAAGTAGGATTTTTTTTTGAGTTTTGAAGCTTGGGAAGTCTGACAATTGGATTCCATTTATAATTATATTGAATAATTATATTTTTTGGGTATTTAATTTCTGAATGGTCTGTAACACTTCTGGTCAGGCGTCAGATAGAAGATAGTAAGAAGGAAAAATATTATTTTAGAGCTATTAAGCTGAGTTAGAAATGTGTTAGCAATGCCTGAGTACCTGGATAAGGAAATTTTGACAGTTATTTAGATTTGAATTTATTGTGTGTAATTTGTATTATCCAATGATAAATAAATTCCATTTTAACTATCCACAGATCTTGATTGATGGATAGTAATCTTATGGAAAAGATTCCTAATTGCATCAGGAGTTCTCCTCAATTCCACATGATGTAAACTTCTGATCTGCATGAAGGTGTCAGGGGCCAGGTTAGCTTAGTGGTTAATGTACTCTCCTCTGAACTGAAACGATCGTGGTTCGATCCCCACCTGGCCCGCTATTTTGTCATGCGAGAGGTGAATAAATCTAAGCACGTCGTCCCTCAGAGAAGGACGTTAAACTATCGGTCCCGAGCTTGTACGATGTCAGATACTCGTTAAAGATCCCTACTCTAAATACACTTGAGTTAGGCAAAATTTAGTACTCCCACTGTAGAATCAATCTTCATTGTGTGGTATCACAAAGGGCCAATGCTCGGCATACGTGTGTTTCCTTGTGAGACTACCACTGATACCTAACCTAACCTAACCTACAGGGAAGTGTCTTAAACAAAATGTAAATCATGGGTCTGAAATAATCCCTCGGTATTTCATTTAGAGCACAATAACGTATAGAAATCAGCTTTATAAAACCGTTTTCGCTTTTAGCCAAAATATTTTCGTGTTTATTGAGAATAAAAATAGATTGATAACTAATTTGATAGGCAGATAACTTGATAACTAAAAAGACATTTAAAACACATAAATTATAAATAAATAAGGAACAATGCATAGAAGATTGGCTTACTTTAGAGACTGGAGGATAAAGGTAGGATGATAGGTTGGTAGAGGAGAGATACAATGAGATTTGAAGCGCACCGTAACTTACACTGTAATTTATATTATGTAACTAATCTTATTTATTTTTCTTGTTTTAAATTTTTTGTTTAACTTAATGTAAAACGAAACTATCTGACTATGTGTGTACAGAGAGAACATTTTTTTTTTTAGCTTTTATTACTCTTCTTTCTAATATTCTCCTTGACCTTCCACTCATTTCAGTGGATTTTTTTTCCTCTTCTCACTACCATATTAAATCATTATACGATACTTTATCATATATCGTATCTCAAGCAATTCGTCATACATCGAGACGAGTTTTGGTCCGACATTTACATCATATATGTAAATATTCGTATGTCGGTATGTTTGTAAATCGAGGTGCCATGGTACGCTTATGTTCTTTTAATAATAAAGTGATTTGTTTGATAAAACACTTCATTGCAGCAGAACCTTTGTAAATTCTTTATCAGGGTTTATTTTATCTATATGTTACTGTTCTTGCAACTCTAAAGTTGCCTATTGTTTCTTCAGGATCAACATATTTTTTTGCTATACACAACTATTTCTCAGCAGTACCACTATTTTATCATTTTTTTTTCCACTTATGTGCAGGTGTAAAAGCAATCTCGATAAGCATCTATTTCTTAACCTTGAAGCTTTGTGTTTCTAAAAGCATCAATTACCCCCTCGCATTCTGTTGACGCAAACATCCGCTTATTCCAAACTGGATTATTTGTAGGCCACGTCCACATCCTCTGTTCTTACTGTAACCTCAGTTCACCATTCATGATTTACTGCAGTCATCTTTTGCTTCTTTTTTCTATTAAAATCATCAATATCCATCATTTTACAATACTCCCCAATATAAATCATCCTTATACTATAAGAAATGTTATTTCAATTATTTAATTAAATATTGAATTCATAGATTTTGGCATATAGGAGACAACTTGTCAAAAGGCAACTGAATTCATAAATTGTAGATGGTATAAACCAGTGGGTATTTTTTTTTAAACATTGATTGTAAACTTTTTTTAGCAATTCATGGATGTTGTTGACCCATTTGGGATTTTGTTTATCTTTAAGAAAAGTTCTTAAAGCTCACGGAAAACAAGAAAAAATTGCTCTTGAAGTTGTTTGAGGTCAAAGACCGTTTGAGTGCGTTATCAATGTACGAGATAAGGCGGATTTATGTATGTACGAGTATTGTATTGTATTGTAAATAAATTGTGAAGATAATTCATCGACAAAGTTCCTCTCACGTCCCGTAAGCCTGTTGCAATAACTGCCCAGATGACTGTACTGAGCTGTACAAGTATTACAGTCTTGATGGTGGAAAGAAAACCAAAATCTCAAAAACGAAAAAAAGGGAAAAGATAGTGAAAATTACACGTTATATATATATATATATATATCACTCAAAAATCGAAAAAACGATCCAAACTGGACGCAAATCAGTTCAAAAACGAAGAAAAGCAGCACACAGAGAAAGAGACACACTTACAAACTCAAATTTTCGGATGATCCGTCTTTAGGAGAAAAGAGAATGGGCGACCAAGCACGCCAGAAACACAACGGCAGGAAACCTTCCGTTTTGTGGTTTCCTGCCGTTGTGTTTCCGGCGTGCTTGGTCGCCCATTCTCTTTTCTCCTGAAGACGGATCATCCGAAAATTTGAGTTTGTAAGTGTGTTTCTTTCTCTGTGTGTTGCTTTTCTTCGTTTTTGAGCTGATATATATATATATATATATATATATATATATATATGATCAACCACAATAAGAAATGGGAAAACAAGACTAAGATCTTTCAACCGTAACAAGCGGTCTTCGTCAGAGTCAAAAACCCAACTGAACACTAGATGCAGAAAACATCTGGTGAGGATCTTGGTCTTGTTTTCCCATTTCTTATTGTGGTTTGATCATTGATTGTTATTTCACGTGTTTATGTGAAATCTTTTATATATATATATATATATATATATAATATATATATATATATATTAATATATGACCAAACCACAATATGAAATGGGAAAACAAGACTAAGATCTTTCAACTACAACAAGTGGTCTTAGTCAGAGTTAAAAACTCAACTCTGACGAAGACCGCTAGTTACAGTTGAAAGATCTTAGTCTTGTTTTCCCATTTCATATTGTGGAGTGATCATTGATTGTTATTTCACGTGTTTATGTGAAATCTTTATATATATATATATATAATATATATATATATATATATATTCAACTCCCATCTAAGACCAGTTGTAGGCGCAGAGGGGACTCATGTTGATAAGCAAGATATAACAAAGCGTGTAATATAGAAGGCATTGAGAATGGACCAAGTTTATTTTATGACGTAATATTTTTGAGAAGATTTACAGGAAAAATGAATTCGTCCTACTTATCTAAGCAACATAACTATAAAAACAATGTTTTCAAAAAAATAATATACTTCAAGCATATATTATTTATTAAAAACTATTAAAATTGAATCCTGTTTAAAGCATTGCCAATAATTAAAATTAAATTTGTAAATTAGTTATAACTCTATTTTCATTCTGAATAAATAACTACAACCACATTTTGCATAAAAGAAAAATCAGTTTTTTGGTGCAAATTCTATACGTTCTTCCTTAATGAACTACTGGATTTTAACTCAAATTATAACAAAACAACATTTGTTGTTTGCAGTCTTCAAAACATTATTATTTGTTCTTCAAAAATTTAATGTTGATCATTGATGGCCTCCTTGAATCAGATAAAACCAAATCAGATAATACAGATAAAACTTTGTTTAACATCACTCTTAAGACCAGTTACATATGATATAAGTTTTAGACTTGCATTTTTTTTGGTGCTTTGTGTTCGGACTCAATTGGTATTAATCGCAGACAACAATTATCACATTATTTCGTTTCTGTCGTTATTTGTGGTCAGGGGTTATTTCCTGCTAAACTCATATTAAATAGAGAGGTATAATTTTAGACTCAAGATTTGGAACTACAAAAATACACCTCCATGTAGGTTAGAAGTTTACATTATGTACAATTTAGGAGAACTCTTAAATTGCACATGAACCTAATTAGGAGCCTTTCCTATAATATGGTCCTCCGTCAATCAAAATCTATGGATAGTTGAAGTGATTCATATATGGCCCTTTGAAGTAGAATTCATTCATCACTGGATAACTTGACTTAGAAACAATAAATTCAAATATATACAACTGTCAAAATCTCATTGTCTGGGCCCTCTGACATTAGTAACTCAGTTTAATTCCTTTAGAGCAAGGGTGGGCAACCTTTTTGAGAGTGCGTGTCAAAATCAGCCAAGTCTCTGACACAAACTTTATCCACGTGCCAGCCATTTTTTTTTAGAACACATTTGGTATCTCTTAAGAACTTTTTAAACAAAAAACTAATAAATTATCTCAGTGCAGTAAAACATGGTATAAAAAAACAGGAAAAAAATTAAACCTTTTAAAAAAGAAGGTAACTATGGCAACCAGATCAACTTCATTTTCTTGAGATCTCTTTAGCTTCGTAGAGCTTAAACCTTTTCACCACCAGGACGTACATATACCGTCATAGCATGAAAGCTTATACCCCAAGGAAAGTAGTTTTTTGTCTGTGCTTAGGGTAACATGTGCTTGCATCTGTGCTAAGGGTAACTTGTGCTCTTGCATGTCAGAGATAAGTCATCGGCGTGCCAAGTTTGGCACACGTGCCAGAGGTTGCCCACCACTTTAGAGCCATATTTTCTTTCTACTACCTTCCGCCTGATACCTGACCAGAAGTAGTATGGATCATCCAGAAACAAAATATTAAAAAATCTGGTTATTCAACACAATTTTAAATGAAATCCAAATATCAGCCTTCCCTAACTTTCTTTAACTTCAATAAAATCGTACTTCTCTCTCGGGTGCCAGATTAGTCCAGTGGCAACGTATTCACTTTTTGGAATGGTAGATCTGAGGTTCAATACCCATTCTTACCCTCGATTTAATCACGCAGGAGGTCTTTTATAAATAAATCTCCACATAGTCCCTCAGAGAGGACGTTTAGCCGTCAGTCTTGAGCATGTACGATATTAGGTACTCATTAAAGATCATTACTCTAAATATACTTGAGTTAGGCAAAATTAAAGACTCCTAATGTAGAATGTTCGTATAATAACACAAAGAGCCAAAGTTAATCTTATGTGCGTTTTGTTGTGGGACTGTCACAGTAACCTAGCCTACTTCTCCTTTTGATAACGTTGCGTGGCATGTATCTACAGTAGGAGCTAGTTTATAACTTTTGACCTGTAAGAGCATACGACTGTGATGCACGATTCTTTGACATGACAGATCTTCACAACATAAAATTCTGACAAACATTAACATAAAGTTTTGAACCAATTTCACATTTGCAGCCAAAATTGTATTACAATCATACAACAAGCTTTTAAATAATAAACATAAATATTTTAATTCACTCTTAATTTATTTAAAAATCATAAATACTTTATTAATTTTTTTTTAAAATAAGATTAATTTATGAACGAGAAATTGATTTAGACAAAAACTGTTTTCAAATGTTAAAACAATTATCATTTTTATCAACAAAAAAAATGTAAGATAACAAATTAATTCAGTCAGGTAAATAATTACAAATAAAAGAAGATTTGGGATTGGCATAAGAGGTACTTGACCTTTTAGTGATAACTAATGGGTGAAACAAAAGAATTGTCACATTGCGCAATACAGACAAAATCACTTTACTTAGAAAAATAATTAAACTGAAATAACACATAATAATTGGGATATTTCAATAAAGACAACCGAACCCAATGATTGCAATGTTTTGGATAATACAATTTATTTCTAAATGGTATTTATGCACTATATAATTACATAACTATAATTATTTTCAGTATAGCAAAAGTAATTAAACTATAAGAGTTTTTGTTTTTTTTTTCTTAACTTAAATAATTGTCTCTTCTTCATTATTATAATTCATAAAAATTGTGTCATAGGAAAATATTTTTACAAGGGTCTAAATTAATAACTAATTAATAACGGGAGTTGAATGGAAAATAAATTTCCTTTTCTATTGTCATAAAAATTGTAAGTACTCTCCTAATATTGAGATGCTGACATTTCTTTGTATTTTAAAATTGATTTAAAATGTATTTCAAATTTGATTTGAAGCACACACACACACACACACACACACACACACACAAAATCCAATATGATTAGGTATACCGTAACAAGCGGTCTTCGTCCGAGTCAAAAACCCAATTATAGTTGAGTTTTTAACTCTGACGAAGACCGCTTGTTACGGTTGAAAGATCTTAGTCTTGTTTCCCATTTCTTATTGTGGTTTGATCATTGATTGTTATTTCACGTGTTTATGTGAAATCTTTTTATATATATGCAGGAAATCACTATTAAACACGTCATGCAATCAATGAGGTCTAAACACACGGACAAAGAAAAACAAAAGAAATAAATGCTCTGAGGCCTTTCACTTTATGTCACCAGAGCATTTATTTTTTTCTTTTTCCTTGTGGTTTAGACTTCATATCATCTCAGAAATCATCTTCATTCCTCAGAAATCATCTTCAGGTATATATCATTATTAAACAGATTAAATTCACACAATAAAATTTTTCCAAATGTTAAACAGACATTAAAAGGAATAAAAATTTAGATGTTAATAGAACTAGATGAACTTTGTGAAAAAACAAAACAAGTCCACTGTGACAAGTGTAAGGTTACAACTTGTCATTCACATTGCCTGGGAGTCCTGTCAATGTAGGCTTATTAAGCTTATTAACCTTACACTTGTCACAGTGGACTTGTTTTGTTTTTTCACAAAGTTCATCTAGTTCTATTAACATCTAAATTTTTATTCCTTTTAATGTCTGTTTAACATTTGGAAAAATTTTATTGTGTGAATTTAATCTGTTTAATAATGATATATACCTGAAGATGATTTCTGAGAAAATCGAAAGCTTGTAAGTGTAAAAATATAATATTATTGATTAAGCTAAAAGATTATTTCTTTGATGTCTCTGGGACAACTCCTCCATGAAATCACTCCCTACCAGAAAAAAATAGTAAGAAAACTAGAGAAAACGAGCAAAAAAGTCGTAAATGGTGAAGCTGCCGTCTACTTTAATAAAATATGTTTACAAGAAAATCTGCTGCCAATATACACTAATACATACATATATATATATATATATATACATATATATATGATCAAACCACAATATGAAAATCGGAAAACAAGACCAGGATCTTTCAACCGTAACAAGCGGTTTTCGTCAGAGTCAAAAACCCAACTGACCTTATATACATATATATTATTGGCTCTTTTAATAAAATAGGTGTGAAAAGATTACAAACATTTTGTACAATGAACTAGTCAGGACTGAACTTTTAAGAATACACGAATCTTGAAAAAAATACTGTAGGACCTATTACATCATGCAGAGTAATTCTCAAGGTATTATGCATATAAAAACAACAGGTTGAAATAATTCTTTTCGAATCATTCCATTTTGTTTAAATACTAGAAATGTGATTTTTTATTTTTTCTTTTTTTAAAAATTTTAAAATTTAAAATTACATAGCCATATATATAGACAGTTTGATATTCCCCACTTAGAGTCATAATAATAAATTTAATGCTTAATAAGAAGGATTATATATTCACGATGTTACTTTAAGATCTGGTAATCTCTGATTCGTTGCACATCATTACATTAGTATAATTAATAACTATAAGCTAACTAATGGGAAATAACAAAAGTTATTTTTCTAAAATCATGCAAAAAAAACCATAAATTCATGGGTAAACTTTTATATATTAATAAGTAAATTTAATTTTCTTTAATACTACAATATCTAGTAAATTCTTTCTTCTAGTAAACTTGAAATTTTTGTTTAAATATACTACAATCCACAAATGATAAGAAATATGTAGTAGTATTTTAAACAAAAAAGAAACTGTCAAATTAAGTGTAATTATTTTTATTCATTCACGCGTGTGAAACGCCGGCTGCTGATAACTACTTAATATAATAAATTATATATATTTTACAAAAAATTGTTATATAAATGTTAAAATTTAGTAGAATATAATGTATTTATTTGTTTTATGAGTTTTGGAATGTAGTGATTAGTATACGCTTCTAAGCTGGAGCAAAGTGGTTGTATTTCTTATTTATAAAACAACTCTGCTGAATTGTCAATTAAAACATTGTTATTATAAAGTAATACAAAATTAATATTATTATAAGTAAAATTTCAACATTACATGTTAAAAGAGGCAGAAGTTTCGGAATACTGGAAGACACTGCTAAAAATATTGTGACTGCCCGGTTGTCGAGAGTAGTACAGGGGAATTTACTACACTAGCGCCCTAAGCGGACTGGTTAGCAATTACAAGTGGATTTAAACCAATTTTGACCTTGCAAGGCTTTATCTGCGGTCAAGGGCAGTATATCGAATCTTAAAAGGATTCTACAGAAATGCCGTTATATTGCGTATACATTTGTTCAAGTCATTAAATGGTCAATGTTTTGATTATAATTATGTAAACATAAATCTCATTAACTTCTTTGTTGATATTGATCTCTAATATAGTGGTTCCTAACATTTTTTTCACTCAGTACTTCTAAAAAAAAATTTATTGGAACTTTACACCCCTGAAATTTATTGAATGTTTAAGGATAATTATAACATAAAAAAATCAAATACATTGAATATATATCAAAGGAAGTATACTTGGCATGTATTACCTTTGTAGTATGTACAGGTTAATAATACCGAGATTAATACTTCCAAAATATCGCTAATAACTATTAATTGAATGACCTTTTTACTCCTGTTTCGGGTAGTAATGGAGGGATTATGCGCCTCTAATAACTTCTAGCACTCAACTCCGATTTTCGGCCTTCGAGAGGTTACTCTGTAAACCTGCTACATGCAGGGACAAACGAAATAGGAGGAGAAGGTGATCAGGGGCTAGGCCTAACCACCTTCGTTTCACATTCTTCCAACTTCCCGAATCCTCTCCTGCGATTGATTCAATCCCCGAAGGATGGGTTTTACGGGGGTTACTGTATTACGAACAGAGCCTCAAGGGTACTAGGTGACCCCCTTGAATAAATAGCCTTACTCCGGTATGCGGTGTTCTACCGGAGCGGACAAATACCACCGACAGAGCTTCAGGGATTTTCCCATTTATGATACTAAGGAAAAAGAAGTCAGGAGAACAAAAGGTTTTGGTCTTTTGAAGCGAAGAGGGTTCAAAAGCGCTAACTAGTGGGAGCAAATCTCCCACAAGTGCACCTAAGGACCCGAAGAAAGAGAAAGTAAGTCACTTTCTCCCGAAACCTAGGGAGCCTGAATGGGCATTATCAATGATGGTTGTGCAGATTCTGCAAAGATGAGGAAGAAACACCGTTGCACCTGCTGACTGACTGTCAGACAACTTTGCTGCACAGAGGTAGGTGTTTCGGCACACTCAACAAAACCATAAAAAATCTTTTACCACGGACCGAACAAAAGTGCTAAGCTTCTTGGAGGCGTTGAAGCTAATCGCTGGAGTACTTTAGTACTGAAGGGGGGAATAGTTACAATAGTTTTTAAGACGTAATGCTATATTCACCCACAAATAATAATAATATTAATAATATTCCTGTTTATTGTCTACGAGATTTTCAAAACGTTTAATAATGTTACTCCTAGCAACACTGTAGTCTCCCTGATCATTCAAGCATCTCCTAGATTTTGTTTTAATTGATAAGAGAATACTAAAACCTTACTCCAGAATTCTTAATATTTCAATGATAATAATATCCTAATATTTACTGTGACTTTTCTCACACTCCCTGAAATATCATTTTACACCCCAGAGAGGAGCCTCTGATCTGATAAATATTTAGTTTCATCGATATATTAGATGTTTTCTTTAATAGTGGTGTGAGTCCATTTTGACAAACATTGTACAATGACAAAAATTAATACAATTTACTATAAACTTTTTATTTATAAACATATTTTTTTTTAAATTATGCAATAGAACAAGAAAATTATGAAATATAAACGAAGTTGCGGTTTTTTTTTAGTATTCATAACAAACAATAAACGTTCAATGAAGTGGATACACTTGAATTATTTAAAGGGTTCGCAAATACTTTCGCAATTTTGCGAAGGTAATTTAAGTGCAGGTCGATGTTCTATTCAAGGACAACCTTGATTGGTACTGTCTTAGAAGCTTTGGCTCAGGTCAATTCCGGCCAACGACTTGAGGAAGGACTTGTAATCTACCTCAATAATGAGGGTTCTGTTCTCTTTTTGCAAATTACAGAAGTAATTCCAAGAACATAAGGAGAGGGGAATCACAGGAAGAGAAAGCTGTTCATCTTGCATAACATTAGCTAATATCCCTGCCTGCTTCATCTGTGACTTGAATAAATTAATAAAGTCAAACTAAAAATAGATTTCAGCAACAAAACTACAATCATATTCATTTATTCAATTTCATATGATGAATTTATCAAGAGAATGCAAAATATTTATGCCATTTGTTATAATTCTCAAAACAAGAGATCTACAGCTTTCTTTCAGGGAGACAACCAACTGAATTTGTGGATAATCAGTTTATTTTCCTCAATGATTTAAAAAAAAAATTAGGTCTACCGATTTTTTTTTTAAAAATACACTTGATAACATTTTATTGAGGATCCCTACTGAAATCTGTATTCAACAAAAAAAAAAATCAATTTAACAGATTGGGGGACGCTGATTCTTACAGTTAATGAATATCATAAACAATTTGTTTTAATAAAAACATGTTTTCTTATCAAATTTTCCTATTTCAAATAATAAAATTAATTTTAACTCAATAGAAATATATTTATTACATAAATGTGTAAAAATAAATCTTTTATATTAGTTAAAGTACTTTTGTGATACTTAAAATTAACGGAAATAATTAAATATATCAATATTTTTTTACAAAATATTGATTAAGTAAATCTCATATTCTACACCCCTCCCACTTACCCCTCTCTCCTTCTCCGTATTCGCTCTCTTTCGCCTTGTTATTTTGAACTACATAGGAAACATATCATACATACAATAAACATTGAATTTATTTTACATGAAGTCTATATTTGGTTGGTATTTAGAGCATGTTTATTATTTTTGGGGGTAAATTTGTATCACTTAAAGGAATTAACTCTATTTTCATTAATATATATAGGAAAAATTGATTTTCCAACGATGTTTTTGATATACAATGATATTCATGGATCAAATAAATTCATATGTAGAGAGATATCAGTGTGCTTTGAACAATGGGAAACGATTCGAAACGGACATTAATAATTAAACATGAGATGAGAAAAGATAAGAAATACTTGTGTTGTTTGTTTGTTTTCCAACGCCCACACTTATAAGGCTTTCACCTTTTAGTGCTGCTCTAGGGGTGGAAATTGTGGCTCATTTATTATTTGGCACCCATTATAGTAATGAGCGAGCCACATTACCTACTGATTCTACATTGGGAGTCCTAAATTTTGGCTAACTCAATTGTGTTTAGAGTAGGGGATCTTTAAAGAGTACCTGACATCGTACAGGCTCGGACAAACGGTTTAACGTTGTTTCTGAGGGACGACATGCTCAGATTTATTCACTTCCCGCTTGAATAAATCTAAGACCAGGTGGGCATCGAATCCCGAACCTACCAGTTCAGAGTGGAGTACGTTAACCAATGAGCTAACCTGGCTCCTAAAAAGGAAATACTGGTAATTCCTTCGGTTCAATTCCTCGCTACACAGGATGAAAAAAACAAAAGAACCTGGCAATAGAAGAAAAGAAAGTAAACAAAATGAATAAATGAAAAGAAAGCATTGGGAGGTACGAGAAGAAAGAAGGACAAAAAAAGGCCACTTTACTCTCGTCCGTCAGAGTAAGGCAGTGCAAACCGCCTCACTCTGTCTAGGGGTCACCACAAGGAGGTTAGAGTAGCATAGAGTCCGAGAGGCTGTAAAAGACGCATCATGACTCATAGACCCCCTACATACAATTTAAAATTTTTTGCTTCTACAGTCTCTGAATCGGTTCAATTTTTCACCTTTTCTTTTTTCTCTTGACGAAGGTTGGACCAAAAATTTAAAATTATAAGTTAAGGTTTTCCATATATACGTATCTCTACTCATGTTGAATAATACATAAAATTAAATTCATCAGAAATTATTCAATTTTCTACATTAAAATCAATCTATCAAAGTAGAATTCTTTATATATCTCAAATTTTGTATCTAATACTGCAAATATGTTTCTTAAGGTTTATGTGTGTGCTGCGAGTGTATGTGCCCATGTGTCTGTCTATAAATAGACACAATTTTCATAAAAATTTTGCAAGCTTTTGCATGAATTAGCTGAATTATTATTTAATAATTATTTATTAAATAATTATTTATTTAAAAGAAAAAAATGGAAGGAAAATTTGTGGAAAGTTAATTTTTTTGTTTACATTTTGACGTTCACTGGGCAGCAATTCGTATGTCACCAATTCTTATATCGATGTTTAAATGTGATATACAGAGCCAATAATTCTATTTAAATATCTATGTGCAATATTTCTTTGCAAACATTGTTCTTATTGTGATTAGGAAGTTAAAAGTTAATATATCGGAATGGGTGTTTCCCAGGTTATTCACCATTACATAATGCTGTAATATAAACATAATTACATAATTACATGAATATCGACAGTACCACAGAGGTTAGTAAACATAGTAGTATTATATAAATCTGTCTTACTTTGTGAATTGTTGTTGCATCAGTCCGATCGGTTTCTAACGTAGTAAGACTCCTTGAAGTGTGATTCGACCGGATCCACACTTGAACTATCTGTGTATCTGTGTATCCGGTCGGACGACTAATTCAACGATCCACGAAATAAGACGGATTTATAAAAAAATATGTCCGTCGATTACATAGATTACTTTCGTAATACAAAAAGCAAACAAGAAAAAATATATATCGTAGATGTGTTACTGTCCATTTATTTCTTTTTAAATCTTTTAAGTGAAGTGAAGACTTTTAATTCTTTCCACGCTTATAAAAATTGTTTATTATTTTTTTTTTGTTCCTTCAAACCAATTCCCTTCTTTGTTTGATCGGTTATTCCATTCCACAGATTCTACATTGGGAGTCCTAATTTTTGCCTAACTCAAGTGCATTTTGAGAAGGGATCTTTAACGAGTACAGGCTCGGAACCGACAGCTTGAAGTCCTCTCCGAGGGATGACATACCTCCCGCGTGAATAAATCGAGGGCCAGATGGGGAACGAACCCCGGACTACCAGCCCCCTGAGGGGCATACACTGAGGTAACCTAGCCCCTTTTTATATTCAATGCTAATATATAGCTGTTTTATATTTAGGATTTATTTGTTATAAAAATCAAATTCATCGTTTTTATATGTGTGTTTGATTCTAATAACTTCTAATTGCTGAGTATATTATATTACAGCATAAATTACATTATAAGACTCATATTGTGAGATTATTAGTTCGTCTATTATTTTTTCACTAAATGATTTTCAATTGCTATTTATTTTTTGATCGTTAATCAGTGGCGTAAACAAGGGGGAGGGGAGTCCATTCCGAGCGAAACATGTCAGGGGGTGGCATATTGATAGAGTAAAAATAGAAAATAAAAAAAAATTTAAAATAATAAAAAGAAAACAAAAAAACTGTAATCTTATAACAAAATGTGTTTTTAAGGTCGTAATTTTTTTTGTCTTTTACATGTGTAATAAATTGTTAAAAATTTTAAGTTAAAAATTAAAATAAATTTATTTTAAATTCTTCAAAACTATTTTTAGTGAGGTTGAACGTTTAATTTATTTATTTGTGTAGCCAGTTAATTTAGTTTAACAATTTTTTTTTTATTTGAATTTGAACGTTTTTGTTTTGAAAAATCTGAGGTTTTCTTTGATGGTGACTGAATATTTATAGGAGTACCGTAATAACATCTAAGTCTGGGACCAATAGCAGCAGTCTAAAATTAAACCCTTAATTGTAATTCCATGAATATTTTCAGGACATTCTGGAGTTATGAATGTTGGATTTACAAAGGCGAGCATGTGGGGGGGGGGGGGGGGAATCTTACGACCTCCCCTTGCGGTAAAAATATTTATTATGCCACTGTCGTAAATCTGTCTACGATATATCTGAACGCGAATAGTTTTTGAGAGGAGGATGCTGGGATGCATTATGAGCACTAACATCAAATGCTGTTGGTTTACTATATTTTTAAGAGTAATTTATTTTTGATTATTCTTATAGCATTTATTATTTCGTAATCCCTAAGTTGTTCATATATATATTCATTTTTTCCAAAGAGTAAATATTGTTTGGTATGTTTAATTTTCTCATCATTTCCTTCATTTATTATTAACAATGCATCATGCATATACCAGTTATAATGAATAACCATAAAATTTTTTTTCTAATTTTTCCATATAGTGGTTTTAAAAATGTTGTACAAATAATTCTGATAACATTGGATAATGTTGGATGCCTTTTAAAATAAAGATGTTGGTAACAGTAAATATTTCCTCTTTGATTTATTGTTTTTCACTTCAGTGCATTAACAAGTTTGATTCAGTCGTAATATTTTTCTTTACAATTTCAGTTATTTAACCAATTTTATTGTAATATTTATATAAAAATTTTATATTTTTTTTTGTGATCCCATTTTATTTTCAAGTTTACCAAACTCATTTCATATATTTTTCAAAATTTAAAAGATACGGATAATATGAAGTTGCTATACAAGTAAGATCTAGATTGAAATGGTGTTACGCGTCCAGTATTTGATATAACGTTATTCTTATCTGTTTTAAAGATTTCTACTTGAACACGATAAATTCACTTTTAAAAATACTAAAAAGATGCAGACTGATTTGTTTCTTTAGAGTTTTTTTCATTTTTTTTTTATTGTTTAAACAGATCCTCTAGCGGGTGATAACGTCAGCCGTTTACCGGCTTTTTGTACAGATTCTACATTAGGTGTCCTAAAAATTTTGCCTAACTCAAGTGCATTTTGAGTAGGGATCTTTAACGAGTACCTGATATTGTACAGGCTCGGGACCGATAGCTTAACGTCCTCTCCGAGAGACGACGTACTCAGATTTATTCACCTCCCGCGTGAACAAAGCGAGAGCCATGTGGGGATTGAACCCCGGACTACCAGCCCAGAGGCGAGTACGTTAACCACTGAGCTAACCTGGCCCCTCTCTTTAGAAATTAGTCGAAATAATTTCAATGTTTTGACTTTCAAAATTTCTTCAAACCCTTTTATAAATATACACCAGCTTTTTTGACAAAGTAATGAGATTTTTTTTTGAAATTATGACTTTTAACCATTTTATATATTTATAATTTAATGGATTGTAAAATTCTTATGTAGTTAGTTATGTCATTGTACGGATTAATAAGAAGTATGTGTTTTGGAAAAGTATTTTTTATTAAATGTAAATTTTCTTATATTAGAGTTTGTGTGAATTGCTTGATGAGTAACCCGGAGCCTTGACCAATCTGCAGTGGATGCCATGAACCGTGTTAGGGACGAAAGAACGAGGTTTGAATTCTAAAGGTTCGTGAGACTTCATCGTGGAGCAGGTCTCAATCTTGAATCTGTCAACCAGTCTGGCGAGTGCTAATTTCATCTCAAGCATTGCGAATCTTTGCGCTGTGAACAAAGAAACAAATAAATGTCTTTCAAATTCTTAGGTTCATTCAACAATGTATGAATACAGATCTTCTAACATCGAATTACTGCAAAAATTCAAAATCACTTCTACGAATTTCAAAAAAAAAAAACGGAATTGAATATCAGAAGATCCAGCCTGGTTGTTTTAAAAGAAAATCAGAATACATTCAAGTTGGAAATTTAAATTTACTCACCTGAAATAGATCTGAATATTACAAACTACCAAAAAATAGAAGAAAAAACTCGAAACACTTTTTACAAATTTTTAATGGTAGATTTGGAAATACCTAAAAGCAGACATAGGAATCAAACCACCTTTAAATCTCCAAAACTAATCTGTGAAACTCATAAAGATGATTTGCAAATCCCCACAAACTGGCTGAACTGCAACTGTTGACCCACGAAATTCAAAAGAAATATGAAAATATCCTAGAGTGGTTATGAATATAGTCAACACTAAATCCCAGTGTCTTAGTAAATCAAAACTTGAATAGAATATTGAAAACACTCAGTAAAGATGAAAACAATTATTTTTTATTTTTGATTATTATATCAAAATATATCAATAAGCTTCGACAATTTTTTCCTTGCTTGGCTAGTTTTTGATATTGTTTATCTTCTATAGCCTAAGTCTTTTATTCTCTACAAGATATATAAAAATATAAACAATGATAGACCCGAAACATATCAAGCAAGGAGGAACACAATAGAGTAAGATGTTACATTTTCCCAAATTTGTTGCATACAAGAATTTAATTATTCGTATAAAATCTTACGATGTTTTGACAAATTTTGATATTTCATTATGAATAGCGATCAATTAAAAAAATATTATTTCAGTATATTTTTACTTCAAAAATAAAAAAATTCTTTTTTATGTTAATTTTTTTCAAAATAAAACAAGACTATGTTTTGAAACTTTTTATAAACCAATAGAAAGTGTTTAATTTATAACTATGAACCCATTATATTTTTTTATGAATATAGGGTACATTATATCCACACCCTCATTTTATAGAAATATTAAAAGTTCAAAAGTGCAAAAACGTGGAATCTATTAAAATTTTGAAATAATGTTTCTTTAGTATTATTAAACTTTGTTAAATCATTAAATACCAATGCAGAGGCGAGGACCATCACCAAAGGGTAGAAATGAGCCAGGAACAATACGGTCAGTGAGGAAACGCTCAGGACGAAAAGTGTCAGGGTCTCTAAAGAGATCCTTGTCTCTGTGAAGTCCTTCAACAGGAATGAAGATAGGAGTACCAGCATCAATTTGTATTCCTCCCAAATCTATGTCTTTGTTACACTTGCGGAATAGAACACCTATCGGTGGGTACATGCGCAGACTCTCTGAAAACAACATCTTTATGAATTTCCTCTATAATAAGATTTAATAATTAATTTGATGTTTTAATTTAACTATAACAAATCCATAATATTTCAGAAGCCAATTCAATATAATTAATGGAAAAATAGTAGTTATGATTCAATAGTAACAATTTATAACAGTAAATCCGATTTAGTTGGGAAAATTTTCATAAAAAGCTACTTATAATTACTAACTAAAAGATTGCTTCATTTTTATATTTCTGGATAAAATACATTATCCAGGTAAATATGTATGATAAAATGATAAAAAGAAGTTACATAATTAATTACATAGTTACTAATAAGGACTAGAATTTAAACAAAGTTGGGAAATGAATGAATGCTAAAGTCTTTAAATGCATGGGGGCCAGGCCAGCTCAGTGGTTACGTGCTCGTCTCTGAACTGATAGGACAGGGGTTCAATCCTCACCTGGCCCTCGATTTATTCACGCAGGAGGTGAATAAAATCTGAGCACGTCGTCCCTTGGAGAAGGACGTTAAACCGTCGGTCCTGAGCCTGTACGGTGTCAGGTACTCGTTAAAGATCCGTACTCTCTAAATACATTTGAGTTAGGCAAAATTTAGGACTCCCACTGTAGAATCAATCTTCATTATGTGGTATCACAAAGGGCCAATGCTTGGCCTACGTGTGTTCCCTTGTGGGACTGCCACTGTAACCTATCCTAACCTAACCTTTAAATGCAGACAAATTTAAAGTCTGCATTTGTTTAAACTGCGGAAACAATTCATATTCAATTGTTTCGGCAGTTTTTCGTATCTTTAAATATAGCCAGTCTTGTCTGTCAAAAATAATATTGAAGATTCAGTACTGCCTTGTATCATACTTGAAAATTGAAAATTGTAAACATAACAGTTAAAATGGAATTCTAAAGTAAAGAAATAAAAGAGTTTGTTTGTCTACTCCAACTGTGGCTGAAGTCTAGTTGAGTGTTGTTCAATTATCAATTAAAAAAAAGATGATCAACAAATGCCAGTCAAAATAAAAGGTTATTAATGATGCTAGGAACTCTGACAGATTAACTCATCAGTGCGAAGATGATTATGGTGCAATTACGGAAATCATCGCATTGAACTTTTTCAATGTCATGTGGTTGATGAACCGGAACATTTCAATCAGCAAGTAATCAGCAAACTTGTTGAGTTTTGTAATTTAGCAAATTATTTAAAAGAAAAGCCGATCAATGGATGATTTAATACATATGGTCACAAAGATAAGGGCAATGTTCCAAGCATTACACTGTAATACAAATTGCCCAATAGACAAAATTATTTGAAACACTTTAAACAGCATGGCTATTCCTGTAGTAGGGCCTTAATGGAAGCATTAATTAATTAATACCTGATATAATGATACAAAATATTTGGTCAAATATTTCACCTCTTCATTACACCAAAAAAATTGTGAATCATAAAAATTGACTACACTTTGTATAGTACAAGGCATATAAAAATAGACATAAAATAAAAATCATTTTTTTAACTGTACATTTTCAATATTTTGATTAAACTGCAGCAGAATATTAGTTATGTAATTCTAATGGTTATATAAGTAAGTGTGTAATCTAAATAGTTGTTTAGTTTACCTGCATTAGTTTATTTTTGTAGCTTATGAACCTGTAGTTTGGGGGTCTTTAGTGGTCTAACAAATGCATTTGTATTAGTACTGTGGATATTTAATACGATAGAAATTATCGATATATACACTGTCTATCGGAGGAGACGTAAAGCTGGAAGTCCTACTATTTTAGATAATTCTAAAAGATAATTCTGAACTCTCCAAGTGGCATCAATTTGCTAATGTTGCTCACCCATAACGAAACCATGACCCGCACTTTATAACTAATGAGCCACACTTCCCTCTTATAAAAAGAACATTTATGTTCATTATTTATTATAAAAAAAACTAAAAAAAAAAGATATTTTTATAATTAACCTTTTTAAGGTTGATAAAATTTTTATGGTTACTACCATTGATGCAGGCTTCCAGGTAATCCATATCCTTAAGGGAGTTGTATGAGATTGAACCGTGTTTGGCTTTAGCTTCTCTTACGTGCTGTCTCAGCTTCTCCTGAACATCAGGGTGTTTTGACAGCAAGTAACTGATGAAGGTCAGTCCTGTAGCCGATGTTTCAAATCCAGCCACGAAGAACACAAAAGACTGAGCTGTCAAAACTTCGTCAGTTATCACTGAAAAATAAATTAATTGGTACATAATTTGTTAAGTAACCACATTAATTCTGTTGTTTTTTTGCGACCAGTATAGGCCAGTGGCAAGGTGCATGCATCTAGACTAGTGGATCGGGCTTCAATAATTCTCCATCTCTCGATTTATTCACGACAGAGATAAATAAATATAAGGACATCGGATTTAAACAACCCCAATAATTGGAGTTGTACGGTGTAGAGTCATCGGTTTGCGTAAAAAATGAACTAAATTTTTCAAACAAGAAATTTATATTCGTAGTCAGAAGTGTGCCTATTGTTTCATCAATTAACTTCAAAATAGTACGAAATTGAACAAAAAAAGGTTTTTTTTAAATAGCAGAAAAAGGGAAACTTATGAAAAAAAAAATTAATTTTGAATAGGCTAGAAATATAATTTTTTCTAAAATACTGCCTCTAACCATCTTTAACTCACGGCATTCAATCAATAAATATTCGTATTCAAAATGAATAATTGAAACTGAATATATAATGTTTATGAAAGTTTCATTTTAGTGTTGGGTGACTTTTGGCCAACCTATATGTGCAGTATATTGCATTGCTTGTTAGCAATAATACTGATTAACCAATTGAATAAAATCATTATTAGTAATCTAAAGGTAATAGTCGGGGACCAGGTTAGCTCAGTGGTTAACGTACTTGCCTCTGGACTGGTAGTCTGGGGTTTGATCCCCACCTGGCCCTCGATTTGTTCACGCGGGAGCTGAATAAATCTGAGTATGTCGTCCCTCGGAGAGGACGTTAAGCCGTCAGTCCCCGCGCCTGTACGATGTCAGGTACTCGTTAAAAATCCCTACTCGAAATGCATTGAGTTAGGCAAAATTTAGGACTTGCAATGCAGAATCTGTAGAATCACCGATCCAACAAAAAGCCGGTAAACGGCTGACGTTATCACCCGCTAAGGGGATCGGTTTAAACAATAAAAAAAATAAAAATAAAAAACGTTATAGTTAAAATTTAATAGGAATTATATTTGAATAAGCTTCAAATATTCTTTCTATTTCATCAGTTTTTAACTTATTTTGCAAGTGGCACAATATTTCACCAAGAGCCATTATTTTGACTAAAGTTGTAAAAAGTCTCTATTTGTATTACTCTACTCTACATGAACAACAAAAAGAGTTAAGTACCAAGCTTTCCATTTTCCTCAATGTTGAACTTGTCCAAATCCACGTTTATAATGTCATCCTCTTGGTGTTCTTCGATATCCTTCTGTACCTCTCCTTTTTCTCTTAGTTCCAATAAAAGTTGTACAAAGTCATTTCTTTTTTCATTTGTTCTTAATCTATGATCAAATGTTTGTTTAACAATTGAAAAAAAAAATTTATTGACTTCATCTGGTACTGTTTGTAGTTTTACTTTTATAGCAAAATTAGGAAACAAGAACTTAATTAAATTTCTTATAAGAAATATTTTACTTGGTTCAAAAATTTGTTCACCTATTCTTTTAAACTGAGAATTAGAATTTTCAAATGATTTTAATTCTATTCCAAATGCGCAAGAACCTGAAAAAGAAAAGAATAATAACAATATCTTTATAATATCATTAATCTGTTGGTGCAAAATCATTTAAATGAATTCCAATTAAATTTTAATGATTCCAAAATCATTACTATTTTCCAAACTTGTCTCAGAATTAACATCTGAAGGAAAAAAAATCCAAGGTGAAATAGATGAACTAGTTTTAAAATCCAAACAGTCATTCCATGGTAAAAATTAGTACATTGTTCCTAGAGGATTAACATTAATCATGAAGTATTATCCAAAGATGGAAGGTAATTAACTAAAACAATGCAGTAAGCAAACAAATTTAAACAGTTTAATGTGTAAAGTGTACGATTGTCGTCAATGTGAAGACATAATTCAGAGAGCAACTAAGTCGGGCAGCATTGAACTAATCTAAACAGTTCAATATGCTAAACGGTTTTTAGTCATGTCAATGATAAAATTAATAACAGTAAGTTAATTAAACAAACCTATAATGATTAATTTGTTAAAGAATGTTTATGCCATGAGTATTAATGCAATGTGTTTAAGAAAGTCTACCATTGTAATAATGATCCAAATGTAAATAAACATGGATTTTTTGTTTAGGAATATAGATGCTAAAGGAAAAATAAATGTTTTTGGAATTAGCAAATAAATGAGTTGAACCAGTACCTATGACGTCAATAGTAAGTCGACTGAGCAGGTTCTTCATTTCCACTTCCTCTCCTGCATGCTTTTCTAGTTCATCCATAAGTGAGTCCACACATTTATCCATCAGCGTCAACATTCCTTTGAGTTTGCCTGATGTAAAGGTTGGAGTCAACTTGTTCCTCAGTGTTTTCCATTTTGACCCAGACAGATTAAACAAATTCCCATCAAGAGGATTTGTTTCTTCATCTATTGTAATTCCTCTATCGTGGAAATGAGAAAACTCTTTTATAAGTACTTTGTTTACTAAATCAGGATCACAAACAATTAAACAAGGCTCAAGACCCTGAAAAAAACCAATCAGCCTTTCCCCTGGAAAGTCTCTAAACACATCACCAATTGTTTGAACGATATTTTTTCGGAGAAGAATATTGTTGAAGATATTTCCAAAGATGAAAAAAGGTTTTCTATAAACAATATTCCTCTTCTTGAAATACAAGTAGATATTTGTGACATAGAAATAGGCGGCGATGGAAGCGATGCCCAGACAGATGCTGAGGTCGATCCATATCGACCCAAACAGCCTGCGAACAAACACAATAATTAACTCATTAATGGTCATTAATTCTGGAAATATAATTTAAAAAGTTAATTTCAACAATTTTAGTAGTATGTTTTATAAGGATATTTGATAAAAAGATTTCACATAAACACGTGAAATAACAATCAATGATCAAATCACAATATGAAATGGGGAAACAAGACTAAGATCTTTCAACCACAACAAGCGGTCTTCGTCAGAGTCAAAAACCCAATTACTTCCAATTGGGTTTTTGACTCTGACGAAGACCGCTTGTTGTGGTTGAAAGATCTTAGTCTTGTTTTCCCATTTCATATTGTGGTTTGATCATTGATATAACTACTTATTATTCTACCTATTAGGGATCAGGTGCACTCTAACAGGTAGCAGCGGATAACCTTGGTACGAAGATCACAGGTTCGAATCTTGATCATTACCCTACTTTCTATTTGTGCCCCCCCCCCCCCCCTCTTCAAATGGAGGGTGCAAAGTCATCCTTTCGAAATCTACCCGATATCAGGTAGTTAAGGCCTTACAAATCGCAACTTAGGGCACCCATTGTAATCTAACCAAACCTATATCGCATATGGGAAAATTACATTAAATAAAGTCAATCAAATATTAATGAAAAAAAGTATTTCCAAATTTGGGGAAATATTTAATGAAGTCCCTGATCAAGGAAGGCTGCTTGCAAATCACATGTAGTCTTAAGAATGGATGATTATTTTATAAACTGAGATATGAAATATTTATAAAAACTAAAATATAAATATTTAAATATTAAAGTATATAAATCAATGATCAAACCACAATAAGAAATGGGAAAGATCTTAGTCTTGCTTTCCCATTTCTTATTGTGGTTTGATAATTGATTGCTATTTCACGTGTTATGTGAAATCTTTTTATTAAAGTATATAAATATAAGAAATAAAATAATATAACAAATCTAGTTGAATGGGAGTTTTTCTATACTCTTCTATTTGGTATACTAAATTTTTTATAATATAAATATAATTTTCATTTTTTTATGATATAAAGCATTAAAATGTAATTCAATGGGACTATCCAATTGTAAAATTATTTAAGCTGCTGGGATATGTCTCACGAGTCTTTTGTCTAATGGTTTTTTTCTCCGTCATTAGATGTTATTACCACGCTCCATGGTGTTATTATTTTAAAAACAGCCATCTGATAGTGTTAAGAATAAAAACATAATAACTGTAAAATATAAGTAACCTTCCTGCAACGTGAGTTTGGTTTTATACGTTAAGAAAACGACAGAAACTCTCGTAGAGTCATCGGGTTATAACACGGCTTCATTCTAACACTGCACTTAGAATACAGAAAGTCTCATAAAAACATTCATTAAAATTTCTAAAACACATTATGCTTCAAATATTTACAAAATTAATTTATTCTACATTTCTAGTATAGTCTAATCAGGATGGGGGAGGGGGGCGCAAATATGTGGCCTGAGTACAAAAAGTTCAAAAACTAATATACTTTTTAGAAATAACAAATGATATTTAGGCTTCAACCCAGAAAATTTATACTTATAGATAACAAAAAAATATCATTAATTATTTTGATATGAATAAGTTAAACAAAGCCTCTGAAACAAATTACATGACTTCCGATTAATATCTACTTCTACTCTGTCAGTCAGTTTAAACATTTATAGTGTTATATATATATAATAGATGCAATAATATATCGACCGTTTGATAGAATAGGTGTGTTATCTAATCAGGATTTGGTCAAATTTTCTATGTTCAAAAATCAAACTCTCATTGCCAACGTTTCCTTTTTTTTAAAAACCTTTTTCATAGGCAGAAGTAAGAATTTTTTGACTAAGAAAATGAAATTTACTTTATTTATAGAAACAACAATCCTAACCGGACAAAACCTTCGACTAGACTCACAATATAATATATATAAACTAGAATTTTCAAAAGAACACACAGAAAAGAAATCACTGAACTCACTACAATATTTCAGTGAATCGTTCCAAACAGATGTGAATCGCTCCAAAGGCTGATAACGACAGCCTATATATATATATATAAATAGCCTGATATTTATATATATATATATATTATCAAACCACAAATAAGAAAGCTTTTATATATATATATATATATATATATATATATATTATAATGAAATCAACACAACACAAAATAAAAACTGTTAATATGATAAGGCAGTAAGAAGAATAAAATTCTTAAATGTCAAAAACTAAGGCCAATCAAACATATATTTTCTGTTGCATTCCATGATAAGGTACTAATTTTAATCTAACTGGCATTTTCTCAAATTTTTCTGAAATTTTCACAGAAAATAAGATCATTATGAAATTTTAAAGGAATCACTTTGGCTTGATTCTTGAATGATATACAACATCAAATGTAACAGATCCACTGATCATGTAATGTAACAGAGAGTCATATAACAGATCAATCTATTTCTTTTGTTCCCTGGCTATGGGAACAAAAGGAATTTTCTACAGCAAGAGATTATTTCGTAACATGAAATCTTCACTTTAGCTTTACAAAAGTATTATTACTGCTATGATAATATCAATGATATTATATGCATTGTTTTTGAGCAATTAAAAAAAACAAATATATATATATAACAGATTCAATAATATATCGACCGTTTGATAGAATAGGTGTGTTGTCTAATTGGAGTTTGGTCAATTTTCCAGGATAAAAATTCAAACTCTCGTTGCCAACGTTTCGGTTTTATTTAAAACCTTTTTCATAGGCCTATATATATTATATATAGACCTTTTTCATTATATATATATATATAATATATATTATATATATATATATATATATAGTGATAATTGGATCAATCAGTATTTTTACTACCTCCAGGATTGAAAGATTAATAAACATCTCCAACTCAGCATTTATATCGAAAATGATTAATATTACAAAAAGATTTTACAAAAACAGTAATTTCACTCTCTGTGAGATAAAATATCAAAAAAATTAATAGACTGAAACATTAATAATTTGACTTATATATGGATTAGATACAATTCCCTCGTAGATTATTTTACTGGTGTCCTAGATGTGAGCACAAATGATTCCGTTGACTGAATATATTCTGATTTCGATAATAGGGCTTTAGCCTGATGTATTGATGGATCATAAGTTAAAAATAAAACAGTGTAAATAATTTGATTTTCATATCAGTAGCTGGGATCATCGAAATAGCTAAATGAGTTAGTAAACAATTTGAAAAAGCTAAGAAACAAACTATATCTTGCAGTCTGGAGTATTTTTGCTCTACAGACCTCAGTTTTCAGAGAACTTGAACTGAAAAATACATCAGGAATAAAGCAGTTAAAGGATGACTAGAAGAACGGGGTTTAATTACCTTCAAAGAGGGAACTTAAAAATATATGTAAAACAACTATTAGAAATTTATCAACTTAATAATTCTACTATGAATGGAAACTGTATTTGACGTCATAAAAATGATGTAGATTCTGCGTAGAAGACTTGGAAATATGAGACGGAGTTGCCAAATTACAACCTGTCTCAATCATATCGCACTTTTAGTTCACATATACAAAAAATTGAAAAAATTAAACAACCTGTCTCAATCATATCACACTTTTAGTTCACATATACAAAAAATTTAAAAAATTAAACAACCTGTCTCAGTCATATCACACTTTTAGTCCACACATACAAAAAGTTGAAAAAATTAAACAACCTGTCTCAATCATATCACACTTTTAGTTCACATATACAAAAAATTTAAAAAATTAAACAACCTGTCTCAATCATATCACACTTTTAGTTCACATATACAAAAAATTTAAAAAATTAAACAACCTGTCTCAGTCATATCACACTTTTAGTCCACACATACAAAAAGTTGAAAAAATTAAACAACCTGTCTCAATCATATCAGACTTTAGTCCACAGATACAAAAAGTTTAAAAAATTAAACAACCTGTCTCAGTCATATCACACTTTTAGTCCACATATGCAAAAAGTTTAAAAAATTAAACAACCTGTCTCAGTCATATCACACTTTTAGTCCACATATGCAAAAAGTTTAAAAAATTAAACAACCTGTCTCAGTCATATCACACTTTTAGTCCACATATGCAAAAAGTTTAAAAAATTAAACAACCTGTCTCAATCATATGACACTTTTGGTAACAATACCATCTGAATGGTGTATGAATGGTATATCTGAATGCAAGCCAATCGCCTTGGAGAAGATAGAGACTTTTGTGAAATCATGGCTAAAACTATAGATACTTCGCTATATACAATTATGTAGGTAATTAAAAAACACATAACTGAAGTTAAATTTAGTTACGACAGTGGGACGTACAATATGATGCATATGGCTGTAGAGTGTTCGAATCCGATTTGATTCAGGTGCTCAGTTTAATAATTTTAATAACATATCTGATAAATCAATTATTTTAAGTATCTTATAACTAATAAAATGATTATGGTAACATGTAAACAAATGATACACACTGATTACAATGGATGTATGAAAGCAATAAAATAAAATAACATAAGCTCTATTGCCTAACTAGCACAGAGTATCATCTGATTTTCACTAGTTTACTGTAAAATGTATAAAAAATATCAAATATTGTATGTCTTATAAATCAATTTGAAAAAAGACATCTGCATTCTCTAATATTTGGTTTAAACAGCCATCTGGAGAGAACAGAAAGAGAAACCAAGCATACTGGTGCAGTGACAGTTGCAGAGACAATACTACGTAAGTTAGAGAAATAAGGATTCTCAACGAGTTCAATACTATGATTACTTATAGTAAAGTTGAGTGTAGACCACCCCATTTTTTTGAATATTTATTTTTCTTAAATACTTCATGTATTTGATTTTTCATATTTATCCTTAAGCATAATATAAATTTAAGATGGTATGAGATTGGAGTAAAATTTCTCCAATTTTACGGGGTGACAATATATTTAGGACCCACTGCTGTACTTGGATTCTGATTAACAATTATGCTAAGATGATGCAGAAAAATTCGATAAATGTACGAGATTGCACTAATTTGAAGTAGAGTTTTGGGTTTTTTTTCGGTAATAGAGACATTTTTGAATTTTGTAATGACACAATAATTTAGGGTTGATGCTTCATCAACGTTTTAATGAATACAGTGTTTGTATATTAGTTAAAAAAAAAATTTTTTTTCTGAATTCATAAAATAGTGTTCCTTACCGGATGGCCGAGTTTCACCAAACAACTGTATGACTCAGCCTTGTTATGCAGCTATTTTTGTGTTTAATTCTTTGTGATTTCTCAGACAGTATGAGCCGTATGGTGTTTAGGATCTATTTGATGCGATCATAAGCATAAAATTATTATATTATGCGC
Source organism: Hermatobates lingyangjiaoensis (assembly GCA_026182355.1). Taxonomy (NCBI): domain Eukaryota; kingdom Metazoa; phylum Arthropoda; class Insecta; order Hemiptera; family Hermatobatidae; genus Hermatobates; species Hermatobates lingyangjiaoensis. Next base: position 174,127 of record JAPFBL010000342.1, read on the forward strand.
AATGCTTATTATTACACTCAAAAATGCTTTATTTTTTATTAAAATGTTGGAACTTTGGTCATATAGTTATAATATTTTTTTTATAATAACAGCAATATTTAAGTCTCTGGAGTTAGTCAGTTAGAAAAAAAAAATTGGTGTCTAAATTCACATTATGTGAAATAAAGTGTCTTCCCATGAAGCAATTATACCTAAAAAGTATACTACACATATACAGTATGAGTGATAGTTTTCGGTATAACTTTGGTATAATTTTAGTATACAATGATCTATGAAATAGTGTGACCTCTTTAGGCTGTTCAAAAACTTTAGGATGCTTACCAATTCAGCCGCACGCGTGCACACACACACACCCAACATACACACACACACACACACACACACACACACACACACACACACTCACAATTTCAAATCTCAGGAAGCTTCAAAACATGTATATCCGTGGAAAACTGCATTCAATATACTGATAGAAGAATAATTATTGAAATAATATAATTTAGTTGTAAACAAATAAATATTCATAAGCAAAACTATTAAATTTATTTAGCAAATATAATACAAAACACTCCATCAGACACACAAATATATATAAACACAATGATGAACCCACAGTATGAAATGGGAAAACAAGACTAAGATCTTTCAACCGTAACAAGCGGTCTTCGTCAGAGTCAAAAACTCAACTGAGTAGTAGTTGGGTTTTTGACTCTGATGAAGACCGCTTGTTTTGGTTGAAAGATCTTAGTCTTGTTTTCCCATTTCATATTGTGGTTTGATCATTGATTGTTATTTCACGTGTTTATGTGAAATCTTTTTATATATACACACACATAGAAACACATAATATTCACAAATTCTCGCATAACCCTTGGAGCAGCTTATATATAGATGGTGTTTATTACAACGACAATGGTATGAACTACAAACACTAAATCTTTAAGGAAAAAAGTTTCCCTTAACAAAAGTAGAACTAATAACAAAAGATACAATTTGTATTATCTAGTTTATTTCAAAAATTAGCAAATAGAATACTTTAACATATATTCAACTGTAAAATAGTATAACATAAAAAAGAAAACTTGTGAAATTTAGTTTAATGTATATCTCAAATGTAATATTGTATGTGTACTGCTATACGCGGTGCATACAGGATACATAAATAAATTACTTTATAGCAGCGATACTGCCTGAGAGGAAAAATAAAATATATATATATACACACACACATACAACAAAAGTGAACTCGGACACCAAAACGTGTGTACCCGTTAAATCTCAACTTCCCTGGACGCAGATTTTTACAGTTCAATAAAAGAACGGGAGAGGAATAGATATTTCAAGGCAGTGCTAGAGTTCCATATTAGATAATATGCTATAACTATATTAGATAATAGTAAAAAGTTAGAGATGAAAGGAAATGACGAGTCATATGACGTTTTCCTTTTTGGTGTAGAGCTGTAGAAATATAAGTGAATTATGTTACAGCGTTGTTGTTTTGTTGTTAGATATGTAGCTGCTCATTTAAATTATTTTGTTTACAATCATATATTATTTATAATAAAATAAAATTTTAGTTAAAACAATAGAGATATTAAGAATTGAAGTTGAACATTACATGCTAAATGTAGAAGTAAGTCCTGGGTACTGGAAAGCACAGATATATATATTACAACACTGTCTGAGTTGCGAATACTGTAGGGAGGCGCGGACTACACAAGCGCGCACTGCGGACTGGCTTGCAATTAACCTAAGTGGGTTATTTCAAACGTGTGTCCTTGGATCGGCGAAATCTTAGATATTTAGTTGTGGTCCATAGGATGGCCGTATTTGACTTCCGAGACTGATTTAAGAAGCTTCCAAATCATAATATAATCGTATGTAATCTGAAAAGATTATTATTTTAATTTAAAAAAAAACAAACAAAAAAACCGTCCATTACAAAAGCTGATTCTTGAAAAATGTTTGTTCTAATCTTTTCAAGTGACCCTTTAAGTGAATGATGTCCATTCTCTATTATATATATCAAAGTTTGCCAAAGCTTGCAATGTTGACCTTGAGATCTGACAATTTGATGCCAATTGAGACCGTTCTTTTTCAGAACCGGTCATGTAGAAACTCAGTAACAATTTCAACTTATCTTTCATTATGGTAATGTAGTTATAGATGAACAGGCTATTAGTGTAATAATAAACAGTAAACAGGTTTTCATACTAACTTTTTTGGTCCTTTTTTTTGGTTACGGTATTGAGATATGGGGAGGAACAAAATCTAGCAATGCCCAGAGGATACAAGCTCGTGAGTCAAAAATTTGTCATTGTCCTTTCTACATACGAAATCAAACAATCTATTCAAACCTCAGGATTTCAAAAGTTCATAAAGAGGAATTATCTAGCTACAATACCTTATAAAAATCTTTTTAACAATAATAACCCCTTAGTCCTAAACATCTCCTCAACAAATATTCCAGGAAATCCCAAAAGACGTCTGAAGAGAACGTGGCCAACAGATTTATTGGTGTGAATTATTCTAGTAACTTATAAACTTAATCTATTTCTATAACTTATTTTTCACGCCAGGAAAAATAATCGCTAGATTATTTCTTCTCTCCTGCCTCCATGTGCAAGTATATATATTTCTTTCATCATTAATGATAACGTTACATTTACATTGTTGTGACTATGTAAAATAAAATAAAAAATAAATTACAATATTACAATAGCTCTGAATGTGCTTTTCTTTAGCAATATGTTATTTGGTAAAATTAATATAATTTGCTAATATTATAACTATTTCAAGTGTCAACTTAATAATAAAAGCCCATTTATGTAGATTTCCATCTACAATTTATAGAAACGGAAAGTACAGCCTAGCCGGAAAGTATAGTACAGAAAATATAGCAACATTAATATAATTTGCTAATATTATAACTATTTCAAGTGTCAACTTAATAATAAAGTGCCCATATATGTAGATTTTCATCTACAATTTATAGAAACGGAAAGTATAGTCATATGATTATTCCTATTTTTGTTATGAACGAGTCACATTACAGTTGTTTTTTCATCAAGAGTGCTACATTTGAAAATTTTCAGGTTTATTAAAGTAGGTGTTTTTAGTGAATACTTCATTGTTCTTTCTCTCCGAACAACTGTGTGGTCTTTATGAATGTATATAAAAGACTAAAATGCCTTAATATCATAAAGCTAATTTACATATATTATAACTATAAATCAACATCCACACCACAATAAGAAATCAGAAAAAAAAGACTAAGATCTTTCAACAGTAACAACTAGATTTCGTCAGAGTCAAATAAGATTTGATTCTGATGAAGACCGATTATTAGGTTGAACGATCTTAGTCTTTTTTTTTTGATTTCTTACTGTGGTTTGGACGTTGATTTCTGTATCACGTGTTTATTGTGAAATCTAGTTATAACAATATATGTAGATAAACTGTATGTATACAGACATTGAAATAAAAGAAAAAATCAGTTGGATGTCAAAGAGTTGGATTTATGTCTACTATGATTAAGTTGAGCGTTGGCAACCTCAGATGTTTTATTTATCATAATTTCGAATTTATTTCTAATTTTGATGAAATCTTAGCCTTTTTACTGTTTATATCTTTATCCTAACCTTTGTTCATCTCTTTATGAATTATGTGCTTTATGTTTCCCTTTCTTATACCATAATTTTAAATAGATTCTAGTCTACTCCATTCTTTCTGATCGGAATAGATTTATCGCAAGTCTGCAAATACACGTTCTGTTAATAAATTATGTTTTTTGACAGATAACATAGCTTTCTGATCCCCAAGAAAAGGGAGCTATGATTAAGTATATTCATCAATATACAATATAGATCAATAAAAAGATTTCACATAAACACGTGAAATAACAATCAATGATCAAACCACAATAAGAAATGGGAAAACAAGACTAAGATCTTTTAACCGTAAGTCTTCGTCAGAGTCAAAAACTCAACTGGCTTTTTGGTCAGAGTCAAAAATCCAGTTGGGTTTTTGACTCTGACGAAGACCGCTTGTTGCGGTTGAAAGATCTTAGTCTTGTTTTCCCATTTCTTATTGTGGTTTGATCATCCATCAATATGTATATTGACAGTTGTATATCAATATTGATATACAACTGTCTCTTGCACCAGTATGCTTGGTTTCACTCACTTTTCTCTCCAAATAACTGTTTAAACTAAAAGTTATAGGATACAGATGTCTTTTTTCATATTTATTTTTATATTTTGCATAAATTTTACCATAAACTAGTGAAAACCAGATGACTGTACTGTATTAGTTAGGCTCTAATTAGTTAGAACTAAAAATTTAACAGACGCTCTTAAATTCTTGTGTAATTATTGTATTTGAGTTATTGACTTTGTAAGGTTTTTTTTAAAAATCATTTTTCTTTTTTAAAGATATTCATAAAGTTAATAATCAGAATTAGTTATAATAGGAGAACTTGGTGGCTAAAAGATATTCTACTGCATAGAAGATCAGCATAAAATGTACTTTTCAAGGGAAGGTGTAATAATGATCTATTTTGTGAACAGGCTGGAAAGAAGAAAAACCGCAGTTCTCTTTCAGAGTCAGTGAACCCTGTTATTGTGGGAATCCAGACGAACCTTACCATAGCATAGAGCACAGTCTCCTCGTAATTATAAACGCTTCTTGATTTTCCCTATCTGACAGTCTGCTCTATTATCTACTGCAAGTAAGAAAACAGTTTTTTTTTGGAAATGTTAAAAAAAGTAAGCAACTAGAATAGGTATTTTATAAAATAAATTTCCACAATCATTCAAGATGTAACATTCATACGATTATTTTCAATATATCAAAAGTACGTTTTTGGAGAAAATTGTATATATCATACAAGATATAATAGATTATTTTTTATAAATTTATTTATATAAAACACAATTTGATAAGAGCATCAGAAATGAATGGTATAAAGATTTGTAATATATATATATATATATATATATATATATATATATTATACCAAGAAAATAATCCACAAAGCAAAGAAACGCTTCTCTCCTGATGACGGTTAAACCAAAAATTAGAGCCTGTGAGTGTATTTTTCTATTTACCTATATTTATATTTATATATTTATAGTGTACCTATAGTTTACTCTAAAAAGTTTATAATGTATCTATAATACGTTTATAGTATACATTTATAAGTTATGGGTATTATAAGTTGCACGTTTCCATACGTTTATAATATATATATCTATTTGGGAGTTTGGTAATCGTCCTTCCTTAAGACATACAATATTAAATGTATATCTGAAAAATTGTCAACAATTGAACACAATTTGACTATAGGGAATAACTTTACAGTGTAGATGGCATAAGGATTGTGTTATTTAGGAAAATTGAGAAGCTTGTCAAGAAACAGATGTCAACCAATTTTGGTGTTATTTTCAATAGTATATGTATCAACGTATAAATCACAATAAGAAATTAAGCAATATGATTAAGATCTTTCCAACAAAACAAGTAGTTTTCGTAAGAATCTCCCTCATACTGACCACTTCTCCAAACTCCTCCAAACATGTAAACCGTTCAAATTTTGATGGCTACACTACATTACTTATAGTAAAGAAGTAACTATCATAAGCAAGAAAAAAGATAAGTAAAACTAATAATATATATATATATATATATAAGAAATATAGAGAAATTAAAAGCACACACTTACAGTCTCTAATTATCGGTTTGAACCGTCTTCAGGAGAGATAAGAGAGGTAAACCAAGCGCACTGGTACAGAGATGGTTGGAGACCCTTTCTGGAGACTGAACCAGTGTGCTTGGTTCCCCTCTCTTATCTCTCCTGAAGATGGTTCAAACCAAAAATTAGAGACTGTAAGTGTGTGCTTTTAATTTCTCTAGTTTCTTTTTCTACAATGAACTATATTTGTCCGTTTTGGATAGTATTTCCAACGAAAAAGTATATATATATATATATTGATAAAAGTATCGACCGTTGAATAGAAACAAAACTATAGTTTATCGGGACTCGTTCAGTTCTTCAGGTTTGAAACCGAGAACCGTTTGAGACCGAGTCCGATAAACTTTAGTTTTATATATATATTTATACATATTATTAATAATACCAGTCCAGAATCGAAGAAACAAAATAAAGGAAGAATTCATTTCTATTATTAATAATAGTAGTACCAATAATGAAATAATGAACATAAAAAGACAAAGCTTAAAAAATTGATGGTAGCGATTCAGTTGAAGTGAAGTTTGATAATGTTACATTGGGTGTCGAATATGATTGAGAACGTGGACACCGAATAATTCAATAAAACGAAGTCCACGAGAACTATGATGGATTGGAACTAGTACATTTCTGTGCTGACCAACGGAATCCCTTTGACAATTGATTTGCGGACTCGCTTTTATTTAGGTTTGGATGCAAACGTTAAAGGCATCACGCAGTGTACAGACCAAACGGCAAGCGCATTTGTATGCGACCCATTCGCGATGTAATCTGTTAAGTTTAGTCTATACTTTGGTATGCTATCTCATGTGTGGTGTAATCTCATGAGTTTGTCTGTACATTGGTATGCAATCTCAATGTCGGTAAGTCCTCATAACTTTAATTTCTCGACCGTTACAAAGTTTAGCAATTTATATTCTTTCAACGGATAGCTAGGGTGACATCACCACAACAATGTTTGCTTTTCCAACACCCACGCTTATAAGACTTTCATATTGTAGTGATGTTCTAGAGGCAGAAATTGTGCCTCATTTACTATTTGGCACCCATTTTAGTAATAGGCAAGCCATATTACCTGCTGATTCGACATTGAGAGTCCTAAATTTTGACTAACTCAAGTGTATTTAGAGTAGGGGTCTTTAACGAGTACCTGATATCGAAGGACCTGCTATGTGAAGGACGACGTGTTTAGATTTATTCACCTTTCTCGTGAATATATCTATGGCCAGTTTGGTATCGAATCTGGTAGCTAGTAGATCATACGTGAGGACGTGAACCACTGAGTTAACCTGGCCCCCCTCTCCACAATAATGAAAAGGATGTTTTCTTTTCATTCAATAAATCAGGCTTGTCACTTTATTTTTACTAGAAATTTCTAAGAAAAATTTTTTAACCAACATCGGAAGGAGTTAGGTTTCTCACAATTATATTTGAAAGAATTTAATTTTCTTGAGAAGATAGATGTTTCTGAATACAATTTATCATTGTAATTTAATTAATGATTTAATTCATATCAAAAAGTTTATGAATTAAATAGTAAAACCATAAATAAGTACCAGAAAAAGTTTAGTATAGGTTATTAGTACAGATTAAGTTCATACCAGCTTTAGAATAAAATCATATTAGCTTAGGTAAGATCACAGATAAATGTATGATATACATTTGAGATGGTATATCAAAACAGTTATGGACGTTTTAATTGCATATCAAAGTAGCATCGAAAAGTTTTGAATTAAATAGAAGCTCCATGAATAAGTAACACTAAAAAGTTAGGAATTGAATAAAAGCTCCATAATTAAGTAGAATTAAAAAGTTAGGAATTGAATAATAACTCCATAATTAAGTAGAATTAAAAAGTTAGGAATTGAATAATAACTCCATAATTAAGTAAAATTAAAAAGTTAGGAATTGAATAATAACTCCATAATTAGCACCAAAAGTGTACGTCTCAAATTGCAGAACCATTAATAAGTCAAAAACTATATGAATGAAATAGCAGAATCAACAAGTTTATGAACTAAATAGTAAAACCATAAATAAGTAGCAGAAAAAATTTCTGAATGAAGTAGTAGCACCAAAGTGTTTTTAAATAAATAGTAGATAAATAAATAATAAATAAATAAGTAGATAATAAATAATAAATAGTAAATAAACACCATAACGTTTATGAAGTAAATAGTAATACCAAAAACTTTATGAATGAAATAATAGCACCATAAATAGTTGGCACCATGAAGTTTATAAATTAAATGATCAACAAGATTCAGCTTAAGTTGGTAAGTAACTCGTCTATAATTAAAATTGGTATCCAATTAAATAAACGAGCCCAGATTTCACTGCAAGAAGAGCAGTGAAGGTTAAAAACTGCAATTATGACCGGTGGAAACAAACAAACAAGCTTTGGCATCCTGACGTCATTATGAAAACCAATATAAATCATTTACCATAAGTATAAACTTATCAAGTTTACTGATTTTATTGATCAAGTAACTTATCAAGTTTATTGATTACTTATCAATATAAGTCATTTACCAATATGATCAGTAAACAAATATAATCATTTTAATAACAAATATAATCAGTAAACATTGCAAACATTTTAAATAGTTTAATAGCAGGTTTGACTTTCATTTATATAACTTTGAGGAGTTACTGTTGATAATGGGTGACTTCTGAAACTGTTTAAGGATTGAGAAAAACGGATAAGGCAAGTCAATATATGTTTAGTAATATCACTATTATTATTGTTCAAAGGGGTGTATAAAACATGTTGCAGTTCTCAAGGAACTAATGTATACTCCTTACACAGTAAAGTGGTGGGTCTTAGTTCATAAAGAAACATTATGATTGACCCAGAGTCCAAAGGCGAGTTCCTCTAAAGTTGCGTAATGCCTGTATATCCTTATGCGGAAGATTTAGCTCCACAGTATGTTAGCTAGTATATCCACCTTACTGCAGAGCTTATACAAACCATCGTTAACAAGGCATCTTTTCTTCATGTAGTTATTAAGTTTACAGTGTCCTATCATGAATTCTGTCAAATTCTAAATCTTTTCCTACTCTTTTTCACGGTAATGAGCAAGCCAAGGTTAGAATTTTTTATCGCACAAAATTTGTCTTGGATTTCTATGGATTTTCTATTGCTTTGAATGTATATGCAGAGATGTTTTATATTTCATACAATGATATTTTATTTACTTTAATTAGAGACAAGATTAAATTTTAAGAGTAAAACTTTTATATTGCAGAAAATGGTTGCCAATCAGAATAGCACGAGACTTGCGTAATTCAATGCAATGTAAGACATATTTTTTCTAAGCTAGCAGCAAAAGAATAAAAAAAAATTTTACTTAATGTTCAATAAATGCCTACTTTCTCACTGTAGTCAAATCAACTTAGTTTATTGAGACCATTCACTACACATTATAGGAGAGTAAGTAAAAATACGAGTATGTTTTTTCTATAGTAGCACCATAAATAAGCTGCACCACAAAGTTTATGAATTAGATGTTAGCGCCATAAATAACAATTTCATACCATGAAACCGGTGATGGTACGAAAAAAAACTTTTTTTAACTCAGCTTTTTTTTCTGTCATGAAGAATTTGACCTCTTTCACTCCTCCCTAGGCTGCAATTACGTTCTCCACTAGTCCAAAGTAGCTTCTCTTGTATGTCATTAAGTATTTACACCCCTTTCATTCCACCAATGGCTGCAATTACGTTCTCCACCAGTCCAAAGTAGCTTCTCTTGTATGTCATTAAGAATTTGCACCCCTTTCACTCCACTCATGGCTGCAATTACGTTATCCACCAGTCCAAAGTAGCTTCCCTTGCATATCATTGAGAATTTGCACCCCTTTCACTTCACCCTAGGCTGCAATTACGTTCTCCACTAGTCCAAAGTAGCTTCTCTTGTATCTCATTAAGTATTTGCACCCCTTTCACTCCACCCATGGCTGCAATTACGTTCTCCACCAGTCCAAAGCAATTTCCCTTGTATATCATTGAGAATTTGCACCCCTTTCATTCCACCCATGGCCGCAATTACGTTCTCCACCAGTCCAAAGTAGCTTCTCTTGTATGTCATTAAGTATTTGCACCCCTTTCACTCCACCCATGGCTGCAATTACGTTCTCGACAAATCCAAAGTAGCTTCTCTTGTCTGTGAGTAACACTGCTTATAACGTTAATTAAAACGTTAATCCATTCAAAATCTAGAAATGCCATAATCGATTTGATTTTCCCAAGTAATTCTTTAATCTTTAAACACTTTATTCTGAAACTCTTGTATAAATAAGTACTGGACAGCAGTCTTTTTAGTAAAATAATAAAATAATTTATAGCAAATAATAATTATTTTAAGGAATTAAAATTTTTTGAAAAATTAAAAATATATATTTGGTAGTGTGTGACATACTGCAGCAAAATAAAACAGAATTGCTTTAATTTTTTTCATAATTTACTGGGGAGCGGCTATGTAGCCTTGACCAGTCTGCAGTGGATACCGTGAAGAGCACTAGGGACGAAGGAGGTAGGCTTCAATTGAAGAGGCTCGTGAGACTTCATCGTGGGGCAGGTCTCAATCTTGAATCTGTCAACCAGTCTGGCAAGTGCTAACTTCATCTCGAGCATTGCAAATCTTTGCGCTACGAACAAAAATCATATATATTATCTATTTAGCATCTTTTACATGAAGAGATCATTTATAAGTCACACCTTGCATGCTGATGGCAAAATCGTTGAACCTTTTAATTATAATAACAACTTTGGCGTTAATAATATTTTCTTCAGCTTTATTCGAGAAACTATGAATCAGAACTCGTACAATTTAGAATATTATTAAAACCAAAATAATAGCCTAAAGATACTGTAAACCAGTTATGCCAATGGTCGTAAAAATATCTTTACTCCAATCATAACTGTTATATTTAGAAATCTTGAAAGCAACTTGATAACCCGAAAAATAGAGCTTTCAATGTCCTAAACAAATCTTCAAAGAAGTTCGGGCAATTTTAGTAAAATGTACTCTAACAAATGTTGGATATCAGGTACTTTTTAAAGATACCTAATCAAATAAATGGGAATGTGGTAAAATTTGGCAATTCTGATGAAAAACCAAGCTATTTGGCTAGCCTATTAGTAAAATGGATGCCAAATAACAAATGAGGCACACTTTCCACTGCAAAAAGGGCACTAATAGATGAATACCTGGAAACATAGGCGTCAGGTGTTTTCAAGTCCTGGAATTGTTTAAAAGTAAATATAAAGTGGTTTTGAAAAAATTGTGATTCCAAAACAAACACCTGAATGCTCTGAAGGAATTCTTTTAATAGCATAAAGCAGTGATCATATCTCAAAAATAAATTAGCAAAGCGTTTAAGAACTTTTTAAACACAATTTTAATGCTTGATGCTATAACAACATATAGATCAATTACTTTGTCTTATAATATTGTTCGAAACACAAAATACGATGAATAGTTCAACTGTAGTAAAACTGTACAATGCGTTTCTTACAATATTAATTTGAGTACAAATTTCTTCAGATAAAATAAATAATGTAATTGGAAATAGTTTTTACATGTATTTCAATGTAGGTTTGAAAGGTAAACCTACTACATTCAAAATAGTAACATAATTTTTTGAGGTACAAGAACAATTTTTACATGTATGAGATTGGTTAAAAAAACGGCTGATGAATTGACGTTCTGAGTTAGAAAAGACTGAGTTTTTAAAGAGCTTTGGCGTAAGCAATGTTTTGCTGTTAAAGAAGAACAGATGTCACACCTTTAAATCAAGTACCTGTGAGAGAAGAAATTACCAGGTTGAAAGAACGTTTGTAGGAGAAGAGAGGTGATTATGGAAAAATACAGGAAAAGAAAAACTTTCTCCACAGGAAGTGGAGGGTAAAACAGGGATGAACTGTAATTGCCAGGAAGAATAATTGTCCTTTTTGGTAACGTAGGAACGTAGTAACGACGCTCTATGAGTGGTAATTATTTCTAAGCATATTCAATTTTTTTGGATTTGTTTTCAATTCGTTGTTCAATTCTGTATGATTTGGATGGCGATAGATAACTGATGTGGAATCAACCCAGTAATGTAACTGAAATGAGTCCAGAAGAACAAACTAACCACATTTTCCATCCCTAGAATAGTTCTTTAAAAAAATGAATATTCTAAAATGTTGAAACAATGTTTCATAATGAGTATTAAGTTTAACGAAGTAGAAAATACCAATGCAGAGGCGAGGACCATCACCAAAGGGTAGAAATGAGCCAGGAACAATACGGTCAGTGAGGAAACGTTCAGGATAATAGGTGTCTGGGTCTCTAAAGAGATCCTTGTCTCTGTGAAGTCCTGCAACAGGAATGACGACTGGAGTACCAGCATAAATGCGTACTCCTCCCAAATCTATATCCTTGTTACACTTGCGAAAGAGAACTCCTACTGGTGGATACAAGCGCAGACCCTCTGAAACATATATTATTTATGTGTTCATATATTTTATTATGAATGCCATTTGAAAGCTTAACTAGGGTAATATGGTAAAATATTATACATGTGATATATTTAATTCATATTAAAAAAATATTACTTCCTTTCAGAGAATAATACAAAAACTCAGTCTCATTGTATCTTTCAAAAGTCGGTGAGGGCCACATTGTACTTTCTCAACATTATTGATCATTGCATTGTGAGCATTACTAGCCATGTCATCTCGAGTTATAATTATTTCATATTATTATGCAATTCAGTGAATCGTTGATGCAAACATCCAACCGGTTTCGCAAGTAGTGCACCTTCAAGTACGTCTAATTCCAGTCAAAATAGAATAAAATCGGGATAAAAATTACAAAGACTATGTAATAGAGGAAATATGGGCATAAAAATGCAAAATAACTTAATAAAGAAGCGAATTAATCACCAAAGAGGTATATTATTTAAACTAATAGTAAAAATGGAAAGCCGACTAATAGTACTGCTGTACTAAAAACTACTGTAGTAAAACTTTAAGGATGCGTTTCTTAAAATATTAATTTGAGCACACATTTCTTCAGATAAAGTTAATTATGTAACGTTGGGTTGCAGTGGCTGTCCTGGAAGAGGACCCCTTTGTGATACCACAAATGAAGAAAATTCTCCCTCCATCACTAGTCCAGTTGAACCATTCCGAGAGAACTGTGAACTTGATTAGGTCCTTGATACCAATGGATGCTAAGTTATCAAGATTGTCAAAAGAAATGATCTCATAATAAACTAATTAGAAAATTGATGTAATTGAAAATAATAAACTGAAGAGTAAAAATTACGAAATTATAAGTGGGGAAATCTACAAATCTTTTACAACATAACCTCACTGTTTTTATGAAGAAAACTAGTAAGTCTTTATATAACAGTTAAAATGGAAAGACTACCACACGGACCTGAAAATGACAATTTAAATTATAAAACAATAAGATAAGAAAAACAATAAGTAATATAAAAGGAATATTAAAAATGGGAAATTTATGCTTTTATTGGCACCACAAGTTTCTAGGTATTTAAAGCAAGGATTTGAAGAGGTCTATCACAACGATTCACGAATTGAGAGATGGTTATGAATATAATAATGTAATACTTTAAATTATACAAAACACGACACAGAAGAAAGATGAAATATACAATTAGTAAATTAAATCTTTCGAACTGTTGTTCTTCATCAGAAGAAGACTATAAGAAAGGACGAAGTGAGAGAGATCTCCCCATGTCGAAGGACAGAACGTGAGTGAAGAGAAGTGAGTGAAGTGAAATGAAGAGTCGACCAATGAGGGCAGCACTAGCGTAAAATTAAGGAACTAGGCACTAAAGCTCGGAGAACAGAAAGTCAATGCCAAAGTATAATTCAAATGCAATAAAGAAAATTAAAAAATTAACAAAATAATATAAATAAATAATAAATTGAAGAAACGTAAAAAACAAAATATATTTAAAAATAAAAAACAAAATAAATAAAGAAGTAAATTTAAAATAAAAGAAATAAAATAAAACACAAAAGTTAACGCTTTTGATTTAAAACGGGACTTGATCGGGCCCCCCAAAACCATATATGGGCCTCCTCAGACGCTCTTAAGGTTGCCAGTAGTCACTTGTTTAATGATCTGAACACTAAAGTAGTCATTGACAGGTTGGTTATGACTTAGCATGGATAGCTACAGGAAGGTTTTTGGCTGACCGACTGAAGCCCTATGGGCCAATCTTACGCTCATTAAGCTTGGTGGAAGTCATACCAATGTAGAATGTTCCACATTATAATAATATAATGTTTACTAACCCCTGTGGCACTGACAATATGTGTATGCGTGTAAGCGTCAATGAAAGATTCAAAACAAATTGTGTTGTCAGTCAGTTTCAAAATCGTAGTGGTCAACTCAGCTGTGGAACATGAAAACTGATAACATCTGCCGTTCTAACTCGTTTTATAATGTTTCTTGTACGTCAGAAAATAGCACTACTATTACTAAAGAGTATTTTTTTTAAAAAAATCCCTGTTTTATACATCTTGTTGATACAAAATCTGTCTATAATTTTTCGTCAACCTGTCCTCACTAAAAAATGAGACTAAAAAAACAATCTGATAAATTCAGGATATGTAGTTATCCGTAAAATGGATTACTACGCCTACTGGGTAACATTTAAATTTAATCTTATTATGAATTTATATATATATTTATCCTTTAGGTCAAATATAAGTACAAAAATAAAAAAAATTAACTAAAATTTGGACTAAAATTTGAAATTATGATTGACAGCTTAAAAAATAACTATTGAGACAACTAAGGTGATAGAAGTTTGTTAAAAGAACATAGATTAATTACCGTTGATGCAGGCTTCTAAATAATCCATGTCTTTTAGTGATGTGTAAGTGATGGAACCATGCTTCTCTTTAACTTCTCTTACGTGTTGTCTCAACTTCTCCTGAACATCAGGGTGTTTTGACAGCAAGTAACTCATAAAGGTCAGTCCTGTAGCCGATGTTTCAAATCCAGCCACGAAGAAAATAAACGATTGAGCCGTTAGAATTTCGTCTGTTATTACTGAAAAGTAATACAAATCTTATTTATTTTCTTCATAATTATTATGAAGTATATTTATTAGTAATATAGTAGAAAAAAGTAAAAAAAACCCAAGATTTTGGTTTTTTAAACAGATAAAGTTTAAGTAGATACGAACCAAGCTTTCCGTTATCCTCAATTTGAATCTTATCCCAATCGACGTTGATGATGTCATCCTCTTGGTGTTCTCCTACATCCTTCTGTACCTCTCCTTTTTCTCTTAGTTCCAGTAAAAGTTGGACAAAGTCATTTCTTTTTTCATTTGTTTTCAATCTATGATCGAAAGTTTGTTTAACAATGGAAAAGAAAAATTTATTGACTTCATCTGATAATGTCTTTAATTTTAATTTCCCGCTAATTTTAGGAAAAAAGAAAATAAACAAACTTTTAATAAGGGCCATTTGGCTTGGTTCAAAAAATTGTTCACCCATTTTCTTAAACTGGGAATTTGGATTTTCAAATGATTTTACTTCAATTCCAAAAGCACAAGAACCTGAAATAAATAATTTGAACTAAATATCAAAGGACTCAAAAACATGAATATGAATAATATTTTATGAGTTAATTAGTAAATAGAAAAAAGGCTCTTAGGAAAATCATGCAACTATTATTTTCATACTGCTTATATTGTTCCTAGACTAGGTAGAGTCAACCCGCTGTATGTCAGGTATCAACGCGAAACTTAAGCACAAATGAAATTCTTTTTATTGTGATATATATATATATATATATATATATATATATATAATGATCAAACCACAATAAGAAATGGGAAAACAAGACTAAGATCTTTCAACCGTAACAAGCGGTCTTCGTCAGAGTCAAAAAACCAACTGAACACTAGATGCAGAAAACATCTGGTGAGGAGTTGAGAAGAGTGGGAGGGAAGAGTGGTATTTTAAAAGGGTGAAAGCGCAGGAAAGGACTAATGTCCAGAAAGGGATGTTTGGGGAAACAAAGGAGTACAGTATGAAAAAGTAAAAAAAACTATCCGCTAGCTGTCAACCCTCTTTGAAGAGGATATTGCCCTCGTGACAAAAGTATCAAGTTTGAAGAGACCGTTACTAATGTTTATAATATTTGATCTATTAAATTTAATTAGAGACGATTCAATAATATTTTTTAAGAACATTGATTTTTCATAGGTAATACATTTAGAAATTTATATAAATTTCTTATTGTGGTTTGATCATTGATTGTTATTTCACGTGTTCATGTGAAATCTTTATATATATATATATATATATATATATAACAGATTCAATAATATATCGACCGTTTGATAGAATAGGTGTGTTCTCTAATCGGGGTTCGGTCAATTTTCCAGGATAAAAAATCAAACTCTCGTTGCCAACGTTTCGGTTTTATTTAAAACCTTTTTCATAGGCATCTTCTCCATATACTCTTCTTATATCCTCATAAAAACCCATATTTCTTCTTATATAAACCCAAAATTTATTATTGAATATAAAATTAAATAAAATTAAATTAATATATAAAATATATTATTGAATCTGTTATATATACATTTGGGTTTATATAAGAAGATATATGGGTTTTTATGAGGATATAAGAAGAGTATATGGAGAAGATGCCTATGAAAAAGGTTTTAAATAAAACCGAAACGTTGGCAACGAGAGTTTGATTTTTTATCCTGGAAAATTGACCGAACCCCGATTAGAGAACACACCTATTATATATATATATATATATATATATATATATAGATATAATATATATATATATATATATATATATATAAAGATTTCACATGAACACGTGAAATAACAATCAATGATCAAACCACAATAAGAAATTATATATATATATATATATATATATATATATATATATATATATAACAGTTATATAACGATTCTGTAATGCCGCGGTGATCTGTTTCGTGCCGGGATGGCCAAGTGATATACGGTAGACAATCTCAGCTCCATTCTGTACATTTTTTAAAGGATTAAACTGATTGTGAAGCTTTGATTTGAGGTTGAACGACTAGTACAGCTGTCCATGTGAATCATTGGCTTGGGAAACCTCATTGTAAGACCACGTACTATTGGTAATCTAATGCTGTGCTATGCACCTATATCTGTTTACTCTCCTTAAAAGCACTGCTCAAGGCTTAAATCACCCAGCGTGCAGTTCCCTCAAGAAGTCATCTTTAAACTTAATTTATTATCAGCCTTCCTTAAAGCTGTCCAAACACTAATTACTTGTATTGATATCAATCAAAACGTTCCACAAGAATTAACATTCATTCTGCCTATTTAAGGATATTCCGTGCTCACGAATACGAAGCCTGACAACAAGCTGCACTCAAAAAATGGTGGTTAGCACAAGTGTTTGGTAAAACTATTTAAAATTGAAATTTGCAAAACTTATAATTCTTGGATGATAAATTTTTATGGCTTCAGTTATCAGAAACTTTGTGTTTTAAAACTGATAACGTTATGGAAGCCATCATGAAAACTTTGAACTTCATAAAGTCAAAAGAGTTGAATACATCTGTTTCATGATGGTTTCAAATCTTTTGATTTAAAGTAAGATGGCTAAGTCGTCCCAAAAATAATGAACAGAGTGTTTTGCCTTGAAGAAAGAAATACTATCATTCTAGTAGGTTTGCTTCTGTAAGTTTTCTTTGATATCAATAGCTGCTTCAAAAACGTTAATACTCTATTATAGGGATATAATAATATTTCTGACATGATTTCTGCATTTCAAATAAAATTTGAGATTTAGGAACAACAAAGTTTTCTAGCCATTGCAACTAGATGTCATATAACAGTTTGAAGATGGACTATTTCGTTGATTTTCAACTTAAATGTAGAATTAAAAAACGGCTTTTAAGATTAGAAAAAATGCTGTTTTTATTGCTGCTGCTTATTGCCGTAGATGTAAAATTATTGTCAAAAAATTTAAAAATGAAAAATTGTGAAATGTGCTGTAATTTTCAGTTAAAAGAAAAATTGGATAAGATTCATTTTTAATATTTTTATAAACATATTTATATTTGTTTATATTTATATTTGGTCAAGAGGTAATATTTTGAATTATACAAACATGTAAATTATTTCTCTGTTAAGGAATTCTACCTTGGTTAGAATTTTTTAAGCTAGTGAAATATATAGAATCACAAATAAAACATGAATCACAGATGTTAATATGGAATTTTTTTCCATGATCATAATTATTTATGTTTGAACAAACAGACTGACTAAAACCAAAACTATTCACCAGACTCTTGATATTTGAGGCTTTTGAAAACTGATAGAGTGTGGATATGGGTGTTTGAGTTTTCAACGTGTCATTAAAGAATTTATAATTCTTTTGTTCGGAAATGAATTAGATTGGTTCTCTTTTCTCCATTGGATAAACAACCCAAAAAAAAAATAAATGTCTAAACTCACTTATATGAGTTCTCGTATAATTTCAAAGATCGCTCATTCCATTATCATTTTTGTAAAGGAGAATGAACCTTTTATTTGAGTTTCAAGTGGATCTCGTATATTTGAGGTCACAACCATTAATCTTATCTTGTGCAAAAAAAAAAAAAAGTACAAATGTTGAACTCTTGAAAGATATTAAGATTTAAAGTAGAAATAAATTAACCACTATTTGGATAAAAGTTCGAATATTACCGTTTGAGAGTTATTAGTTACGACATCTCTATACTATAACAGTATACTGATAAAAAAACATCAACTCAATATTTTGAGAGATTTACATGTTTTGAGATCCTCAAAGTCCATTTTTGACGTCTTTTTGATGATGTTTATGTGTGCGTGGATTAGTGAGCAGGTATTACAAAGTTTGTGGAAACGATGCAATCCACACCACTCCATGGATCAAATTCATATTTCACCCAAAAATAGGTTGTACATCGGTGATGTGTTCTATTGATTTTGGACAATATTAGATCGTAAAAAAGTCATTTTTTTTTCCTTCCAAACTATTGTAGTGAAATTTTGGAATTAATATGAACCACACAATAAATCAGATATTTTCAGTAAATGAAAAATTTAGTTTTCTACTGAAATGTATAATTTTTGATTATGGTTAATTCAAAAAGTCTGTGAACGGAATACACTGTTAGACGGTATGAAGTACAAATATCGATTCCTGACAAATAAATAGGAAGCAATGCCCAGACAGATGCTGAGGTCGATTCATAAACCAATGAATGAAGAAAAGAGTACGTACCAATGATAATATTAACTAGGAAGAATAAAGAACAGAATCAGATATAGAATATCTGTGACGTTCATTGAAGAGTACATATAAACGAATAATTTATGTAAGGAATACCTATGATGTCAATGATAGATAAATTAGCAAGTATAAACAAATGAAAGTGTTAAAAAGCACCTACCTATGACGTCAATAGTAAGTCGACTGAGCAGGTTCTTCATTTCCACTTCTTCTCCTGCATGCTTTTCTAGTTCATCCATAAGTGAGTCCACACACTTATCCATCAGAGGCAACATCCCTTTAAGTTTGCCTGATGTAAAGGTTGGGGTCAACTTGTTCCTCAGTGTTTTCCATTTTGACCCAGACAGATTAAACAAATTCCCATCAAGAGGATTTGTCTCTTCATCAACTGGGAGTCCACGATCGTGGAAATGAGAAAACTCTTTTATAAGTACTTTGTTTACTAAATCAGGATCGCAGACAATGAAGCAAGGATCGAATATTTGAAAAAATCCAATTAGTCTCTCTCCGTGAAATTCATTGTAAATATCGTTAATTGTTTCTATAAAGGTTTTTCGAAGAAGCACATTATTTAGCATGTTTCCGAAGATGAAGAAAGGCTTTTGGTAAGCAATGTTCCTCTTCTTGAAGTACAAATATCGTTTCCTGACAAATAAATAGGCGGCGATGGAAGCGATGCCCAGACAGATGCTGAGGTCGATCCATATCGACCCAAATAGCCTGCGAACAAACACAATAAGTAACTTGGGGCCATCCACAGAAAGGTGCATGGTAAGTCTTTTCGACAATGATGTAGTCGGCATTCCAATGTATCAAGTGTTTCAGGGCTCACAGTCCCCAAATAGACTCCTTCAGTTAAGAATCCTTAACCTTGTCGCTATTTCTCATGACCAGGCTACTTATTGTGGGGTTTCGGTAATATGTTATTATGGCGAATTTAAACTGTCTCCGGCTGCACTGCATTTTATATTTCTCTTATGAGTGTCCTTGAGGACACGTTCATCTGTTTTGTTGTCTTCCGAGTATTGATATTCGTAATAGAGATAATGTGTTTTGCCTGTTAAATGATGGCTAATTTGACTGATGTGTTTTGAGAAATTGTTTGAGATATTAAGATATTGTTTTAAAATATTGTCAAAGAGAGAGTTGGGAGTAGCCGTTATTGATGAAGGATTGTTTTGTAAAAGCGATGTCTTTCTAAAAATAGCTTCCCATTAGCAGTTGTTTTGTAGACTCTATGTATCAAGGATTTTATTGTTGAGTTCTTGTATTATTGTGGACATTCACTATTGAAATTGAGATAGGATTCAGAGCTTGTTGAGTACACCAGTCAAATAGGCAACTGTGAGCCCCACATTGTAGCTTAAATGTTGATTTAATAGTTCAGGTATTTATTGCGAAATATTGTTATATATATATATATATATATATATATATTATATATTGTCAACAGGAAAACACTCAAAAAAGGACAACCAACATTTCACAGTAAACTATAAACACATAATAAAGACACAAACACACCATCTCAACTCTGATGATGACGCTATAACTGAAAATTAGAGACATTAAGTGTGTTTGTGTCTTTATTCTGAGTTTATAGTTTACTATGAAACGTATATATATATTGACAAAATTTAGTTATATATATGTGAATAATAATCAAAATAACACTTGATGTAATGAATGGATGTTATATATATATATATATAAAGATTTCACATAAAAACGTGAAACAACAATCAATGATCAAACCACAATAAGAAATGGGAAAACAAGACTAAGATCTTTCAACCGTAACAAGATTAACGGACTCTGATTAGCGTGATTAGCGTAAGATTAGCGTGGCTCTGACGAAGACCGCTTGTTACGGTTGAAAGATCTTAGTCTTGTTTTCCCATTTCTTATTGTGGTTTGATCATTGATATTATATATATATATATATATGGATTAGTTTACCACAATTAAAACAATTTTTGAAACAATGCTCTAAGGTCTTTCGTTAACACATCGTCAGAGAGCAAGTGAATTAAAAAAACATATATATATATATATATATATATATATATATATATATATATATTTGTGTACAAAGGCAGCAGGTCTTCCCTTAAGCATATGTTATTAAAATAAGCAGCAGCTTCTGCATTGACCAGTTTCTTGTTGACACTCTCTAGTTTTCGTATCACTCTTCGGTGAGACTCTGGTAGCTTCCAAAGAAGGTTAGCAAAAGACATTAACACACACATTAAACATAGGTCAAACACGAAAAACTAAATTTAATCACTGTTTTAATCACTAAATTAACAAACTAAATAAAATCACGTACAAGCTTTCGGCTCTCATTCGCCATCTTCAGGTATAAACTAAAATTAATTAAGTCTAATAAACTATAGTTAAAATAAAATAAAATAAGATAAAATACTTGAACAATGTCTACAAAATTACTGTACTTTAGGAAGTGAATCTAAGGTGGGAGTGAGGGGAGGGGGAGGAATGCATGGCGACAGGGTCGGCCAAAAACTACCTGCGGTCCGTTCACCTCGCCGTCTCCCTTACAAGCTTGAAAGTATTGTCAAAATTCTTAAGACTAGGCACAGAGTTGAAATCATTGCTTTGGATATTTAGACTAGGGTTGCAATCCTTAATATATAGAGCTTCCAGTATATGTAATCTGCTAGGCTCGTGGTGCACTTGTAGAATGGAAGTGCCCTCAATCAGGGCCTGCCTTGTCAGTTTTACTCGGTGGGCGTCCTCCGTATGGTTTTTAGGGGCCCCCGTGCTCAGGTGGACAGTTAGACGCCGCGAAAGCTTCGTAGTAGTCATCCCTATGTATGAGGATGGGAGGGTTGCACAGTCCCCTATACTGCATTTGTACTCATACACAAGGTGACTACGTTGTAGCTCCGGGGTCTCAGTTCTCGGTCTATTGTGGAGTATTAGGTCCGATGTCTTTTTACTTCTATAATATATAGTCAGCCTTATCTTGTCCTGCTCGTTGGTAGTCTGAATATTGTTATTTACAAGTTTTTGTATTGCACGTTCCTTTTGTCTATGCTCCGTACTAAAGTATCCTTTGTAAAACAGGCGGATGGTCTCTCCTGTAGGCGGGGCTGTCTCGTTACTAGCATACCATTTATTGCAAAATGTTTTAATTGAGTTGGCGACCTCCTGGTTCGAAAAACCATTATTAACTAGCACCTGGGTCGATCGTTCTAACTCTTGATGTATGAGGTCCCAACTGCTGCAATGTGTGAAAGCCCTTTTTATATAGGCATTAATAGTGGCCTTTTTATACCTGTTAGGACACTCACTATTGCCATTAAGACAAAACCCAAGATTTGAGGGTTTCCTATATACGTCCGTCCTAAAACTTTGATTGTCTTGCTTCACCAAGACGTCGAGGAATGGCAACTGGCCATTCACGCTACTGTCTATGGTGAGTTTTAGCCCGGACTCACCTTTAAGCTGGACTCTAAGCAGTTCAATTTGCTCTTGACTGTTGGCCATGACAAAGATATCGTCCACATATCTAGCATAAATAGATGGCTTGCTAGTTCTTGAAAATAAATCTCTCTCGACTCTACCCATGAAAAAATTTGCAAACAAGACCCCTAAGGGAGAACCCATGGCAACACCATCTATCTGCTGATACATAGCCCCTTGTGGTGAAATAAAAGGTGACTCCTTCGTGCAAAGTTCAAGCAGTAACTTAAGGTCTGTTTTGGGGATGTCGATCTTCGGTTGGCAGTTTATGGGGTATATTTCTTCTAAAATGAACTGTATCGTTTTATCAACCGGAACATTGGTGAACAAGGACTCCACGTCAAGAGAAGCCATGGTGCCAACTGGGCTTGCTACTTTCAACAAGTCTAAGAAATCTGTAGGTGAGGTGAGACTAAAGTCTTTGGGTACAAACGGTGAGAGTAAAGCATTTAGTTTTTTGGCCAGCATGTAAGTAGGTGTGGGAATTTGACTAATAATGAGTCTTAAAGGGGGGTTACCCTCCCATCCTCATACATAGGGATGACTACTACGAAGCTTTCGCGGCGTCTAACTGTCCACCTGAGCACGGGGGCCCCTAAAAACCATACGGAGGACGCCCACCGAGTAAAACTGACAAGGCAGGCCCTGATTGAGGGCACTTCCATTCTACAAGTGCACCACGAGCCTAGCAGATTACATATACTGGAAGCTCTATATATTAAGGATTGCAACCCTAGTCTAAATATCCAAAGCAATGATTTCAACTCTGTGCCTAGTCTTAAGAATTTTGACAATACTTTCAAGCTTGTAAGGGAGACGGCGAGGTGAACGGACCGCAGGTAGTTTTTGGCCGACCCTGTCGCCATGCATTCCTCCCCCTCCCCTCACTCCCACCTTAGATTCACTTCCTAAAGTACAGTAATTTTGTAGACATTGTTCAAGTATTTTATCTTATTTTATTTTATTTTAACTATAGTTTATTAGACTTAATTAATTTTAGTTTATACCTGAAGATGGCGAATGAGAGCCGAAAGCTTGTACGTGATTTTATTTAGTTTGTTAATTTAGTGATTAAAACAGTGATTAAATTTAGTTTTTCGTGTTTGACCTATGTTTAATGTGTGTGTTAATGTCTTTTGCTAACCTTCTTTGGAAGCTACCAGAGTCTCACCGCAGAGTGATACGAAAACTAGAGAGTGTCAACAAGAAACTGGTCAATGCAGAAGCTGCTGCTTATTTTAATATATATATAATATATATATGATTACAAATACAACCATGGTTTGCAGAAACTTTCTTCTTGTTAAGTTTCTTTGTCTTACTGAATAATGTTTTTGTTATTACACTTAAACTAAATAATGTTTCAATGTTTCAACTCTTACCTATTGTCATCTTCGTGAGGAGAATGATTCTTTAAATATCTTCTCCTTCTTGTATAGGCATAGGTAGAGTCAATTAAGAGATTTAAAGTTATTTGTTTATCCTTACAGATAAAGGGCTACTACAAAAATTTAAGTATCTATAGAAAAGTTCAATATAAATAGGATATACATACAGGATATAACACAATTTTTTTGGTACAACTATCATAGCGAGGAAGAAGATAGAGAATAAATACAGAGCTCACTGGTGAAATAATGGTTCGAAACAGAATCATGAATTAACAGCATTGGGTTGTCAACAGTTATTTTGCCTACATGAAATGTATTCTCTTCTTTCATTCTCCTGAAATTCTATATTACAAAAGCTTCGTATAGATCAACAAGTTTCGTATATAGTTGCATTTTCTTATCTCCACTACATATATTCTACACTATTTTTCTTTATCGAGTATTAATCTTGAATTATAAAAAAAAAACACGTTTAAGCCAACATTTTATCTGTCTTTCTAGACATCCTCTGGGATTGATATTTTTCATTTGTTGAAAGATTTCACATGTTCGTTCATATTCTAATCAACTATAGTACTAGTTACAATAAATCATTTACTGTTTTTTTTTAAATAACTCACTAAAGTTGTTTAAATAAATCACAATAGTTGTATAGAATACAAAATAATCTGTCAATATTTCTGCAATTTCTTTCTTTTTGCAATTGAAAAACCTCTACCACTGAAAATATCTAGAAATAGATGAAACGTTGGCTTAAAGGTGTTTTTTGAGAATTTTTTGACACTGGACCAAGAAATTCTCTTACAGAGAATTATATTATAAGTACTATAATTGTATAGTACTTATAATATATTTATAAGTACTGCAAATATATTATAAGTACTTATTTATTAGATTCTAATATATATATTTGTCATATAATCAAAAAACTCAAAAAAAGTTGTTTTTTGAGAATTTTTTTTTGAGACTGGACCAAACTACAATAAAGATGAATAGTTTAGATTAGAATATATCAGTAGCTCTCCCCGGTAGAAATCAAAATTTCAAAATCGATGCTTTAGTTTTATATAAAACTTTTTCCATGAGTAAAAGTATGAAAAAGGCTTTATATGAAATCAATTTGAACCTGTAAAGTTGAACAATTCATACTTTATGCAAAAAAAAAGTCGTTAAATAAAAATCAAAATTTGATATTTGAAAGTTTGATTTGAACTTTTAAAATGAATCAAGTTCCAATTTTATTTACGTATTATATATTTGCTGATATTAGTACAATAATACAGTTTATTATGAAAAACTCGTCACTTGAAGTAAATTAGACAATATAATTATTACATGTAATATATATTTAGTATGCTGAAACAGCAATTGGTGTAGTCTCATTAAATTAAACAATTTTGGGTAAAAAAATGAATATACATAATAGGAATTAAAGTTGAACGTTACATGTCAGATGTGTGAAATGGTGCTGGATACAGGAAGAGAGATGTTTGAATACTCCGACCTTCAATGAGGAGCGAATACTGCAGAGGAAATGCACTATAGGCGCGCTCAGCGGGCTTCTTTGTAAGTAACCTAAGTGGAATCGTTCAATCAACTTTGATATTGGAACAAGAAAATGAGAAATATTGAGTGATTCACGGGGTTACATATAACTACTTCACAATGTTCAAGTGATTTGCATCACCAATAGACCTGACCAATTCACAATTACAGAAATAGAGTACGGCAAAATCTTACGCTCACTCCAGTTCATAACGCTAATGTATGTCACATTAAAAAAAAAATGTTAGTCCATGAAACTAAACGAATATAACTAGAAGTGTGCTGATTTCTTCCTTGATATCAATTGTTAATTGCATATTCCCCTAATATAAAGTCATAAAATCCAAAATAGGTTAGGCTGTAGTGGCTGTCTCACAGAGAACACACATAGACAGAACATTAACTCTTTGAGATACCACACAATTAAAATTCTACATTGAGAATTCTAAATTTTGCCTGACTCAAGTGTATTTAGAATGTGGATCTTTAATGAGTACCTGACAGCGTACGGGCTCGAGACCGACGGCTTAACATCCTCTCCAAGGGACAGAATGCTCAGATTTATTCACCTCCCTCGTGTATAAATCCTGGACCCAGAATGGGTAAAAAAAATTCAAGTTATGCAAACTACTATGGGAAAGGAAATCTGCTTACATTAATAAAACACAGACACCGGAATTTTCTATAATAGACATATATATATATATATATATATATATATATATCAATGATCAAACCACAATAAGAAATGGGAAAACAAGACTAAGATCTTTCAAACGTAACAAGCGGTCTTCGTCAGAGTCAAAAACCCAACAGCTGGGTTTTTGACTTTGACATTGACCGCTTGTTACGCTTGAAAGTTCTTAGTCTTGTTTTCCCATTTCTTATTGTGGTTTGATCATTGATGGTTATTTCAAGTGTTCATGTGAAATTTTATATATATATATCAATGATCAAACCACAATAAGAAATGGGAAAACAAGACTAAGATCTTTCAAACGTAACAAGCGGTCTTCGTCAGAGTCAAAAACCCAACTGAGTAAAAAAAAGAGTTGGGTTTTTGACTCTGACGAAGACCGCTTGTTACGGTTGAAAGATCTTAGTCTTGTTTTCCCATTTCTTATTGTGGTTTGATCATTGATTGTTATTTCACGTGTTTATGTGAAAGCTTTATATATATATATATATATATATATATATATAATGTACGTTTTGGAAGCAGTCCTTTCATAAGACATACTTTAGATTATTAAAAATGACACCATGCTTAGCTGATACCTGTTTTTTAACAAGCTTCTCAATTTATTTAAATAACGCTCTAGTTACTTCGTCTAAACAATAAAGTATATTTTGTATGTATTATTTATTAAGAGGCATAATCACCCAAGAAAGAGTGGCTTGAAGATGGATTGTTCAAAAATTTTAGTTAGTGTTCCTTTGCTTTGTATACTTACTATACTACTATTACTCTTCTTCAATTTTGTACTATTTGTTGATTGATGTATAATTCTTGCTTTTTCAAGAAAAAAGTTTTAAATTAAAACTGAAACGTCAGAATTTGAGAGTTTGATTTGAATTGATTCCTGGTTTAGTACTATTCTGTCAAACAGTTTATTTAAATTATATACATAAATTCAAAAGATTGAAAAGTAGTTTAACTAGACTAGAAAAGTGAAATACCTGGGTTCATAGTCAGAAGGAGATCAGAAGGAAAGAGAAAGCTGGTGATGGAAGGCGAGAGAGGACTGGTAATTGATGGACCGACTAGTAATTGAAGCAGAGAGAGGTTTCCAGCCCAATTACTCAAATATAACAGGGGGCGCTGTGCTCACGGAACTAGCGTATTAAGAACTCATAAAGAAGAAGTTAGTCGAATGCAGACTAGGAATTAAAGTACGAAGAATAGAAAAAAAAACATTCTAGAGCTCTTGGTTTAGATGTGTTTAAGATCAGGAGTGATGCAGCCATTTCGTCATTATTCAGATACCCTCAAAGTTGAACGCCTTTCATCAGAGGCTACCTGTTTGAAAATTTGGACTTTAAAGACTTATTGAAAATAAGACTTTCGTCATTATTCAGATACCCTTAAAAAGTTTAACGTCCTTCATCATAGGCTACTTGTTTGAAAATTTGGACTTTAAAGACCCTATGACCATTTCGTCATTATTCAGATACTCATTATTCAACCCTCAAAGTTGAACATCTTTCATCATAGGTTACTTGTTTGAAAATTTGGACTTTAAAGACCCTATGACCATTTCGTCATTATTCAGATACCCTCAAAGTTGAACGTCTTTCATAATAAGCTACTTGTATGAAAAGTTGGACTTTAAAAACCCTATAACCATTTCGTCATTATTCAGATACCCTCAAAGTTGAAAGTCTTTCATAATAAGCTACTTGTATGAAAAGTTGGACTTTAAAAACCCTATAACCATTTCGTCATTATTCAGATACCCTCAAAGTTGAAAGTCTTTCATAATAAACTACTTTTATGAAAAGTTGAACTTTAAAGACCCTATAACCATTTCGTCATTATTCAGATACCCTCAAAGTTGAAAGTCTTTCATAATAAGCTACTTGTATGAAAAGTTGGACTTTAAAAACCCTATAACCATTTCGTCATTATTCAGATACCCTCAAAGTTGAAAGTCTTTCATAATAAGCTACTTGTATGAAAAGTTGGACTTTAAAAACCCTATAACCATTTCGTCATTATTCAGATACCCTTAAAAAGTTGAACGACCTTCATCATCGGCTACTTGTATGAAAATTTGGACTTTAAAGACCCTATAACCATTTCGTCATTATTCAGATACCCTCAAAGTTGAAAGTCTTTCATAATAAGCTACTTGTATGAAAAGTTGGACTTTAAAGACCCTATAACCATTTCGTCATTATTCAGATACCCTTAAAAAGTTGAACGACCTTCATCATCGGCTACTTGTATGAAAATTTGTACTTTAAAGACCCTATAACCATTTCGTAATTATTCAGATACCTCAAAGTTGAAAGTCTTTCATAATAAGCTACTTGTATGAAAAGTTGGACTTTAAAAACCCTATAACCATTTCGTCATTATTCAGATACCCTTAAAAAGTTGAACGACCTTCATCATCGGCTACTTGTATGAAAATTTGGACTTTAAAAACCCTATAACCATTTCGTAATTATTCAGATACCCTCAAAGTTGAAAGTCTTTCATAATAAGCTACTTGTATGAAAAGTTGGACTTTAAAAACCCTATAACCATTTCGTCATTATTCAGATACCCTCAAAGTTGAACGTCTTTCATAGGCTACTCGTTTGCAAATTTTGACCCTCAAAACTCTATTATCAAACAAGACGCCATATGTTGGGTGATTATACCTGCCGTACTTTGATTCATCCTAGACTGCTTTTTAAGTAACGATACGGTTAGTTATGCTGTTGTTAATTAGTGTTCTTATTTAGAAGAAAAAAAGAAGATATTTGCAAACAGGTATCAGCTAAGTTTGGTGTCATTTTTAATTATATATCTATATTTTGATATAGCTTTCCGAGCACTCATTTTTCAAGTTCAAAGAAGGGGTTCTTGAGGATTTTGGTCATTACCAAAATCCTCAAGAACACCTTCTGTGAACTATATATATATATATATATATATATATATATATATAAAAAGCTTTCACATAAACACGTGAAATAACAATCAATGATCAAACCACAATAAGAAATGGGAAAACAAGACTAAGATCTTTCAACCGTAACAAGCTGTCTTCGTCAGAATCAAAAACCCAACTGGACACTAGATGCAGAAAACATCTGGTGAGGAGTTGAGAAGAGTGGGAGGGAAGAGTGGTATTTTAAAAGGGTGAAAGCGCAGGAAAGGACTAATGTCCAGAAAGGGATGTTTGGGGAAACAAAGGAGTACAGTCAGAAAAAGTAAAAAACTATCCGCTAGCTGTCAACCCTCTTTGAAGAGGCTATTGCCCTCGTGACGAAAGTATCAAGTTTGAAGAGACCGTTACTAATGTTTATAATATTAGATCTATTAAATTTAATTAGAGACGATTCAATAATATTTCTTAACAACATTGATTTTTCATAGGTAATAAATTTAGCTCCTGTCCAATCAATATGATGATTTTCATTTTTTATATGCAAGAATAAGGCACTACTTTTTTCCTGTCTACTTACGTTATATTGGTGTTGTTTTACACGTGTTTTTTTTGTGTTTCCTTTGCATGTATATAGACAGAAGATCTTAATAAAAATTACAGTTGAATAATGCAATGTCTACTAGATAACTTTTAATCTTACTGACTTAAATAAAGCGAAAATCTTACTTCTAATATTAGAAGAGAGAATATTATTTTTCTATTTTGTACTTATACTTTGATTAAAAGTCTACAAATTTGTTTTTTTACTTATTTTTTTAAGGTTTTTTGAGCACTATGTATTCAAAACGTGTTTGAAAAATTTCTACCAGGGGATATTTATTAGCATTCTTCCAAAATAAAAATGCCAGGTAAATGACTGCACAATTTTTGAAACTCTTACAGCCTTAGTGGCTTTTGCTAACAACAAATTTATATACATTTAAAAAGTTCTGGATTACTTAAACATATGCTCAAAAATATTGTTAAAAAATATATTTCTTAGTTACGTTGTACAAATACATATTTTTAAAACTATAGATAAACAAAATTCCTTAGTCAAATTTACTTAGTCAAATAAGGCTATAAATTTATAAAGTTATATGATGATTGATATTTTACAGCTACGTTTTCTTGTGTTACAGTGTGCCTAAATTGCCCGATATGTAGTGACTACGGAGCCTTGACCATTCTACAATGGATTCCGTGAACTGTATTAGGGATAAAGGAGAATTTTTTGAATTCTAAGGGTTCGTGAGACTTCATCGTGGGGCAGGTCTCAATCTTGAATCTGTCAACCAGTCTGGCAAGTGTTAACTTCATCTCGAGCATTGCAAATCTTTGACCTGTGAACAGAAAGAAAATTTTTTATCATGAACTTGTTTTTTTTAAAAGAAAGTATGGAGTGGTCAACACTCAACTTTACTACAAGTAAACATACTATCAAACTTCTTGACAATTTGAAAACTTTGGTTAAAATTAGTAATTAGCCAGTTTTGCATACTTAAATCAAATTCAAAACCAACTTTTTAATATAATTTAAAACTTTTATAGCTGGAAGCTTGAAATTTTTAACTTGTATAATTATACTAGAACAGTAAAGAGAAACTGGATATTTGTCAATAGCATACAAAAAAAACGTACAAAACTTAAATCTAAAGTTTTATATTTTTATCACCACCATGGTTAATTTATTAAAAATTACCAATGCAAAGGCGAGGACCATCTCCAAATGGTAGAAATGATCCGGGAACAACGGTGTCAGTGAGGAAACGTTCAGGAAGAAAGGTGTCTGGGTCTCTAAAGAGATCCTTGTCTCTGTGAAGCCCTTTAACGGGAATGGCAATACCAGTGCCAGCATCAATATGCACCCCTCCCAATTCTATATCTCTGTTACACTTACGGATAAGGACAATTATAGGTGGATACATGCGCAGAGTCTCTAAAACATAAAGACAATTTTGAATTATTTAATCTGTCACAAATTCTGTTTCAATATATTTTTACAATTTTAAATGTCATAAACTGTGAAATATTTACATGGTAAACTACATTTTAGAGTATAGGTATCAACATATAGAGTTATATTGTTGTAAATACCAAGCCCTAGAGTTCCCTTTCCTTGCTCTTTACGCTCTTAAAAATATCCATTCCCTTCGATACCTCACCAGATGTCCTATTTCACTAGTTTCAGCTTGATACTTTAACGATGACTAGTTATTTTGGCTGAAAATAGTAGTCATATTTCTGAATTTCTTACTGAAAACTTTAAACGTTGATATCAATCACAGTAGGATAATTTAAAATTTGACTAAAAGCTGTCTAGTAGCAATTGTAGTTATATTCTCTAAATCAGTGTTTCCCAAAGTGGGCGGTGCTTTGATATCGGGGGGTGGTAATGCAAAAAGTAGCAGGGATTCTATTTCCATAAATTGAAAATGTTCATGCAATATAATTTCTAAATTTAAGTGAAAACACGACATGTAAACTTCTAGTAAACGGTTTCTTAAAATTATTTGTTTTGATAATTCACTTTTATGTTAAAACTATATTCTCACCTAAGTTTCTTTTATTGTGTATTAATTCTTTTGCATAAATATGCTATGAAACAATACATCTATTGGATTCTAAATAAATATTCGATTAGTAATTATTTTAATTTAATTATTAAAATCTTACTCATTTGGTTATTTAGTCTAGGAATCTGATTATTATTCAAGGGTGTTGAGTTATAGGTTTATGGACCCAAGGGGGCGGTCACTCGAAAAAGTTTGGGAAACACTGCTCTAAATGAAGGGATCTAGTGAAAGTAGACATACGAGTATCATTTGAAAAGTAAATGGTGAGTATTTCAAAATTTAGTAAAACTCAAGGAAAGGGAAAAATTTGTTGAACAGAATAGACAAAGTTATACAAGTGAAACAAGAAAAAATAAAAAAAAAACACTAACTGCCAGCTGCTGTGACCCTCTAGAAAAAACCATTACTTACGTTAATACTGATTATAATTTCTTAAATTTTAAAAATCATTTAAAGTAGAACCTCGTAGTACGAGTGCCTCATTGTACGGGCAATTTATTTTACGAGCAGCTATTCGTAAGAATTATTTGTCTCGTGCGACGAATAAAAATTCGTAGACGAGTGACCGTCTTCCTCATGTCTTGATGGTCTCCGTTTTAAATTTAGTAAATTAATAAAACATGATTATTTCTTGCATGCATTTATTGTTGAAGTAATATTATTTATATTACTTGTACAGTATTGCACAATATGTTTTCGAATTGCACCTTTTCTATTTAAACATATACTTAAAAACCGGAATTTTGAATTTTGGGGAAGGAATGGATTATTTATTTGCATATTAATTTCAATAGAACAATTGCATCGTAATACGAGTAAATCACAATACAAGCTCGTTTTAGTATTAAATTCTTACTACGAGGTTCTACTTTTTTTTTTTTTTTTTTTTATTGTCAGAGAACAGCATGCTCCACCTGAAGGCACCACATGCATCAAAATCTTTAATGTTACACAATAATTTCCATTATGTTATGTAAATATAGCTTAAATATATAATAATTTAATAATAATAAAATAACTATAATGATAACAGAGTAATTGCTATTAGAATATACAGATAATACAGGCTATTATAATTAATTCAATAAATTAAAATATTTGTTAACCACTTCTTTGAAGGTACCGACTTGGCCCTCCTCCAACAAGAGGTTCTACTGTACTTGAAATATTCATCTTGAGAATTATATAAATTAAGAACTGATATTTTTAGTAAATAATTTATAAATAATTTTATTGAAGCACATAGTGTTATTGAAGTTAACTTATATCTGTTACCTTTGATACAGGCTTCCAGGAAATCCATGTCTTTTATAGCTGTGTAAGAGATTGAACCATGTTTCTTCTTAACTTCTCTTACGTGTTGTCTAAGCTTCTCCTGAACATCTGGGTGCTTTGATAACATGTAACTGACAAAAGTTAGTCCTGTGGCAGACGTTTCAAACCCAGCCAAAAAGAACACAAAAGACTGAGCTGTTAAAACTTCGTCCGTTATCACTAGAAAGTAAAAAAAAAAATTTTTTTTTACAATCGTATTTAAGTTAAATTTTTCATTACTTCATAATATTTTTTAACACCCACATTTATAGGCTTTTGTTTTAGTAATATAACAGAATTATAATTTTGTGTTTTTTTAAGTTTAAATAATCATTAACAGTTAAGGCATTATTAAGAATTTGAGGTCCATTAATGATCATTTAGTCGGTTTCCGTGTCGGGTATTGCCAGGAAATAGGATGTGGTTTTTTAGTGGGTCGGGACCCCCAACCCCACATACCCTAAGCAAGACGTCTTGCTAAGGGATCTGATGAACAGATTTTTCCATATCCTACGACGAAGAAAAAAAATGATCATTTAGTATCGTAAACCTCAAAACGGACACCTTTGTGACCAAGATAAGAGAAGTAAACAATTTTCCACCTCCTAAATGATAAATTCAAATTTCTAATCTTCAGCTTTCTCTAACGGACAACAGAAGTAACCATGTTAAATATACATTTTCTAATGGAAATCAGGAAGAATCAACATAAGGCGTGGTTGCTCCTTGAATTGGTGACAACTCGGTTTTTTTATGCTCTCGGTAAAATAGCTCACTCTTGGTTGATAAGTGCCAAAGCATAAAACAATTCAAAAGTTAGCATCCTGGATTATACAACAAGCATAAAACCTATAAGAATTAGTGTTGTATATAAAATTAACACGAGAAAAAAAGTGCATAACCCTATAATCTTGATAATGTGTATATCTTTAATTCTTTCATACTACTCTTTCCAATTTCTCCTCTATCCCTAATTACCTTAAAAGAGAGGGGTTGTCTATCATAAATCTGGGTTCACATATATCTAGAAATCACTCGGACTATCGAATAAGTTTCAAGAATATCTTGCTTGGAATCGATACGCTGCATCCGAAATTAGGAAAATATTGCTTGGACAGTCAAAGAGTCCTTTTTTTCAAAACTGGGATTGAGGATTGCAAAAGCTGCAGCTCTGATGTAGTTTCTCAAGAGAATACTGCATTCCTTTAATGGATTCTACATTGAGAGTCCTTTATTTTACTTAACTCAAGATTACATAGAGTAGGGACCTTCAAGGAGTACCTGAAATCGTGCAGGCTTGGGACTTACACCTTAATGTCCTCTCTGAGAGACAATGTTTTCAAATTGTCGAATCGAATAAGTTTCAAGAATACCTTGCTTGGAATCGATATACCATTCATAGTGCTGCATCCTAAATTAGGAGAATATTGCTTGGACAGTCAAAGAGTCCTTTTTTTCAAAAATGAGAGTGAGGATTGAGAAAACTGCATCTTTGACGTAGTTTCTCAAGAGAATACTGCATTACTCTAATGGATTCTACATTGAGAGTCCTTAATTTTACCTAACTCAAGATTACATAGAAGAGGGACCTTCAATGAGTACCTGACATCGTACAGGCTTGGGACTTACACCTTAATGTCCTCTCTGAGAGACAATGTTTTCAATTTTTTTCACTTCCAACGTGAAAAAGTAATAAACATTAAAAGACGTGAAAAATTAAAAGCCCGTATAAGAAGAACACGTAACTGTCAAAGGCTCGTGCGCAAGTCACTGAGCTACTTTGGCAACTCAAAGAAAAACTCTTATAAAATGATCATAAAAATCACAATTGATTATTATCAGCATTTTAAAACAGTATCAGGTGGACTAAAACATGAGGTAAATTTCAATCAATCTAGTTCGATAGGTCATTAGTTCAACAATGAATAATGTTGATGAAAATTAGTGTTATTCATCACTAATGAATAACTGGCTCATTGTCTCTCAGAGAGGACGTTAAGGTGTAAGTCCCAAGCCTGCACGATGTCAGGTACTCCTTGACATTGATGGGTCATTAGGCATAAGTATATGGTTAGCAGGCCGAACAGCAGGTAGCAGAGCTGGCACAGAGGTCAAGATCCTTGGGGTTGAGTAACAGCACTATAAACCCACCCGCCATAAACCGACTCCAACTCAACTATTGGACCTAAAAACTTTTGAACAGTATATCAAGACAGAGAGTGAGTATTAAATCCCGGACCTACCAGTCCAGAGGCGAGCACACAAGCCACTGGGCTACCCTGGCCTCCTTCATGAACTAATGTCGTAAGTGCCTTACTACTGGTCTAATTTTTGACTTTTGTTG
This sequence comes from Hermatobates lingyangjiaoensis, assembly GCA_026182355.1. NCBI lineage: Eukaryota > Metazoa > Arthropoda > Insecta > Hemiptera > Hermatobatidae > Hermatobates > Hermatobates lingyangjiaoensis. Next base: position 209,489 of record JAPFBL010000342.1, read on the forward strand.
GTCTAAATGCTATCCAACAAGATATCAACTTAGCAAATCTGTTTTAAACATTTTTTAAACCATAAATGTACCTCTGTCTTCTATGTCTATTTAAACAATGCCGATATGAGAAATGAAACATGCTAGTCCATAAAGAGTTTGACATCAAAAGCTCAGAGTTCACCAGCCATCAACCCCACCAGACGATACTAATACTTTCCAATGTTTTACAAATATTAATACTCAGCCTTACGTTACATTTTTCAAAATTTATTCCCTATTAATGAAAATAATGGGGACCAGGTTAGCACAGGGATAACATGCTCCTCTCTGGACAAGTAGATCTAGGTTTCAATACCCACTCTGGTCCTCGATTTATTCAAGCGGGAAGTTAATAAATCTGAGCACGTCATCCCACGGAAAGGACGTTAAGCCGTCGGTCCCGACCTGAACGATGTCATTAAATATTAGAAATATAATATACCGTCTTACCTCGTACACTGCTGCTGTAGCTCTCGGACCGGTTTCGGGTGTCACCCCTCTTCAACAAGAAATTATCTTGAGAGCTACAGCTCTTAATTAACTAGTTATTAATATTACTATTATTAATAATACTAACCTCTGTGGTAATCAGAGAAGTGATTTGGTGAAGAAAATTGGTATATTCTCACCAGAAACCAGCATGACCAAAATGATAGAGAGGGTTTATGTATGGAAAATGGTTGACGGCCTAGTGAAAAGTATCCTCTCTACAAAAAAAGAGGCACTTAGAAGGGAATAACTAACTCCAAATCCAAGAATGCGTTTCGTAAGGTAATGAATGGCCTAGCCTGAGGTAATGTGTGAAACAGTTCCAGGCTAGTGTCCAAGAAGAAAAGGGGGTGTTTTAGTTGGTAGTTTGGTTTACTGGGAGCCCAGCACAATGTTCGTTAATGCATTTCACCTCCTTACCAAAAAAAAAAAAAAAAACCTCTGTGGTAATGACGAAATGGATGCCATTAAAGATGTACTTATTAAAGTGTCCTGCTCTAAATACATTTGGGTTAGGCAAAATGTATGATTCCCAATGTAGAATTACTAAAATGGGTGCCAAATAATAAATAAGTCACAATGTACGGTCATTGAACAACACTAAAATGTGAAAGCCTTATAAGTGTGGGCACTGGAAAACAAACAGAAGAAAACAAATTATAAAAATGATAATAAAAGTAAAATAACTAAGTTTAATTATGATTCCGTGTTTATGAAAAGAAAATTTATGTTTAAAGTCAAAAGAACGAAGGTAAGTACCAAGCTTTCCGTTATCCTCAATTTGAATCTTATCCCAATCGACGTTGATAATGTCATCCTCTTGGAGTTCTCCTATATCCTTCTGTACCTCTCCTTTTTCTCTTAGTTCCAGTAAAAGTTGGACAAAGTCATTTCTTTTTTCATTTGTTTTCAATCTATGATCGAAAGTTTGTTTAACAATTGAAAAGAAAAAGTTATTGACATCATCTGGTATTGTTTTAAGTTTCAATTTCTTAGCATAATTAGGAAAGAAAAAATTAAATAAATTTCTTATAAGGAATATTTTACTTGGTTCAAAAACTTTTTCACCAATTCTTTTAAATTCCGAATTAGGATCGTCGAATGATTTTAATTCTATTCCAAATGCGCAAGAACCTGAAAATAAAGGTAACATCATTATAGAATTTTACAATAAATCTGTATAAATTGAGATAAATTATTATTTCAAAAACCAAATAACAAATTCTTAATTTAACATTTTTTTTTTCGTCGTAGGATGTGGAAAAATCTGTTCATCAGATCCCTTAGCAAGACGTCTTGCTCAGCGTATGATGGGTTGGGGGTCCCGACCCACTAAAAAACCACATCCTATTTCCTGGCAATACCCGACACGGAAAGCGTTAATTTAACATTAAGACAGATTACTATTTTAGTGATTGTTCAGGAGTGCTAGATGAACAGAGAAATAGATGAAGACTACCTATGAGTTAATTATAAGGTTATGAATACCATAAATAAATAAATATCTTAAAGACTATGTGTCAATTATGGCATAGTTGCTAAAAGAGTACATTTGACAACAATAGTAAAGGTTATAAGGAAGACTAATTGATGAATGTGTTAAGATTACCCATGGCATCAGTGATAAGAAGAACAAGTATATAAAAGAAATAATATTGTTAAATAACGCTCCATATTTGGCTTGTATCTGTTTTTTTACATAATTTCTCTAATTTCAGGAATTCCTTCCTCGTCTCTTCAATAAAACTATAAAGCTTATCACCAATACTACTAGTCAACATGTTTCAAATGTACCACATTCATCATCAAGGCAATAATGAAAATAACAGTGAGTTAGTCAGTTTATATATAGAAGGTGGATTAGTAAAGGAATGTTTACAGGACATCGCCCTTGGATCATTATGGGCCGTTAAGGTAGGGTGGTTAGACTCATCTACTTCCTGTCTATCTCTGGGTCGGTCTGTTGGAAAATTGTTTTACAATTCTACGAGAATTATTAAGTTGGATGTTTATTGTACTAATGATGAATGTGGTACATTCAAACATGTCGACTAATAGTATTAGTGATAAGCTTTATAGTTTTATTAAAGAGACGAGGAAGGAGTTCCGGAAATTGGAGAAATTATGTAAGAAACAGATACAAGTCAAATATGGGGCGTTATTTAAGGATATATGTTTAAATGAAGGACTGCTTCCAACTTTCACACAAAAAAAGAAATAATGGTAAACAGTAGCTATTAGTCAATTGAAAGATGTCTGTACAAGTATAAAAGGATACTTGGACAGACTGTAACAGCTGAGGAGTACCTATACGATAATGATTATTGAGCAAATATAATCAAGTGAAGGAGGAAAGTGAGTATGAGTCAATGAGAAGACGAACGAGGAAATATTGACGGAATAATGTCTGATGAGTATTTATGTTGTAAATGATAGCTAAATGTACTAAAGAATACATATGACGTTAGATGTAAGATAAGAAAATAAAACTTAAAGATGAATGTTTTAAGAAGACCTGTGAGTCAATGATAACACCAATGAGCAAACATAAAATATGAATACATGCATATTGTTAATACCACTGAGGTTAGTATGATTTATATTAGAAATAGGTATAACCGTCATACCTCGTAAGATGATCCTGGAGTTGGAGCGCTTTCGGACGTTGTCAATCTTCGATCGCAACAAACCTGCTGAGCTGTTATATAGGGGGTTGGTTATCTGTTAAGTCCACTTCTATCCTGATGTAATCAAAATAATATATCAGGATAGCAGTGGACTTAACAGATAACCAACCCCCTATATAACTGCTCAGTAGGTTTGTTGCGATCGAAGATGGAAAACGTCCAAAAGCGCTACAACTCCAGGATCATCTTACGAGGTATGACGGTTTTTCCTATTTCTAATATAAATAAAAGATGGAATTAAAATAAAATGTACCTATGACTTCAATGGTAAGTCGGCTAAACAAGTCCTTCATTTCCACTTCTTCTCCCACTTGCTGTTCAAGTTTATTCATTAGTAAGTCGACACACTGATCCATCAAAGGTAACATCCCTTTAAGTTTGCCTGAAGTAAACGTGGGAATCATCTTGTTCCGCAGAGTTTTCCATTTTGATCCAGACAGATTAAACAAATTCCCATCAAGAGGATTTGTTTCTTCATCTACTGGCACTCCTCTATCGTGGAAATGAGAAAACTCTTGTACAAGTACTTTGTTCACCAAAGCTGGATCGCAAATAATAAAAGAAGGTTGAAGTAACTGGAAGAATCCAACCAATCGTTCACCATGAAATTCTTTATAAATATCATTAATTGTTTCAAAAAAGTTTTTTCTAAAAAAGACATTATCAAAGATGTTTCCAAATATAAGGAAAGGTTTTCGATGGGCAATATTTCTTTTCTTGAAGTACAAGTTTCTCTCTTTGACAAAGAAATAAAAGATGACTGAAGCGACGCCCAGAAAGAGACTGAGATCCAACCATATTGACCCTGAAATCCTGCCAACAAACCGCATAATTAAATCATTATGACACTATTTACTTTGTAAATAGTTCCAAATTGTTTTAAAAATAAGATAAGTTCAAAAAAGTTATTTTTTTAAAATTAAAAAATTATATCATGGATTTGAGATTAAAGCAGTTTATTTGTTTTGGATAACTCTTCGACTGTCTCCCCCATTCACTCAATTCAACTTAGTAGTTAAACTTAGCAACTTAGTAGTTAAATAGATGCATATTATTATTACCACTGAGGTTAATATGATTTATATTATTAATATGGCAAACCGTCATACCTCGTACAATGGTGTTGGAGTCGTTGGAGCGCTTTCGGACGTTGTCCATCTTCAATCGCAACTAACTAACTAACCTACTGAGCTGTTATAAAGGGGGTTAGTTTTCTGTCAACGTTATCAACAGTTTTCAACGTTGGTTTTTGAAGTTAGAAAATATAAAAAAAATCAAACTAGATAATAGCTAAAAACTAAAAATCAAAAATAACTAAATAAAATAAAAGTAATAATATCAGGATTACATGTGGACTTGACAGAAAACCAACCCCCTTTATAATAGCTCAGTAGGTTAGTTAGTTAGTTGCGATTGAAGATGGACAACGTCCGAAAGCGCTCCAACGACTTCAACATTATTGTACGAGGTATGACGGTTTGACATATTAATTAATAATATAAAACATAGTACTCGTAGTTACCTAGTACTACTTACTAGTTCAAAGTAGTACTTATTTCTTATTTCAAAGAAACTAAAAACTTATAAACATGATTATTTCAGTATTAATTATTGCGATTTTAAAACTGAAATACCAGTTATCATATTTTATTGTTGACGCATTTAAGGCATTCAACTTTTCACAATATAATTGCCAAATTTCACTGTTAAAATATGATAATTGACCGTATTTTGAAAGTTGAAAGATTTAAATAAATCATTGAGAATTAAAATCTTATTCATAATCAACATTTATTTCACAAAAAACAATTACAACTAGTTAATAAAAGAACATATCTGTTTTATGCTCTTTAATAAAAGAACATAATTATGTATGCGTAATATAAGGTCTTTTTTTTTAAATTTCAATTGTGAAAGTAGGCACACTTCGAGACATAGATGTCTCCCAATTCCATAAATTTTTCTTGAAAGATTCTGAACGACGTTGGTCCCAAAGTAACACAACATGACTGCCAACATAGCAACGCTTAAACCAATAGCTTGATTTCAACCAAACTTGGTAAGTTGAATGCAAAACGTTTGCAGCCGTTTGGTTCGATTAGGTTGTAGTTACTGTCCCACGAGAGAACACATATAGGACAAAGATTGGCCTTTTCTGATACCACACAATGAACATTCTATATTGGGAGTCCTAAATTTTCCCTAATCCAAGTGTATTTAGAGTAAGAGTAAGAGATGTTTACGAGTACCTGGCATCGTACAGGCTCGGGACTGATGGCTTAGCGTTCTCGGCTTGACAACGTTTCGATTTTATTTTAAAACCTTTTTCAAAGGCAGAAGTAAGAATTTTTTTACTAAGAAAATGAAATTTACATTATTTAAAGGAACAACAATCTTAACCGGAAAAAACCTTTGACTTGACTAATAAAATTACAACTTATATATATATTAGTGTATTTCGGCAGCAAGTCCTCTTTCAAGCATATATTATTGAATTTGATGGCAGATTCTGCGTTCACGACTTTCTTACTTATAGCTTCTATTTTCCTTACAATTTTCTTTTGAGAAGGTAATAATTGTCAAAGCAAACTAGCAAACGACATTCAGAAGGCTGGAAATAACCACTTCACTGGGGATAACACTTCCCAGTGAACTACTTTAGTGAACTACTAAAGTAGATCTCCCAACATATTTTAAATTCTGTTTAATAAAAAAACCTTTATTCAATGTACCCATAGCATACATCTTTATCCAGAATTTCAGATAGAGAAAATTAAATACAATGATAATATATAACAGGAAAAACTCCTTCCAAAAGATTTTTTTTAGAAGAAAATATTCCTTGTAAAAAAACTTAGAGCCGTTTCAGATGGAAATAAATCTTTTGAAATATAAACATTATTTAACGCTACAAAATACTTCACATACATGCACTTAAAAAATTAAAATTAAAAGTGTGATGGGGTAAATATTACATACAATTTACTTTTATTTACAGTACGAGTAATGCATGCAATAATACACTGCTTGTTAATTGTATTGTCAAAGAAATGCAATAAAATAGTAGCATTATAATGTTATTAAACAAGCTATGATTACAAAAATATGAATAAAAGTTGTAACATTACATATCAAAAGAAGTTCAGCGGAATGGAGACTTAGCTAGAAATTGCGTTCCAGTTGGAAGCTATGCTACTCAATTTGAATGAGTGACTTCAGCGCTCATAGCGGACAATCTGAAACTCATCAATTGGATAACCTTTACTGGATATCCTTGTCTCATGTAATCATCCAAAAATATAACCTCTCTTCATTCTTTATTATTTTCTCGGTATCAAATCAGTACAGTTTCAACTTATTTGATTTTGATTAACAAAATAGTTCTTTAATCAATTAATACAGTAGTTCTTCTAGATATGAACGCCCCATCATATGATTTGTTTTTAAATACAAGGAAAATTCATATAATTGGTGCCTCGAAATATGAAAATGTTTTTAGAGTACGAGTAGCGAATACATGTTCACCAGTCTGTCTATCAGCATCTACCCTGAGCTTCAGCGATAAGTGTTTGTGATAAACTTACCACAAGTAATAAATAAAATATATAAAATTAAAAAAAAAACACAAAAATAATTTATAGTTTTACAAACCTCTCTCCCACCCTCCTCCGAAGAACATATGAAGTTCTGTCATAGCTTAGGTAAGTATGAATGCACTAGACTTATCGTTATTAATTTAAACGTTAAATTACTTTAATGTTTAACTGTTATTTTTAGCTATATAAGACACTTATCACATGTATACAATAAACATTGAGATTCGATCCTACGAACTAACCTCCTGCTAACAGGATTCAACTGGAAAAGGAGTTGGCCAAGTGACATGTTAAACAAAATCAATGAGGCAGTCAATAGTATCAGTCTATTTATACTGTTAACCTTTCAACTCTTTTATTCTAACCACTTTGTTTCTCGTTCTTTATTAACCTTTTATCTTCTATTTGTATTAATATTTACTAATCCATTTAATCTATTAATACTATTGACTACCTCATTGATTTTGTTTAACTTGTCACTTGGCCAACTCCTTTTCCAGTTGAACCCTGTTAGCAGGAGGTTAGTTCGTAGGATCAAATCTCTCAGCCTTAAGATCGTGAATGCCGAGACTGCGGTTAATTTTAATAGTACCTGTTTAAAAGAAGATCTGCTGCCTATTTATACCAAAATAAACATTGAATATACTTTTTATTTAATCTATATTTGGTTGGTATTTAGAACATGTTAATTTGCATTACTGGAACAAATTAATTATATTTCCACTAATATCCACGGGAAAAATTAAATTTAATATACATATGATAGTCGGTTGTCACGGATTAAATTAAATTCACACGTTGAGGTAAAACCATATGTATAAGGGTAAATGAATTTGTAAGAATATTGGTTGCAACGTAACATATGTATCTGTTATTCAATATAACGTATTTGAATTATGCTCTTTAGTAGTTCATTCATTTGTTTATAACGATTCTTAACTCTCTCATTAGCGATATCAATAATTAAATCAGTTTTTATCCAAAATAAAATATTAATCAATTATTGAATTTGAGGGGTGGAAATGCAGAGGTCCAAAGTCTGTTATGAAAGATTTTTACGAGTTCTGTTACAAAGTTATACGGGCAAAGGAAACCTTGAGGTGTGAGTGCATAATTTTGTAATTCCATTTTACTCTCTCTGTTACAGTATCAGGTACTTGGTAAATACACGTTCTTTAAACCCTCATCTAACCACATATGGTTAAATAACAACACATTTTGATTTGTATAAAAATAAAACAAAATGTATTGTTAATGGGTTAGTTCTACTGAGGTTAGCAATATTAGAATTAGTAATAATAGAATCCGTCATACCTCGTAAAGTCTCAGAAAAGCTCGAACGGTTTCGGGTCCGTCTGGATCTCATCTTCCAGTTAGGTGCTCTTAAAGATGGGATCCAGACAGACCCGAAACCGGTCGAGCTTTTACTGAGACTTTACGAGGTATGACGGATTGTATTATTACTAATTCTAAAATGTATTGTGTTTTGGGTTAGAACCATAAGAAAAACAATCCATTAGCTGGTAAATATATTTTTGCTGGATGATTTTGCGACAGGTTTATGGGCAGAATGTATTTCAAGAGATTTAGACTTTGAAGTTGCTGTTAGTGTAGTAGCTGTGACCTTGCACGCGATCCTGGAGGACAGCAGGAAGGTTACAGCCTCTATTAGCTAAAGAAGTGCCCTCAAGTGGGATCTAACCTCTCAATTGACTTGCATCCCTATACAGATCTCAAACCTACACAAAAACAACCAAATATAGAAAGATGAATATATTTCTCCAAAATACGGGATGTTCTATTCAAATAATGGAACCTCATATTTCGGATAATGGTTACGATGGTGAAGAATAGACTTCTTCACACACATTCACACGTCAGAATATAATCAGGAGTTGAATTTTTATGAACAAAATCCTCAAGAACCCCTTCTGTAAAGTTGATGATAGAAACATATGGAAACTTTCAAGTTTCTTTTCGTTTTAAAACCATGTAAATTTTTTTTATTTGCAAAACCTTGAAACACCCACTAAAGAGAGACATCATTAATTTCAATTGCATGAGTCATGAAGGACGGTCAACGAGCTTTGAGGCAATGTTCATTCGACTGTCACTATATCCTGCACATTGTCTTTGTTGTTTTAAATCAGATAGCGTAACATTTATCTGCCTTCAAACATGAATCACAAACACCTTAATGGGACGTAGTATTTTCATCTTCAGTTAATCACACGATAAATACCTATTGTAAAAACCTAACACACTGTTATCATAATAGTGAGAGTATAATACAAAACTGCACAATAGCAGTGTTGCCAACTTTTCTAGCATCAAACAAAAGTTTGATTTAATCCTACATTACCAATAAATAATAAAATAGATTCAAACCCCTCAACTGTAACGTAGTTTTGAAACATTACCTTTACATACAACATAGCATTCACAAACTTTCAAACTTTGGATGCACAACCATCCAACTGCATAGAGAAATCACTTCAAAAATAGATTCAGGATTCCTCAAAACGTGTAATCCGTGAATATCTTGAAATCGAAGTTTTTCAAATTTACTAATTAACATCAATAGTTTAATTTTCAGAGTGGTTTTTATTATGTTATGTCTGGAATTAGAGATTTTGATTTCTAATTCAAAATCTCTTTGAAGCTCAATTATGAAACCTTACTTGTAGTACTGGTTTAAGGACCCGCCCTATGGAAAAGATACTTCACCGCCTGAGGAGTATTTCTCAATTTGAAGATGGAATAAAGATTGTAATTAAGAATATCTAAAGTTCAAAGATGGGTTTCTTGACAATTTTTGGTCTAAAGAAATTACGTTCCTGTTTATACGCCGACGTTTCGCCAAAAATTGTTTCGCATTTTCAAGGTTATTTATTAACGACATAAGTAGTGAAAACAAATACATCCAAGAAATATCAAACAACAGAAAACGAAAAAACACAAAAAACCAAACAATATACACTTTTGTGGTTTTCTTTTTGCTTTATTTGGTTTTTCATGGTTTGGTTTTTTGTTTCCTTCTGGTTGATATTCCGTGGATGTATTTGTTTTCACTATTTATGTCGTTAATAAATTGTTTTTAGCCTTGAAAATGTCAACCTTTTGGCAAAACGTCGGCATATAAACAGGACCATAATTTCTTTAAACCAAAAATCCTCAAGAAACCATTCTTTGAACTTTAAAAAGCAGCGGTCGAGAAGCTTATATCAATATTAGGAATATCCCCAGCTTCGGAGAGGTTGTCTCTACAACCTGATGACTTCTAAATTATATAGTACCTGAGGCAATGCAAAGTCACAAGACCAAACGATCACGATTACGACTCCTTCACCTGACAGAGTAACGTTCCCATTCTTCACAATTTTTAAAAACTTTAACAAAAACGGCAGGATGATAATTTAGGATTAGTGGGTCTTTGGTCCGGAACTGCTAATTATGGCATGTTGCTGATGTGAATTGAAATATTCGTTGGTCATTGGTTGGAGCAATGATGGAATGAATACAAGTAGAAACAGAGAAGAGGATGAATAACCTACACATTCAGCGACAAGTAAATAATGAAACTCATAGTGAATGGTTCACTCATTGCACTTTCTCCCTCTCATGCTATCATCATCTTTAACACTTCAGTTATCTCTATAAATCTACCCTTACTCAAAAAAAAAAAAAAAAAAAAACTCTATCCGACTCTCCATCCCTCCTCCCTCTCACTCTGTCTCACCATTTCTCTCTATTACTCCCTTTCCCTTCATCATTCCTACTCTTTCTCAATTACACTCTCTTTATCTCTAATACTTTCCATTTCTCTCCCACCCCCCTCCTTTCTCTACTGCAGGCATAGGTAACCTGCGGCCCAACATGTATTTTCGTGCGGCCCTCGGAGATTATCTGGAATTCTATCTTAATATTGAAAATCTATTTGCTTTTTTGCTCACCGTGACTTTTGGAAGGAAATTACACAAAAGAAAAGAAAAAATCTCCAGCAACAAATGTTTTAGTTTTTTTTCTTATATGGCGCACTAATATTTTTGAGATTGTGTTGTGATAATTGTTTTCCATAATGAAATAATGTCTCTATATAATGAAATAATATATATATATATATATATATATATATATATATAGGTGTGTTTTTTAATCGGAGTTCGGTCAATTTTCCAGGATAAAAAAATAAACTCTCGTTGCCAACGTTTCGGTTTTATTTAAAACCTTTTTCATAGGCATCTTCTCCATACACTCTTCTTATATCCTCATAAAAACCCATATTTCTTCGTATATAAACCCAAATATATATATAACAAATTCAATAATATATCGACCGTTTGATATAAGAAGATGCCTATGAAAAAGGTTTTAAATAAAACCGAAACGTTGGCAACGAGAGTTTAATTTTTTATCCTGGAAAATTGACCGAACCCCGATTAAAGAACACACCTATTATATTAAACGGTCGATACATTATTGAATCTGTTATATATATATATAACAGTTCAAAATTGAAGATAGGTAGCACACAAAGTAAAGAAATACACTTACAAACTCAAATTTTCGGACAATCCGTCTTCAGGAGAAAAGAGAAAGGGAGACCAAGCACGTTGTAGACGCTACGGCTAGTAACCGTTTATATATATATATATATATATATATATATATATATATATAATAAGGTTTCACATAAACACGTGAAACAACAATCAATAATCAAACCACAATAAGAAATGGGAAAACAAGACTAAGATCTTTCAACCGTAACAAGCGGTCTTCGTCAGTTGGGTTTTTGACTCTGACGAAGACCGCTTGTTACGGTTGAAAGATCTTAGTCTTGTTTTCCCATTTCTTATTGTGGTTTGATCATATATATATATATATATATATATATATATATATTATATTATTAAAGTTGGCAGCAGCTTCTGCTTTGACTAATTTATGTCTGATTTTTTCTAGTTTCCTCACTAGTTTACGGTAACTCTCGAGTATTTTCCAGAGGAGTTCTGGTAACGACATGAAGGTAAACACTAAACACTTTCAACCTTCATGTTTTACCTTCATATCGTTACCAGAACTCCTCTGGAAAATACCCGAGAGTTACCGTAAACTAGTGAGGAAACTAGAAAAAATCAGCCATAAATTGGTCAACGCAGAAGCTGCTGCCAACTTTAATAATACATTTTTGAAAGAAGATCTGCTGCCATCATACACAAATATATATATATATATTTATATAAAAAGATTTCACATAAACACGTGAAATAACAATCAATGATTAAACCAGTTGGGTTTTTGACTCTGACGAAGACCGCTTATTACGGTTGAAAGATCTTAGTTTTATTTTCCCATTTCTTAGTGTGGTTTGATCATTGATTGTTATTTCACATATATGAAATCTTTTTATATATCTATATATTGCGGCCCCCAGTTCAGAAAAGGTTGCCCATGCCTGCTCTAGTGATTAATTAAGTCCCAACCCTCCAAAAGAACTTGATTGAGTACTTTTCTAAATCCCAATGGCCCTAGGTAATAAGGGGTCATCTTAGAAGAAGAGATCAACCCCCCTTCCCTCCCTGAGAAGTTCAAGGATTCCACATTTGTAAACAAAAAATTAAGTTAATCCCTGAAAAAAAGAACATCTGGGTTAAATATTCCATGGAATACAACAGTTATTACGTAATTAACACGGTTAATTAACATTTAATAACTGCGAGTTAATCAATGAAATAATGTCTTTAACACGAATGTTATAATTCAAACTGAAGATCAATGACGGCTGGAGTCTCTGTAATTCTATTACTTGTACCTGGATTTTGCTAAATAATTTAATTACTCAATTAGGCTGTGCTTTTTTCCAAGGTCTACTAATCGCTGATAGAAATAATTTACAATTCACAGCGTTTAACATTAATTACTGCGAATCTACAATGATGTGCACTCTTAAAAATACTGGTTCAGAGAGACAGCTGTTTATGGGAGCGGTTCATTAGGTTTAGGTGACGTAAAAATCTTGACCTTGTAATGAATGGTTCACATTGTGGTTCATTATTAACCTGTCGGATTCCTCTTATATAAGTTATTCATCATCTCTTCTATTATTTATGCACTCATTCAAACATTTTGAATGCTTCCAGCAGTCACCACTACAAGAAAGACTTGATTCTAATGTAGGGAAATCAGTTATTACGCGGTATTTACTCATTGTAGGGTAAACAGCTAATGAAATAGTCTCCACATATAGTAATTTAATAGTATAAACAATGCGTTTCGAACATGTAGAGTTCTTCTTCGGGCATTAACTAAAAAAAAATACAATGCCACCAGACATTTATCTACAATATAAAGTAAATGGTACAACATAAAGTAAGGAAGAGAGTACATACCTAAGGGTGAGTATCTGTGGTACAACTGACTGGGAATAGCACGGAAGTGGAGTGTACATCTGTTTCATATTGGAAAGCAGGTACATTTCTTTGTTATTTTTTCCCTAAAAATTATCCAGGGCCTTTAGATTTGCACTAAGACTAAGTGAAGAAAACAAAAAATAACAAAAAATGAACCTGCTTTCCATTAGAAAACAGATGTACACTCCATACCCTCACCCACTTCCACAACCTACTCCCAGTCAGTTGTATCACAGACACTCTTCCTTAGTTATGTACTCTCATCTATAGATAACTCTCTGATGACATTATATTTTTTGTTGTTGTTAATGCTCTAAGAAGAACACTACGTGTTCAAAACGCGTTGTTTATGTGATTAAATTTTTATACGTGGAAACCATTTCATAAGCTGTTAACCCTACAATGAGAATGGCTTGATATTTGAACCTCAATTTAGAAATTTGAAATCAAAATTTCTAATTCCTGACATAATATAACAAAAAACCACCCCTAATATAAAATTACTAGTATGAAAAAAATTGCTCCTAGATTTTCACAGATTTACACCTATTAAGGTATCCTGAATGAATTATTGAACTGATGTTTATGTGTGGTTTGATGTTTGAGTATCCAAAGTTTGTGAACACCTTTCAGGTTAGGTCACTCCGTTTGGATTGTTCAAGTTGATATTGTATTCTTTACACATGAAAGTTCAGTTGGAATGAGTTATTTAAACTAAATTGGATTTGGCTGTTTTTGATACCTTTTAATTTCTTTTTTCTATAGTCATTTACGAAGGTGGATTGTACAAAAAAGCTCGAGACTAGAGACTGTTCGCATGGTTCCAAACATTTTCAAATTGTTTACTAACTTATCCCCTGGTGTTGCTTTGTTTACTGGTACTCACAAGAAAACAAAATTATTTACACTATTTTCATTATTATCATTATTCTTATAGTAATAATAGAAAATTGAAATTTCGCATTTAATACAATCACTATTTTAGTAGTATATGAGAAAATTTCATACACTTTTTATATTAGTAAAAGTTTAAAACAGCAACTCTTAACTTCCTTAACTCTTTACTTAAGCTGTGTTTATTTTGCAAATTATTTACGCCTATGATATTGAAAGAAAAATTGTTTTACACGAATCGAACTGGTGAATCCGGGAAAATTTAATTATAAGTGTTAATTGAATGAAGTTATTTGATCTACATGCAATTATACAATTACGTTGATTATAATGAGGTTGCTGACTCTCTTAGTGCTTAGAAGTAACATACTAGTCTATTCTGGGTCAGTTGTATAGTAATACTGAAGAAGTACAGGTAATATCAAAATCAAACTTGAGTTATTTATTGTGCAGATATTTTTAATTATAGAAATAAACTTGCAAGATGAACCATTCAAGCATTGCATACAAGTATAATTTTGATGCTAAGAAATGGTCAATGATGCCACTAATCATCTCTAACTACATATTAAAGATAAAGTTTTACACTTGTCAGGAAAAGAATAATAATCTAAATGATGTAACGTTGTCATGATCATTATTATTTTCAACTAACGGCCTTAAAGTAAAGCTATAACTATTTACTACATCATTACATTATAAAATGATACTGCCATATTTGAAAAAATCATTTAGTTAAATTGATTATTCATGTTTTGATATTACTTTTAATTATAGTTTTTAAAATCTGAATTGAAATCTATATTTAAATACAGATTTTTTAAAGGAACAACTAAACGAATCAACAAATAATTTTTACTTTAAGAAAGATATACATAAAGCAAAACTGTCGCCATTATTCTCCAGTTAAGTGTGACGCTTTCGGGAGTGCCTTTAAATCAAGTTTTAATAATTTATAAGTTTATTCATTGAACTTGATATTTCGAACAATGATAAGTTCAAATAGTAAGTACGATTTTCTTGCATTTCAACTTTCTTGCAGGGTATAATAAATACTTAAATAGTTTGGTATTAATGGTACATGAAAATAATTAGCTATCATTACTTAATGATTATCTTCATTATAATTAGCACACTTTGTATCTTCTAATAAAATCTTGTGGATTAAACAAAATGTTTAAAGAAATTAAAATTATTATGCTTATTATGAATTATAATTAATCATCTACTCTATTAACGGTACTTATTTGTTATAGAATATTTTACATAAAAACTAAACCTATTTTAATTACAGTTATGTCGTAAATTAAGATGTTTATACTTAATTACTTAAAATATTTGTACTTAATTTATTTATAAATATACTTAATTTATACAACTACTGTAATTTAAGATGAATGAAGAAATATTGTTTCCATTAAGTCATTGAATGAATGATGAAAGGTATATTAATAGTTCTTATAATTTACTAGCATTTATTAAACAAAACATTGTTGATGTTTATGTATTGTATTAAAGATGAACATGTTTATACTTCATAAATAATACAATATTAAGCATTGTATATGGCTCAAATGAAGCATATTTAGGACATTGTAAATTAAGAAGGTGTAACTATTAAGTTGTGGATAACTAGCGAAGTTTTTACTGCGATTGTAATTTAACATACGAGTAAAAAGATGTATAATTTTTGTAATGGGTATTGCCACAATTAGTAGTGTATTTAATAATGCCCAATCCTACTTGTTTTCAACAGTTTTAACAATTGATTACCTTTTCATCAGAACCATTAAAAAGCTTCTTGGCTCATTAGAATAAATCAATTGAAATATGAACTGTTTTGTTGCTCTTACAAGCGAGAATAATAATCAATTACATTGATTATCTATAATATGATAATATATTTACTCATAGTAATGTTCAGTGTAGAACAATTCAGTTTTTTTTAGGGTTATGTACAAATTATTTCTATTATGTTGTGTTTAGTAAGATTATTTCTACAGTATAATCCTTCATATTAAGTAGTCAAAAATAACTCGTCTAAATGTACGTACTTACTTATTATATTAATTATTAAGGAATAGATGACATATTACACTTCATTTAGTGTACGGAAGGCATTCAAATGTATTAAGCAAACATTTTTACTTTACTATAAGTAAAGTATATTTATTTTAATAAGTATATTTACAAATTTAATATGTTTATTAAATGAAATAACACTTCCCATTTTTTTTTCAATATTGATTCGAGCGCTAATTGGATTCTTGCCGATTTCTTTTTTGCAAATAAAGTAAAGGTTATTATTAATTGACATTGTAAGAATCTGTGATTCTGACAAGTAATCATTGAAGAAAGTTATGATTTGACTTCCTTTCTCTTCCTGGTATCTAAAACAAAACTTAATTTCTTTTGAATTTAATATTTGATGATATGTGTAAAAAGGCAAATGTTTATTGTCTCCAAAAGAACGTAAAACAATAGTTTGTGCATTGGCATAAATTACCATAAAACACCTTTATAATAGTTCTATATTGGCCAAAACTGTGCAGTTTTTCTCTTGATAAGGAATAATTTATATCAGGAACTAGAAAACCATGATCCCTTGTGTCACTCTGTGTTAAGAAATTATAGTAACAGTTAATAATATGCATTCACTGAATGTGATTGACTGGAATAACTGTTATTGCTATTTCTTGTTATGAAGCCATGAAAACAAAGATTCTTTTATGGTCCAAGCGTTTGATATAGATTCTTAATATGAATGAAGATATACACAATAAGTATATTTAATAAAACAAAAACTCTTTTAAAAGTAAAAAAAATCATTTATTTTGAATTAAATAAATGAAACATCAATTCAAAGTATACACTTCAAGCATATTTAAAACTAACAAAACCTGTGTAAACTGAAAAAATTCATTAATTTTACCCGACATAAAATAATACTAATGGAAGGAATGTGTCTTTATAACATTATTTTAGAGCATTCTTATTTAAGCTGACATTTGTATTCAAGTTTATATTCTTAAAATTATTAATTTTAAACCACTAATGTAATTGTGTATTATATATACTTTCGTAATTTCATACATCTGTTTAACTTCCAAATCGATTGATAAAATCAAAACGTTGGTTTTGAATTGTTTTGAACCAGGGAAACTGACCAGTTCCTGATATAATACAAATGAAATTTCTTTTATATGTATGACTTATAACAAGAATTGGCAGTAAATATGTGAACTAAAAAAAAACATCGTCTAAATAACAAAAAGTTTTCCAAAAATGGGACTGAGATCTTTCCTAGAAAAACTTGTCAGGTTTATTTTATAAATAGATTTAACATAAATAACATAACATAACATAAATAGATTTTAAATCTGGAGTCATTAATCTTGAGTTGAGAGAATTTATTTGTAATTCTTTCTTTTTAATGTCATTATTTGTAAAGTAATATATTACTCACTATTTTTTTTAATATTTATTTGAATAATTCGTCATAAACTGGAATTAACTAGGTATTAATTAATTAGTTTGAGCACATTCAAACAAGAACATCAGAGTTTTATAAGTATATCGATTTCATAATTTTGTATTAAAGTTGTAGGGATAATTCCTATCCAATACACTCAGATATGATCAAAACAAAATCGTAATGCTTTACAGCCCATCTAGACGATTAAATCGATGGATTTTCAAAATAATTTTTTTTTTATTATCACCACAATTTACTTAAGTGAATTAGAATATTTTTGTCTAAACCTATTGTTAAATCATTAAGTAATAATTTATTTCTGGATGTTATTTAAAAAAATCTGGAGTGGCCTACACTGAACTTTACTATAATTAAATAATAATGAACTCATTAACAAGTAACCGAGTTTGTTTTTATCTTAATAGGTTTAAAGAGTAGAATAATATTAAACAGTATGGTAGATATTATGGAACTTAATTGATTTCATCTATTTGTTAAAATAACAGTGGTTATTTATAATACCCAGTAGGTCATCCTAGTGCTTAAGCCTTCAATAGTCACAGTTTTAGCTGTGGTAAGTCCAACGTTTTCATTAATTCTCACATTCGGTTGTTGCAATCCGTTATATAATTCCTGCTAGGATATATTTATGTATTAGTGTTAATTTAATAGATTTAAGAAGTCATGACAAAAATCCTTTTCATAATTACATTAATTATGACCCATTTAATAATTACAGACTGATCTATTTCGTTAACTAACATTTTCTAAACTGATTCTGTTGATTCGCTTTATGATATGGCTATTGCCACTTTTGAGGATGCTTGTTGACCAAAAACTTATCATGCCATTAGAGATAAACCTTAATAGTTGTCATTTATTAGTGTAATATTACTCCTCTAATATTTAAGTTCATGAGTATTCGTAGTAAGACGATACCTAATGAAACATGTCATGTCCATTGAATCACCAAACAAGTATTTTAGTGATTCAAATAAAATAACCGGAATCAAGTAATGGTATAACTGCACACTTGGATAAATCTTAGACTCTCAGTTTGATTCAAACAATAAGAACTTATATGTTCTGATGAACGATTTACAAGTTTTTATAACTAACAAAATGTTTATAGCCACAACAAAACTAATGAAATAATTAAATTGATTCATTTGGCAATACTTTACAAGAGTGTACTATATAACTTAATAACGATAGTTTAATTAAAATAAAACAAAATCTCTATTGACTGTCAACGAGTTGATATTATGTTTGTTTACATTAAGTTTAGTGTATACCCCTCTAGTTTTATAACTGTTAGGAAAGCCAAAAAAAAATTCTGTTTTTTTATCATGTACAGTCGAGTTGCTCTAGCATTTATTTTTGTAATTTAATGAGGTTTATTGTCCGTTTATATGATATTAACTGTTTGAAATATCTTTAGATATTTTTCATTCAAACCTAAAAGTGAATTACCGTGGACTAAATTTTGTTAAAAAAAATTTAAGTCAGTATAAACAAATCCGAAAAGTACAGCAAACAATTCATTATTCTATGTTGAGTTTTCAGATTTTATAGTTTAATTGGTCTTTGATGTTAATTAAAGTTATTAACAAATTTTTTTTAGATAAATAATTTTTGGATGATTTTTTGGAAGAGTTCCATTTTTGTATAGTTAGTCGTTAAACGTTAGAAAAACTTTTTTTGAAATCATAAAATGTAGGCCAATGCTCAGTTCCGTCCTTGTAATATCAATAACAAGGTATTTTGCTAATCTTTTCAAAAGAACCATTTTTTTTTTATAACTTTATTACCATATCTCCAATGGTTTGACTTCTGTGACACATACAAATTGTCATAATGAATCATAAGTCAAAAAATTATAATTTATAGCATAACTGACATTTCCAGGAATTGAAAAATTATGGCATTTTTTTTCTGTCAATGCTATTGTCATTTCCATAATAATTCTATAGTTTCAATACTCTAGAATTATTTGTTTAGGAGAAAGAAAAGTTGTCTAAAAACGTGTTTTAGTGCTAAAAAGGTAATTTTTAAAGATTATTCAATATTGCTCCAAAACAACAAAGCACAACAGGACGAACTTTTATTGAAATACAAACTTGGTCCATCAAACGGTGTGGCCTTATAGTGAGTCCACAAACTTTTGGATACACACCAACGCACCTATGAACACATTTACATGGTTGAAAATACATCAGAAAAGGACTTTAGGCATTTCTAACATTCGTTAAAAATCCGTTAAGATCAATTGTTTATGGTTACCATACTTAAATTATAGTAAAGTAATAACATAGTCAACTAACAAAACAATGAGTTTGATTGACTAGACATTCTTTTTGATATTAAGTTCTCTTAAAGTAATTTAAGTGTAGACCGGACCAAATTATATTGCACTAAAAATATGAATTTGAATTCATAATGCTTATATGAAATAATACGCTAAATTTTTCGTTTTATAATTGTGAGAAGAGTGAAAAACTGTTTTCACATATTATACGATGGAATACCACTACCACTATTTGGTTTGCACAAAAGATAGTGTTATCATAACCATGACTATTTGTTAGACAAATTTCACAATTTTATTTCTGACTTGACCAGTTGTTTTAAAATTTAAAACAACCCGTTGTCATAAACTTTTTACCTCCCACATAGACTAAGATATAAAAAGATTACAAAATGCATTAAGGGGACGAAAAAGTGTAAATACTTAGAATTTTCAAATTGATCTTGACTAATATATTTTAATAAGTTAAACTTATAGTAAAGTTAACATATTGTATTCTAAACAAATTATCAATAGGTGAAATAAATTAAATTATTTTTGGATTTAATATGAAAAAAAGTTTTTATATTTTGAAATTAAATTATAATTATTCATATAACAAAAAAATCATTTTTTTGATTTTTTTGTTATTAATTTATTTTCTTGATAGGCCAGTTGTTTCTAGTCATGTATTTACTGTTTGTATTAGTCTTTGTCGGTAGGAATCTAATTCTGGTCAATCATAGATTAAATGGTTCCCTGTCTCCGTTACAATTTAATTTTCGAATGTTATGAAATCTCTCTCAATATTTAACAATTTTTAACTTGTTATGGTTGTAAAAATATGAAATTTATTTTAAGTTACATTAACTCAGAATATAAAGAAGTAATTAATTGGGCTAAACTTCTTACTTTACTTCTTACTTGAGTGCACTGATCTTGAATCAGTGCCAGAAAGAAAAACTAGTTAATATCACTTACTTTTGAAAGGTATAACTATTTGTTCATAGACCCTGTCCTATGATATTATTTTTTATTTAATTTTTTTGTATACTTTCACATGCATTTTAAACAATATTTTATACACAATATCTCTATTGAAAGTTAAATGGAAGTTATTTTACTTCTTGTTGATCTTGTTGGTTCATATAAATTTTTAGTTTAAAAGATAAAATTTATAAATCTAAATTCTAATTTAGAATTTAAAATAGTTTAATCTAAAATAATTTTTTTGCATTACTTAAATAAAATTGATTACTCAGTAAGAGATAATTGACTAAGTATTACCCGAAGTTCAAGATCTGCCATCTATTCAGATAACTGGCTTTGTGAACGAGCAATTCTCATTCCTACAAATGAGCAAGCAGGAAAAATCAATAAACAAGTTCTTACATTATATCAAGCTGAGGAAAGAACTTACAAGTCAGAAAACAGAGTGATTAGTGATGAGGAAGCAGTTCATTATCCAATTAAATGTCCTGACTTCGTGACTGCTCCTGGACTGCCTGCTCATGACTGAAAACTTAAAGTGGATGCACCAATCATGTTGTTACGAAACTTCAGTGTCCCAAAAATGTGCAACGGGACATGACTCCAAATTCATGGTTTGCACAGATACGTCATTGAGGCTGATATCAATGACTGGGTATGATACTGGGGATTCAGTGTTTATACCATGCATACCATTGATACTCGTACCTAGCAACTGTCCCTTTTAATTAAAAAGGTTGCAATTTCCCTTCAGCGTCTGTTTTACAATGACGGTAAATGAGTAGCAAGTGGAAACTCTATCTCCGGCGGGAATTGAAGTGAGTGATAACCAAGTGTTTATCATATGGTCAACTGTATGTTACTTGCTCAAGAGTCATAGGTCCCAACTCTCTGTTCTTCCATGCACCTGAAGGACAGACAGCTAATGTGGTATACACAGAGGCACTTACTTAATACTAATATATTATATTTTATATTAGTATTAAGCTAATAAATATATTTTTTCAAAACCCAAGCATTTTGGTTTTGACTCTCACTAAGACCGCTTGTTACGGTTGAAAGATCTTAGTATTTTTTTCCCATTTCATATTGTGGTTTGATCATTGATTGTTATTTGACGTGCTTATGTGAAATCTTGTTATATTTTTTCTTATTCTCTGTTTTTTCTAATAATATTGAAATACCACGTATCATCTCTGTATTTTTGTAAAATACTCGTCAAAGACGGGCAAGTATGCTAGTATATAAAAATATAGTATAATTATTAAATGATATAATACGTACATTAAGTTTATGCAATTGAAATATTTAAGACTTAAATAATATTTAATCTTATAATGAAGCAAACATCAGTCACAGTGAGGATGGTAATCTGTTCTAGGACTGCGTAAGTCGTAAGTGAACTTTTGGACTCTCTAAAGTTCGTGTCATGTCTGAACCAGTCCTCGCTTACACCTCGTCAAGGAACAACGTTGGAAAATGCAATACGGCATTATGCCAGGTAATATTAACAATTTCTCTTTGATCATAGATATCATTTGGTATTTTATGTCAACAGTAGTTTATATTTATAATTTATAATGTTATGTCTGTTATATGAAATAAATTAAAAGTTAAATAAGAACTAATTAACTTCTTTACTTCTATTAAGTTAATGATAAACTGACTGACTAGGTTGTCAGGTAGCAGTGAACTGACTTGTGATCCCAGAAACATTAGAGGAGTGCATTCAAATAGAAGGAAATAATGTAGTAATTTTAACATTTATTTACCAGCTCTGGTAAATCAAGTTATGGTGGGCAGCCTTACTGAAAAATCGCTGTTATTTATACACATACTCGTTCAGAAAAAAAATTATATTTCACTTTTTGTGGACAAACAATCATTAATCTTTGCCTCAAGAGAACAAACAAAATTAGAAATTGTGTTTCTCTAACGTATGTGCATCTTCAGTATATTTTTGAATCTTTGTAGCTCTTGTGAAATAATTAATTCCTAAATAATTAATAAATATTAATACCAATGATGAAGCTTTGATTTGATTTATTTTTAGTTATGCTATTTTAAAAGTTATAGAAAAGATGACTTTGAATTTTATTTGCGTTTGCAAAATTGGCTAATTACTGATATATTTTTATCTCTATATATATTCACAGCACTTTATAACCGAATACAGAAATCAGGAAAAATCTATATATACACATGGTTTTAAAGTGTTATTTTCATTAACTTACAAACATATTAAATTAATGAAATTTTCTTTAAAATATATAAGTTATTATTTTTACAGCTTTGTTATAAAATTAAGCATGCAGAATATAAATAGAAATGTATTAAGTCATTAAATTTTTCCAATTCATTTGTTTGCTTAAGTAATTCCTCATTTACCATCTAATTAATTCCTGATTTGTTTGCTATTTCTTCCTCATCGAAATTTTCAAATAGTGATAATAATCATTCAAAATGAGATTTAGAGAATAAGATGATAAGACGGAGACATAGAGTAGATAAATTATTTAATTAAAGAAATAATAAATGAAAGAAGATTTCAAATGTTTTAAAACAATGTTTTTTTTTTCCTATATGTTGTGCAAATTTTGACTTATGATTGAATGCGAAAGCTTTTGAGGAGTCAAAAGTCATTATGTTTTAACCAGTTTGATATTTTTTTTAATTAATAGTAAAGTTGAGTGTAGGCCACTCCAGATTTTTTTATATTACCATTGATTAAGTAATAACATGTGTGTACTGTTGCAGGTACAGACGGAAGGATACCTGTACACAGGTTAGTGTGCATGTTTATATGTTTAGATTATATGTCATATTTATAATGTTATTCAATGTTGCTCGGGTTTCTAATATGTTGTTTATTGTAAGGGATGTTTATAGTGATTAGAGTGAAAGGGAATTCGAAATTAAGCAGACATGCAACGTCATATTTGTTCTAAACACTCTCACTTCCACTGTCCTCAAACAGATGGTGATCTGTTAGGGCTTTATAACAGTGATTCTCAAAAGTTGTCTTAAGATTTCTAGGGTCCTTGAGTGCACATAATAATGTATCCAGACATAAAAAATTAGTTACAATACCCCATCTTACGCATTATATCTCTTTTTGTGAACGCATCATTATTATGGGTCATAAGTAACAGCGATTTTCTTCTATATCAGAACTACTCACCGCATACAGGTTATATATTACCTGCACACAGGTTATGCAGCTAATTTGTTTGAACAATGGTGAGATCCCACTTGTCCACCACTGTGAGCAAAACTTCTATAGTTGGCAACATTATTCCTTAGTTAAAACAGGCGAGACATAAAAATATTTCAATGAATTGAAGAAGAGATGCGAGTTCCCTACCAAATATAGTTCCATATACTAAAGAAAACGCCACAGCAAGTTAAGTACTCTGAAGATGTTTTCTTATAAACAGAAAGTAAGTTTCATTTTCTTTTTTTTTAATAATTATGTTTTTCGAACAATATTTGACTATATTAAGAAATTTCTCGAAGATTTGTATACATTGTGCCTTTAGATATTTGCAGATATCAGTTTCTTCGATTTCAAAAAGATTCAGAACCAAAAAACCTAAAACCTGACAAAAACTACAAACACGAGGTGCTATTGAAACCATCTAGTACTATAGCACAAAGTGTATCTTGATTGAAGGAAACTATCAATGAAACATTCATCATCAGGAGCTGGACATCTTGGAGATATTTCAAACCTACTGCTCATGTAACTGAAATGCGGAAGGTAAGGTACAAAAGGTGGTAAAATATGAAATAATAAATCTCAAGTCTAATATGTAATTTAATATTTGAAAGGTAAAAGCAAGGTTATCTTCTGTGAAAAAAATATATAATAATTTCAAGTTTACTCCTAGTCTCATGCAGTTTGAAAGTGAACCTAGAAAAGGTATTGAATACTTGATGTTTGATGTAACTAACATTAAATGGTGGAAGACCTCTTTTAGGATGTCGAAATGGTATACAGTCGATTCCGGTTAATTGGGACACATCGGGACCGAGGCGTTTTGTCCCAATTAAACGAATTTCACTTTTTTTTTTGGAAATTCATTTGATTGGTTTTAGGAACAATGCCATTAAGCATTGGAGGGGGGAGGGGGGGTGTTTGTTTTGCCGCTGCACTGGCTCGGATGGAAAAGATAGCAAATGTGAACATGAGGCAGCTGTGGATTTTTAAAACACGGGTATCGGGTTCAGAAAGAAGCCGCCTTTCTGGCTTTCCCGGGATTTAGAAGGGGGTGGTGTTTGTTTTGCCGCTGCACAGGCTCGGTTAAACCGGAACTCAGTTAAAACATACTCGGTTAATCAGGACTTTACTGTACTAAAATCTTAAATTTACTGTCCCAATTAAGCGGAATGTTGTCCCAATTAAACATACAAATTTACAATTGTTGTTCATAGTTTGGTTTCCGTTCTTTGAGATTTGTCCCAAATAAGCGGCTGTCCCAATTAAGCGGAATCTACTGTATTTATATTCTCATTTGGCCCTACATAGTAAAGTAACATAGAGTTGTTAAGTAGGTATGTGCTGTAAGATCTATTAGACAACATTTATATAACTATTTATATAATACCCTATCATTATACAAATTATATTCTTATTATATTCTTATATTGTATACTTAAAATTATTATTATTATATTCTTATTTTAATTCTACCCTATCATGCACGTTACATAATTTTTGTGGGTAGGTACGTTTTTCAGGTGTACAAACATGTATGATTATATTCTTATTTGTATTTTACAGTATATGTGAACTTATTGTTGTTAAGTAGGTATGTATTTTATGATCTATAAGTCAACATTTACATAAATATTTATATAGTACCCAATAATACAAATTATAATTTTTGGGGGAATTAAAGTTTTTCAGGTGTACAAAAGATATAATATTATATTCTAATTTTAATTCTACTCTATCATGCACATTACATACTTTTTGGGGGGGTAGAAACTATTTTCAGGAGTACAAAGATGTATGATTATATTCTAATTTTAATTCTACCCTATCATGCACATTACATACTTTTTGGGGGGGTAGAAACTATTTTCAGGTGTACAAAGACGTATGATTATATTCTAATTTTAATTCTACCCTATCATGCACATTACATACTTTTTGGGGGGGTAGAAACGATTTTCAGGAGTACAAAGATGTATGATTATATTCTAATTTTAATTCTACCCTATCATGCACATTACATAATTTTATTTATTTATTACATAATTCTACTACCATGAACAGTACATAATTTTGGGGTAGAAACGATTTTCAAGTGTACAAAGAGGTATGATAATATTGTAATTTTAGTTCTACTGTAATCTATCCAGATAGGCTTTGGAGTTCATGCACCATACTGTATAAATGGGTAAAGGAGAATCGTTTTAATACAATAGAGGTAAAATAAAACTTATACATTTAAAAAATTAGGACCATATAATATAACCACCTTATTACAAATACTTAGAACTCTAAGAGGCTTGCAAAAAGTTGAATTTAATTTTACTTTAAAGTGTTTAAACTAGAAAAGTTTCTAGTTGATTCAAATTCATATATATTTCATATACATGACGTTCATGTAAAGCGCTACTTCAACATGTAGTATGTATACTCTATTAGTATATGTGTATGCCTCTCATGCATTTATAATATATGAAATATTCCAAAATATTCAACATTGAACAATTTAGTAATGAAGCGGAAATTTTACAAGTTATTTTTACAATGAATCAACAACTAAACTGTCTCAACAGTCCAAATCAAAATGTCACAGAAAAATGTCACTCTATAGTAGAAAACCTTGTTAAGAATTTAATTTTGTCTTCTTAATTTCATTCAAAGTATTACTGTAAGTGATGAATTTATGAAAAGTAAGCAAGTAAATTATAAATAAGTATTAAGCTTCTGAATTGTTGTGGATTCGTGATTTATAAAAATAATTGAAGTTAATTTAATAGGGTCTGATTCAATTCATAAAAGGGTTTTCATTTTCTAGTATACTAAGTGCAACCTGTTGAAAATTATTAAAACCAGATATTATTCATATAAAATTTCAGAAAAATTCAGTTAAAAAAATTAAAAGTCAACTTTATTAATCGTTAATTTTAAAAAAATAATATCAATGAACATTATCTACGAACAAATAAATGGATATTACCTTAGTTTAATGAGATGTAACTTTGTGCTTTTGAACTAAGCGAAACCAGCAACAACTGAAACAGAGAGACATCAACCATTACTGGTTGGTTACTGTTAAGATGTAACAATTACGTCTTCCTTTATTATCAAAGTAAATAAATGCCTTACACTACTTCAAGTAGCTTGTATAAAACAATTGGTGTATAAAACAATCATCTACTGTTTTTCAAAAGCAAATATTTCCATTTTTATCAATGAAAACATTAGTTTTATTTTATTTAAAACATTAAAAATCAATTTTTTAAAAATAATCTTTCTGAATAGCTCATTGATTTTACTGCTAATATTAATTCACAAATACATAATGAAGTTCTCTATAGATGGCAAACCTGTATCATTCAAACCCGGGAAATCATTACCGCCAAACGAAACTGATAACGCTTGTAGTGTTATTTATTAAGTTGTTTTTAAATTATTATATATTATTGTGTTCAGGTATTATGTTACTTGACGGATTAGATTACGATCCAATACATTTCATCAGATGTCATTCAAAAAATAAAGACCCGGCTGACATACAGTCTCAGGTTTTTTTTTTATTTTACACATGTTTATTATTTAAAATATGATTAATATTTCTTTGCGCTAAAATTTGTAGAATTAACAAGATTATTTTTATATAACATAGCTCCGTAGATTGCATCATACCTACAATATGTACTTATGGTTGTAATACTTATTTAATGTAATAATTGCTTTGTTTAAAGTTGTTATTCTTACTGGTACCTACTGAAAGGTGTGCGGCTAAGTGTGTTTCACTGGTATGAGGTTTTATGTATAGTTAAATTATTGCTATTGTAATTAGTTAGATATAAAATTGATTTTTTTTTTCTGTAAATGTAATTGATCATAATTTAAATTAGAAATTCTTAAAAGTATATATGTTTTATTGGTATTATTCATGTATTCAGTCACTGGAGAATACAATTTCTCTTATTGTATTCTTTATTGAGATATTTTTGTTGTTCTACTTCTACATAATATACTGCGGCTCTGTACTGCTTATACTAGCATGTACTCAAAATATTTTTGAAACTTCAGATGAATAATTTATAAGTGATTTGGCAATTTTGCTATTATTTTTTTTATGCTAATCTTGCCAAACCTTAAAGTCAGTTACATTGTTGAAATGTCAATAATTTGTAAATTTTTTTAGGTGTGGCAATGTGCTTTTGAACCTAATATTCGAAATCCGCTAGAAACAACGAATGTTGTTGCCACTTGTGGGAGTAACTCCGTTTGTTTCATTGATTGCTCAAAAGGAGAAGTATTAAGTAAATATATTGCGCCAGATGTGAAGTAAGTGTCATAGATCCTTTGTTAATTACCAATGGTGAATCAGAATACAACGTTAAACCAAATTATTTTATTTTGAACTTTATACTTTGGTTTCATTTATTATTCTATCAGAACTGGGAAATCGAAGAGATAAATCTTTAAAATTAGTATATTTCTCAGAACTGGAGTCTGAAAAAATTCAAATTGAATATTTTTGAAAATATGAATCGTAAAAAAAATGAAACTCTAACTTGAACTCGAATCAATTTTAAATATATGTTTGAATCGAAAAACTAAAGTCTCATTAGTAGAGTCAAATTTGTATGTGTGTGGATTTACTTGTGACGAGTTGACAAAAGTATATTTTAATATCTTGTTTCACATAAGAACTAAGTCCTAAGCAACAAATAAAGACACAAATTTGTATTAATGGTTTGTCATATTAAAGAATTTTAGATCAATGACTATTCAAAATTCAATGATTTAGATCAAAGAATCTTTCAACCACATCAAGCGGTCTTCTTCAGAGTCAAAAACCCTACTGAAATGAATTTCGAATTATGGTTTGGTCATTGATTGTTATTTCACGTATTTATGTGATATCTTGTACATTAATATACGTATGCATATATAAATTTCTCGTCCATTTCTACTTTTATTAATTTCTTAGAAAGACTTTCAGTCTTATTATTGCTTTTTTCGTAGTGTGATATATATATATATATATATATATATATATATATATATATATGAAATTAAACCACAAGGAAAAAAAAGAATACAATAGAAAAAATGCTCTGAGGCCTTTCAATTTATGTCATCAGAGAGCAAACAAAGCAAGAACTAAACTAGGTAGTTAGTTATTTAACTAGTTATTAACTTAGGCTAGTTTTATAGATCACTATGTGAACAAAGCTCTTGGTGATCTTTTGATACTTTTTTCCGCGAGTACTTTAATGAGAAGGGCTTATCCTATGTGAGTATCATTTATCAAAAAAATGCCCTGTAAACATTTCGTTACCTACTGGTAAAAGTCGACGTCTCTAGCTTCCTCTTGGTATCAACCAGGTAACACTGAGACTCTTCAAACTTTTAAAAGTTTAACAGATTCTATCCATATCCTTGACAACCAGGAACTATAGCCACTATGTTCCCAACACTAAAAAAAAATATGGAGCCACATGTCGTATCAATAAGTTATGAAGGCATTCGGTTGACACTGCAGACCCTAGGATCCTACAGAGTTTGCATTTTGGTATCTAACAGGAGTGGGGAACTGTCCACTTCTCCAAAAATCCATAATCAATGGATATGAAAAATCTTTTATAATAGTTATATGGCACAATCCTTGAATCTATCATTTAATTCCTCAATCAATAAATCTAAAACTGTTTTGTATCTTCCAAAATATTCTTTACTGCACTGTTCCTTTTGTTCATTACCTCTGTTAACTCAGGAACATGATTTTCTAAAAGCTTCGAATCTTCAAGTAATGATGGAAAAAAAAATACTTTTTCCTAAATGCGAGACATTTTTTTCCACATGTAAATAGATTTATTTTTACCTTGCAGCGAAACATTTAACTCATTTTGCTTCATCATGATATCACATCATATCAGAGACAGCATTTTGAAGGAAAGTATCATCTGATAGTTTTTATGATAAAGCTCGATTATTTCCTCACGCAAAGATAAAACTTTCCCTTTGACCTGTCCTTATGATAACCAGCATCTTTTGAATGCGAGGGCAAATTTACACTGATAAGCTTTTGTCGGAACTGGCAATATCTCATAGCATTTGCTCGGATAAAATTTACTATGCCTGCAACTTTCTTCAGAGTGTTGTGCAGAGTTTGTGGATGAAAAATACAATGGAAGGAAATAAATGCCTTTAATTTGTGCAACAAATCCTTCATTTTTCTTTTTATATTATAAATATTTATTATTAATCATAACAGTACGACTTTCATAACTCAAAAGGCAGGTTCCCCCACTCATGGTGTAGGAACTCAGAGCGTGCTTTTCAATGGACAAATTGTAATTGTTACTTTTATTCGGTAATGGTTCAATGGGCAAATTGTAATTGTTACTTATATTCAGTAATGGTTAATAAGCACTCTTGATCTTGATTGAATAACAAAATTACTAAAGCGCTAGCACGCCAGTGATTTTACCAATCAGGAGCTAAACTTCTGTCCTGTTTAGGCAATAACTAAACTAATTATTCTGTTCAATCATGCACTAACGTGCAGTCTGTTTCGGTTTCATTGTTCTTATCATAAGCACATTTTAAAAGTCCCATTATTTGAGAAATAAGAGTCTCAAAATAATTGTGGACCACACTTGTTTCGAAAATGGAGAAAAGTAGTTCTTGTCTTAAACTAAGTTAAGTTAGTTCAAAGAACCAATTTTAACAACTTGAAGAGTCTGTAGAAATAATCAGTTTGTATAAAACCATTCTGTAAGTGGTCGACATGTATGCATTAAGTTTTACTGTCTTTTGTATTATTATATTATTCGACATTCATTTTAATAAGTACTTAAGAAGATTGTAGTTTTAAGTTTCAACATTATTTGATAACTCTGATTGCATTGTGTTTAGTGTATAACTAAAATAATAACTGATTCATCTAGTTGTCATGTTACTGATGAAATTTGTTCTTTTTTTTTTAAGGGATCTCTTATTTGCTCTTGCCTGGACCACTGTAGAAATTGATGGTAACAAGTACAATATTTTAGCCACTGGCGGAGCAAAGTGTAAAGTTCATATCATTAGTACTACTTTAAATAAATGTTTAACTATATACTCTTTAAAAAGGATTAGTAAAGTCACCATTAATTCTCTCTTGTTTCATCCAACTTTACCAGAATATTTATTTTGTAAGTATCTAGTAGTAATCAAGATATCGTATAAAGTATTGTACAGTATATTATATGAAATCAGAAAAACGACTAAGAGTTTTTGTCAGAGTCCAACTGATACTCTGACGTATCAGTTGACAGAGTTTATATGTCATGTTACTGATACTCAGTTGGACTCTGGTGAAGACCTCTTGTTTTAGTTGAAATTTGTTAGTTGTTTTTCGATTTCTTACCGTATCTTATACGTTGATTTGTATGTGAACGTTATAAAATGTTCTAATAGTTTTTTAATTATAAATAGTTTAATATTTTATGATTGATAACGTAAACAATTATCATACAAACGTTATACCTGTTGACGTTATTGTGAAATCTTGTTACAGTAAAGTGTATGCGGCAATAGTACAAAATTAATATCTGAAAACAGATTTTTTTTTATAAAAAAAAACTCAAGAAATAAAAACGACCACGAAATGACGTAAACAGACGAACCACAGAAAAAAAAAAAAAAAGAAAAAAGTACAGACATTTACTTACTGACCCCACCACCACAGCAGGACAATAATTCAGCAGTAGTAGGTCCGTGACCTGGAACTGCTAATACAACGTGCACAACAGTGCGCGGAAAGAATCGTTGGTCGTTGGTCGTTGGTCAAGAAATATTGGCCAAATTGAACAAATACGTACATAACTAACTTTCCCAGTGAGCTAAAAACGTAGTTATAGAACTCCTAACAAGATAACAACTTTAAATAACTTCTAAATTGAAATATGGAAGGTAAAGGGGATATACCTGCATATAGAAAATATAGAAAGAGGACAAAAAGTTAATATTTGAGTAGGAAATAACAGTTGTTTATTTTAAAAAAGTTTAGTTAGTTTGCGAAGAGGGGCAGAAGACTGAAAAGATATCATGTTTACAAGTCACAAAATTAGATAATTTAAATAGTTTTGGATTGTGATAAAAACTAAGAAGGAAGTTATAGAGCTTAGAAATTAATATTTTTGGTTTAGATGATCATTGAAAAAATTTTGCACATTTATAGATTTGTTCATTTTGACAAAAAGATGACTTTGGTTTTTGAATTCTTCTGTTTATACAGACATACCTTCATAAAAGGGATTATCTAATGACAAATTAAAAAAAAAATCAGTCATCTGTTTAGGGGTTATATAGGTGTATAGGGGTCCGGGGTTCAATACCCATTCTGGCCCATAATTTATTTGAAAAATAAATTTGACCACGCCGTCCCTCTGAGGACGTTAAGCCGTCGGTCCCGAGCCTGTACAGTGTTAGGTACTCATTAAAGATCCCTATTCTAAATACACTTGGGTTAGACAAAAAGTAGGACGCTCAATATAGTAAAATATTCAGTGTGTAGTAACACAATGCAACATAACTTAACATAATATACGTAATAAAAAAACAATCATTTTTAAAATATTACTGTCCTTTTTATATTTCAAGTTGCTACCATGTTTATTAAGAAAGAAGGTAATATTTTTGAATCCTGTTAATATGTTTTCTGTTTCATCAATATTTTATTTTTCTTTAAGCATTATGTCTTAACATAACATCCAACTATTTGTGGACCAAGGGTCATTACTGTCCCACAGTCCTAAACGAATCCAAACCAATTTTAACGACTTAGAGTCTGTACAAATAGTCAGTTTGTATAAAACCATTCAGTAAGTGGTCGACATGTATGCATTAAGTTTTACTGTCTTTTATATTATTATATTATTTGGCATTAATTATAAGCTTAGAACATTGTAGTTTTAGTTTCAACATATTTGATACTCTGATTGAGTGTATTTTGTGTATCACTATTTACTTTTGGATGCCTTTCAACATTTAATTTAGCATTTAACTCTGAATTGACGTATGATATATTTGTGTATCACTATTAATATACTTTTGGCAGTGCCTTTTAAATAATTATTCATATTAACTAGCACATAGTGAGGTTGCTAAATCACAGGACGCAAAAATATATTATATTATTTTTTTTACTAATGTATATATTTTCGCTGCAAACACTTTGGGAATCATTGTTCTAGTATATAGGAAAAAATAAAAAAATAATTTCTTTTATAAAATGAACTGTTCTGAGGTAAAATGGATAAACAAACAAAAGTCTCCACACAAATGAAGTTTTATTCAACGCGATTCGAACACTTTGTGGTCATCATCAGGAAGACACCAAGGATGTGGTGCTGACGGGTTGGTCCAGCGAAAACAAGGTTGTTTAATATAATTAATATAATATCTGATTAGATATAATTTGTATTATAGTGTCTTCCTGATGACGAACACACAGTGTTCGAAACGCGTTGTTGCTGTTGAATAAAACTTCATTTGTGTGGAGACTTTTGTTTGTTTATCCATTTTACCTCAGAATGAGTAAATACCACACAATTACGGATTGCACAACTAATGATTTAAAAATGAACTATGTTTGAATTAGGAAACTAAAATGTTGGCTTATAATAAACGTGTGTACATGGGCATTTGACCTCTTATTAGCTATAGGAGTAACTGAGGAGTCGAATTGTTAAGTAGGCCATCAACGGGATAATTTTTTATCAGTTCTACCTTTTTTTTTTCTGGAAACGCAAACAACCAAGAGGGTATCAAAGACAAGTCTGTTCAACTTGTCAAAGGAACTCATTAAGCCACACAAGTGTCCTCATTATGACCTCTGAATGTGTCAAAATAATTAAAATTATCATCCAGTAATCCTTATAGCCCTGAAAGTGTTAAGTCTAGTTTCGTTATCCTAACAATAATGTCTGTCTGCAGGTGGTCTTAACGAAGGCAGTCTTCACATCCTAGAGTTTGCTAACACTGGCGGAGAGTCAGTCCAGCTCCAGCCAGTCAGTGTTTTAGAGACGTGTTCTGAACTTTTTGCTCTCAGTTTTTCCACATATATCAATTTTCTTTTTGCCTCTTCTGACGATGGACTTCTTGCTTTTGATTTCGAATATGAATCAGACCTTCACAAAAAGAATGCGTATGTATTTAAACAGTTATTTTCAATCATTTTTTTTTTCAAACTTCATGACACTATATTTATTTAAAAATAAATATACTTCTTTGTAAAATAAGGAATAAAAATTACAAAAATAGAACAAAAGTTCTATTGTGTATTGATGGAACAATTTCGTCATTGTGAGGCCAGGCTAAAACTTCATTTTCCTTTCTGTTCATGTCATAGCATACTGTTATTCAAAATAACAGATTATGTAATTTTCAGTATTCAGTTTCCGATTCTGTGTTCAATTTCTATATTTTTGCGAAACGCAGGTAGGTCATTGAAAGTTTCATTATCACTCTCATGGCTTGAACCAGATTTTCTGAAAATTTGTATTTTCTGAAAGATAATACAAGTTATTAAATAATTTAAATTTACGTTTCAATTTTAAAGTTTACTAAAATAATCAATGATTTGAAGTAAGTTCTGAATCGAAGAAAGGATATGAGGAACGAAGCGTGACTAACTTTTGCCAGGCAATTTTGTTGAAAAATTGCCACTTTTTATTGATGACCTGTTTCTAGCTATGTTTCACTGCCATCCACTGGTATGAAACATATTAAACCTAATAGTAAGTCCAGACTTGGGTACTTTAGTACAATAGTTCCTAGGGGACGTAGTGCTGCAGTCACCCTCAAATAATAATAATAATAATAATTAGTGCAGACCAGGACGTGCAGTCAGGGGAGGCAGGTGACTGTCATTATGGATAGAAAAACTAGAAAATAAATTAAATGACTATATTTATTCAGTAATTGTGCTTTACAGTAATTTTCTATTTAAATTTACCATTTTTGGGTGTTTTTTTTTCAAAATCGTTCAATTTCCACAATTGCGGACGAGATACTATGGAGAGATGTGCGATGAGGCAGCAGCGTGCCTCACCTTGGATACTTCACCTATTGAGCGTGACGTTACAAGGATCAGCTCCTGTTACAACTATCTCAGATGTCAGATAGATAACGGCTGCTACTAACTCAGAAATAACATCTAATTTGGACTTATTGACTTACAGTAGCACCAGGAATGACTCCTAGGGTATCAATTGACAAAATTATCATGGAATAACTATCAGTGATTTTGACTACGAAAAGGCACTTGGTGAATCACGCAGTACTCATGCCTCATGCTATGAGGCGCTGGTGATCGCAGAGATTATGACTCCAGGCTCAAGAATAATAGAATAAGTGATAGCTAACTACAGTAGTCTGTCAATTGACTCCTTTCATATTGTTTACCTTCATTTTCAACATGGAGGATTACATATTTAAACTCAAGAATTTTCCCCAATTGGACTTTCAATCGAAGCAGGAGATAATTATTAAGGGAAGACCAACGCCGGAGTTTCTGCTTTTCCTGCCTTCTGTTTTACACTTCTAACAATGTCTGGACTCAGATGGGATACTGTGACCTGAAGAATTTGCAAAGAAGTCTCATCAAACATGAGCGTCGACTACGTACATCCAGAGTCAAATCGTGCTAAAAACTAATGCGAACTTTATTTATAAGTAAATTTAAAACTTTAATAACATTTGTGCTCTTTTCTATGCTGCAGTTTGTATATATAAAAAAATATGTTGAAATGATATTTTAAACAAAATACGTCAACGGTTACCAATCAAATGGTGAATAAGCTTCTCTGTATGGTTCATATTTGTAAATCTGACTTACGCTGTCAGTACCTCACCGCACGTCACTGGTCCAGACTTACTATCGAACAATTGCAGCTTAGATTAATAGTACATAGTGGTATCTCACTTCCTACCTGATATTGGTAATATGATGAAAAAATATGAATATACAAGAATGTCATTAATATAGATTTTCAATTATATGTTTTTAAATGAAATATCAATGAATTTACTTTTTCCACTGATATTTTATTATTCATAAGCATAACTAGTTTATTACCAGTACTATGGAGGTTGTTAGTAGTAACAACTGGAGAAAAATATACCATGTTACATCCTAAAGTTTCTTCCTCATTTGACTGGTTTAGGATCTTACTCATTTTCCAGACTCAAACTGAGAGTTTTCTGCAAGTTTTCTATATCTTTATTGTTTTTTATCGATGCTTCCTATTCGATGACTTATCCAGTTGTCTATTGCATGATTAAATTTTTATTTAAAAGTAAAGTACTCAAAAAGTTTATTTAACCATGTAATAAATAATTGGACAGATTGCAGAATAGGAATAATTTGTACACAATCATACAGAGCATAATCCACAGAATACGTAGGATGGACAAGATGAAACCCGTCAATTGATAAGTATATTCGTCTTTAATTCTGAAATTCATAAGTAGTTATAGAAATAATGAAATATTAAGTTATTTTACTTTATATCTTTAAATTATAAAATAATTGAAATTGATTTTTTCAGAAGGAAAACATCTCTAATTTTACCTGAAAACCCAAATCCTACTTTAAGGAATGTTTCAAAAATGGTCGATTCAGTGGAGGTGTTGCATGATGATTTGGTAGCTTGTAAGTGTGCACTACACGGAAAGATATATATTTTTGATTCAAAACCATTAGCAGTTGAAGTGAGGGAAAGAAAAACAATGTCGACGGCCAAAATCACTCCTAAATACGTCTTAAATTGGAGCGATACTGACAATTACTTCATGTACATAGGAGCTTCCGTTAGTGAGTATATTTTTGTTTATATATCTCTTTGTCTTTATTTGTATGAATAATGCTGATTTACTTTGTATTGCTATTGAATGTACGAGTATCTCAAGGCCCTTAAGAGTAAAGGGTAAAGAGTAAATTAAAAACTTTTTGAGAGTCTCTAGCCCAAAGGTTACGTACTCGCCTCTGCTTTGGTTGATCCGGATATTGATACCCTCTCCGGTAATCGTTATATTCACGTTAAAGGTGAATAAAAATCTGATTTAAGAGGTTTTTTTAACTATGTATTATTATGCTAATCAACTTTTATAATAAATTAGACGTCAACTCTGCGGTAAAAATTAAATTAGGATCTTACCCATTTTCCAAACTCAAACCGAGAGTTTTCTGCAGGTTTTCTATCTTTATTGCTTTTTATCGATGCTTTTGTGTTCATGTTATTAGAACAAACATGAATAAGGCAATGATATTGCCTTATAATTTTTAAGCTTATAATATTGAAGCCTGAAGTTAAATAAATAAAGTTATTACCTGTGTTATTTTGTTTATTAAAGGTGCCAAATTATTGGCTTGCGGTGATGATCGAGGAACTCTATGGCTGTACAGTTTAGAAGACCTAAATAAAACAACAGATCCTAGCCTCCAGCTATTGTGGCCTGAATTAATTGACCATTACAATACCAAAAAGCGAAAGTTGGACCTCGATGTGTACGACATTGTGGTAGACAAGGTTGCTATCCACTCTTCAGGTATCTTCATTGTGGCTGTTACCAATAATAATATGGTGTGTATTTGGAAGCAGTGCCCATTAGAGTCCTCATCTAGTCCTTCAAGTTCTTAAGCACTGATTGCTTAGTTGGTTTTCGTTCAAATTTACTGGTGATTAACATTGTTGGGAAATGTTTCTCCTGTTTTATTATTAAGTTTTATTTATGGTAAATATATTTTTCTTAATAATTGTCTAATAATTTACCTAGAAGTTCGTTTGCTGTTATAGTTTTATGTTTCATCTAAATCAGTGTTTCCCAAACTTTTTCGAGCGACCGCCCCCTTGGGCCCGTAAACCTATACTCAACACTCCTAAATAATCAGAATCTTAGACTAAATAACGAAATAAGTAACATTTTAATAATTAAATTAATATAATGAATAATCGAATATTTATTTATAATCCAATATAAGTATTGTTTCATAGCATATTTATGTAAAAGAATGAATACACAATAAAAGAAATTTAGATGAGAATATACTTTTAACATACAAATAAATTATCAAAACAAGTAATTTTAAGAAACCTTTTCCTAGAAGTTTACATGTGGTGTTTTCACTTAAATTTAAAAATTATATTGCATGAACATTTTCAATTTATGGAAATCGAATCCCCAACTCCTTTTTGCATTAGCGCCCCCCAATATAAAAGCACCGCCCCCAGGGGGGCGTTACCGCCCACTTTGGGAAACACTGATCTAAATGAATCAATACAGCGACATTAATGTAAATAATATAAATTATTGGTTTTATGTTTAACACGTTCTAAAACCGTTAAGTACTGGTAAAAAATATGTCAAATATTTGTTATTTAAAATTTTTAAAAAATGTTAATGACACATTAATATGGTTAATTGTGAAAGGGTTTAACTGGTGGGATGTAAAACTATTGGGAGCTGAACTTTTATTGTGTCCTTGTCCTCTAAATAAACTTCAATACGGCATAATTTCTTTCGTTTGTTATACGAGGTGTGTAAATAAAGTAGTGAGACTGGCAACGCTGGAGACGCGTGGCCTTGAGTAGCGTCAGGTGCACGTGTGATGCGCCTCCAGTATGAATCTGAACTCGCCACAGTCATTTGTTTGTCCGTAGCGTTGGTTTTCGTGAAATGGTTTTTTCTTGAGCGTTTTAAAAATGAGTGACCTCAAAGTGATTGAGCAGCGGTGTGCAATCAAATTTTGCTTCAGACTTGGACATAATGCAACCGAAACTTTTGAAAAACTTCAGGAGGCCTATGGAGAACGTGTTTTATCAAGGGCACAGGTTTTTCGGTGGTTTAAGGAATTTTCAGAAGGAAGAGAGTCGATTGAAGATGAACCACGAAGCGGAAGGCCTTTAAGTGCAAACACCGATGAAAATGTCAACAGAGTACGGAACCTTGTGCGTTCAGATCGACGCTTGAGTTCAGTTCTACCGTGAGGTCCTTGAAAGACTTCGAAAAAGAGTCCTTCGTGTGCGGCCAAACATCAAAGACAAGTGGGTGTTGCATCACGACAACGCGCCCTGTCACACTGCCATCTCAATAAACGAGTTTTTGGCCAGTAAAAACATTCCTGTTGCTCCCCAGCCTCCTTATTCACCAGACTTGAGTCCTTGTGACTTTTTCCTCTTCCCGAGATTGAAAAATCACCTCAAGGGAACTCATTTCGGGACACTACAAAACATACAAACTGCTGTAACCGACCAGCTGAAGGCCATTCCAGAATCCGAGTTCCAGCAGTGCTACAATGATTGGAAGGACCGTCTCCAGCACTGTGTGGCTTCCGAAGGGAACTATTTTGAAGGTGACAATATCACATTGTAATTATATTTGAATAGAAAATTTAAAAAAAATCAGTCTCACTACTTTATTTATACACCTCGTAGTATAGACCAGAGGTTCCCAAAGTGGGTTCTGCGGAACCCAGGGATTCTTTAACGGACTGTCTGGGGTTCTGTGAAAAACATTTAGTAAAAACATTTTTTAAAAAAAAATTTTTTGTGGGTATGGATTCTTGTGAATCATGAAACCGAATAATGTTTATATCTACATATACCCATAAGTAGAAGTGGTCAAAATTTTATTCATATTTAGGATTAATCACTAGTCAGTTCTTCAAACTATCTGATTCCCGATTTTCCTACTATTGCAAAAGTAGCACTTCACAGATTGCTGCTATTTCCCACTACCTGCTTATGTGAAACTAGATTTTCCCTTTAAACTGCCATAGAAACCAAATACCGAAGTAGACTTAATGCTGGGGCTGACTTGAGAATCAAACTTCAACTATAAAGCCAAAAATGATTACAAAACAAACTCTGTGTTAAAATTGCTAGTAATTCTGTTTTATATGTTATGCACTTGTGGAAAATATGAAAATTAAAATCTTTTATTTTTGAATATTTATCTGAATAATAAATATTGCAGTAATATTAATTTTTTAATTGTTTTTAAACATACATACTATTTAAAAAGGCATATGAAAATATTTATGTTATGGTTGTATGTAATCATTACAATCTGGGGTTCCCGGGAAAGTTACTGGAACCAAAAAAGGGTTTCAAAAACTCTGGTATAGATTATTCCCGGTTTGTGTAGTTTTAGATCTTGGAGGAATGGTTCATTGTGGTCTGTCGTCTAGATTAACGCCAAGTGACTAAAGTGTCCTGCTTTTTTAATAAAACAGTGATTTTAAATCGAAATTTTCTATAAATTACAAATTACTAAATTCAACATAGTGACTCACTGCAACATGAGAAACAGGAGTCAGATACCTACTTTATGTTAAGTATTTACGATTATTCAAATACCAAAAAATGAATTTAATTAGACATCAATTTCACAAAAATATTTGTCATAGATGGAGAAATAAAAAACATATAGGAGATAAATTAATGAATTGTATCACATTTATAAACAATTGTATATTTTTCAATTTTTTTTAAAGTTATTAGAACAATTAAATATACATTAAAAAGTAATAACTTATTTTAAATATTTATATAAGAGGTTTTTTAAAACTAAATATAAGACTGATTGTACTCGTACTTTTGTTAAAAGGTGACTGTTGAGTTATAGAAAGTTGGCTGGGTGAGTGTGGTAGGATTGGACGAAGGCTTCTTGTAATATCGATATAATTAGTAGAGAATAGTTTCTGTTGAACATTCGTAAATTATTTGGATTGAAATCAGCATGGGGTTAAATAATAATACATAAACCTGTCATTATATTTTATCTTGTTTTCATGAAAATATTTCTTGATTTGATCAAATATACTGCCAGAGGACTTTGAGGGTGCTGAGAAGTGACGTTATTATGCAAAAGTTACGCTGCGTACTTTAAAAAAAGTGCTTGACAACGGCAGAATACTTTCAGTTAGTACCATTGTGGAAATTTAAATTGATAGGTTGCTCCTAATTTTAGATCCAATGAGAGAGGAAATCTACAAGGGTGTCGCCAATCAGGTAGCTATATTTCTGCGAGGGGAGTTCTGGATACATCATTACTGAATAATTTCTTTTTGAATTCTCTCTCTCGGTTACAACAAACTGCCCATTGTATGAGCATAGGAAGGAAAAAGTGTTTTGAATACATACTCTTATACAGTAATCCCTCCTGCTTCGCTGTATCGAGGGTTTTTAAAAATAAATGAATGGTTTTTATCGCAGAAATTTTGCGACCAATCGAGTTTCTTCATTTTCTTTTAATAATGATAACTTAATGCTTAAAAGTTGTTTTCTTTTTTGGAAATAAATTAAAAAATCATTTCAGTGTACAGAAGTACAGTATACTTTATATCACTATGTTTCTGGTAAAAAAGAAACGTGAAAAGACTCCACCACCATCGCCAGAAGAAGAATCCGATGAAAGGTCAGCTGAAGTGGTACCCTCAGAACAACTAGAGTAAGCTATTTGTTGTGCACTATTTTATTTCTTATTGATTCATAAATATCTTCTACTGATTTGTTTTATGTTAAAAATAGCAAGCTATATGCTGCACTTTTTTTTATTTCATTTTAATACATTTCAGTTCTTGTACAGGTTGTTTTGTATTGTAAAAGCTTTAAGAGTGTATAAAAATACCAAAATATACATTTCAGTATTGTATATACACTGTACTAAGCATGTATGCCGCATGTACAAGGACATGTACATGTACTTACGTGTATAGTACTTGCGAAAGTTTAGAAAGCAGTTTAAATGATCTGAAGTGTTAAAATTATGGCTCATACTTCCAAAAAATCTGATTTCTATTTCGCGGTTGCGTCTGAAACATAACCCACGCGAAGTAGGAGGACACTGTATTTGGATTACCTCACTGTCGAAAGTGATGTACTATAAATGTAAGTGTAGAGTTGGAAAGAAACCTCAACTATTGGGCAGTCCCTTAGACCAGGGATCTTCAACCTTTTTTACATCGCGACCCATTTTTGACGCCAACATTTATTCGCGACCCTTAAGTGAGAACAAAAATAAAATTAACAACAAATAAAAAAGGGAAAATTAAAATAAATTTGATCAATAGTAACTTTAATGAGATTGCTTAATTGTTTAATGACCCTTGCCATAGACCCCTACAAAGGACACTAGGATGTGGACTATTGTTGAGCTTGACGCGAACAAGAAGAAAGAAAGAAAACCCCTCTCTTAAAATGCAGTTTATCATATTAACCATTAGTTTTACATATCACAGAAAAAGGTACCAATTACAAGTATTGTTCAACTAGGTTACGTTACGTTGTAGTGGCAGTCTCACAAGGAAACACACGTAGGCCGAGCATTGGCCCTTTGTGATACCACACATTGTTCAACAAAAAAAAAAAAACAAAAATTACCAGACCAAAGTACAAGACACCAAATGATGATATTTCATTAATGTATATCAGTGTTTCAAGGATATTGGTATTTTTAAACAAAAAAATCTTTAAATGAATGTGAAGATAAAATATTATATGTAAGAGTAAATAAAATTAAGAAACAATTAACTTGTCCTGAATAAATAAAAACTATGAAGACATCAGCGTTAAATTAAGTATGTAGTAGAATTGTAAACTAAGTCAGTATGAATGAGTGTTTGGACTTAAATAAACCTTACCTAAATGTGAAATGTTAAACAAGGACTATTTCGCTTTTTAATCATACTCGCAGACAGTTAACCCCGTTTTTGTTTGTTTATTCTGTCTTGATTTTTTAGTGTATCGTATGAATCTGCTCAATCTTGAAGTGTCTCGTTTATATAAAGCTTGGGAAACGTGGAGTTGACTCTCAAAAATCATGATAAGACTATATATTTATTTATACTCTCTTGTCCTAATTCTTATGGATATTCCTCAGGATCAGTATAATTAACTTAGATTTAAGATAATTGTAGGTTTGTGTAATATATTACACATTTTTTGCGTCAACAAATAGAGTCAACAATCTGTTGTGTTTTTTATGTTTTATTATAGTAGACATGATCTTTGTGAAGAAACAAAAGAATCGGGCGAGCCAAGTAAATTAAGAACGTAGTTAAATTATTTTTTGGTTCTTGAAATATTCAAGAAACATCTGACCATAGTATGTTTCTCTTTATGATTGTCACGGTCCACTATTTCTTGTGTATTACTATTTATGCCCACTA
Source organism: Hermatobates lingyangjiaoensis (assembly GCA_026182355.1). Lineage (NCBI taxonomy): Eukaryota > Metazoa > Arthropoda > Insecta > Hemiptera > Hermatobatidae > Hermatobates > Hermatobates lingyangjiaoensis. The sequence goes on from JAPFBL010000342.1 coordinate 252,756, forward strand.
CTGTTTCTCATCATGATGGTTAGAAACCACTAGTAAATCTGGTATACAGGTATGACAAAGTTGGAAGGGTAGTGAATTTCGGTTGCAATCAAAATGTGACAGGTAGCTGGAAATAAGCAGTCCTGGACCTTAGTGACGTCAGTTAAAATCCATGGTGAGTTGTAGGTGTGAAAGGACTCTTGTAAAAGCCACGTTCGCCTTGTGAAGTTGATAGGTCCTGATGATTAAGCGGCATTTGCTGTCTTATATGAACGAGGAGGTATCTTTAAAGGCCAGCAGATTGTGACTCCGAGGGTGGGGAGAGCTCTTCAACACTAGAGAAAGCAACTAGCCCAAGCGAAGGAAACCCGGAATAAAAATATCCTGGTCCTAAAGATTTTTATATAAGCGAAGAGCTTACAACCTCACTTTGCAAAAAAAAAATACTGTTATAAAAACAGTTTTCAAGAATGCTTAAAGAAAAGAGTCAAAGTTGTAAAGAAGTTGGGAATGAGGATTGGTGAAGAGAAACTCCGGATGAAGAGGGAAGGCTGAAGAGGTCAGGAGTCACACTGACCTATACAGTCACAGAAAAGAGAGTTGATGAAGAAAAGGTTAATGATTTCCAGGAACTGTGCCGTAGCACTTTTGTTTACCGGGGAAATCAATTGATCTGATTTGATTAGATCAGAATCAACAGAAACTGTTCCTTCCTATAACAAAGACTTCTTCTGTGTGTAGTGTTGATGACTGTATAGTCTATCAATTACCTCAGGATGATATTAAACAATCATGTACCAAATGGTCTGAAAGTGTAATTTTGAAAATTTTCGTGTTCCGCAGAAATTTTTATTTGGGTTACCAAGACTATACAGGAAAACATTAGGCTATGGTTCTCAAGACAATACTGATGAAAACACGGTTTTATATCATCAGGACTGTCAAGTGATCAAACCATCGAGTTACAAATAAATAATATTTTATTGGTGAAATCGTTCGACGTTTCTCATAAAATGCAGAAAAACTCTGCTCTAAGAACCTAAAATATCAACATATTTTACGAGATAATATCTAATACAAACTATTTAGATTACATTTATAGAAAATAAAATTCATTTTTAAAAAAACTAAATCCCCGCTATTTTTTGAATACACTTTGATGTGTTCAAAAAAGTGATGGGATTTTGTAATTTCGAGGGTTGTATTAGGTTGGCGGGGTTTCTTTCGCTGTTTTTGACAAAAATGTTTGAAATGTATGTGTGTACTGTTTGTCATATGCGATTTTTACAAGTGCAAAAGTTTGATGAATGATGGTTTCATCATAAATAATGGTTTTTTTAAAAAAGTAGATGAGAGAATTTGTATTAATTGTGCTACAACAATGGAATAAGGTGCAGAACTTTAAATATTGCTTTTAGTGATTCTGCTGTGATAGAAAATATTTACTTTCAATTTAAATGAAATCAAAGTAGCAAAAGTGTCATGAATTTCTCCAACGAGGGAGTTTCTGAAATGACATCGTCTGGGCAGTCGAATAACGAAACCCAAATTGATTTTTCTCGATAATGAGGGAGCGTGACTCATGAACTAAAAATAGATGTCAAATAATCAAGGGTTAAGATTAGGACCCTTGAAATGAATATCACAAAGCCATTCTGCGTCCCCTGTACCTTCCAACGATTGAATTATTCTGTGAAGGATTAGAAAAACTTTGTGGTCTCCTGAAATGGAAAATAAATGTTTGAAGAAAGTTTGATCAAAAGGTGATGGCGTTTGGGTCGGTGGTCGCTGGGCACTCTCCGGCGATGAGATCTACACTGATTGAGTGCGAGTCTCTGGCCTCGCTGTGCTGAAGAACAACCTCCTCGCCGCAGTAATTCCATCTGAAATGAAGCGAAATCGACATTTATATCTGACATATTGAAGCAGAGTTGTAAATAGGGGATCATTATACTAAACCCATTCCAAAGGAACTAATACATCAACTAGGCATCAGTGCTTTAAACATATACAATAATTCTCTCCGAACATAAGTTATCGATTGGAATCCCTGAACTCCAATTTTGTAAGGCTAACCTCAGATAATTTCAAAACCTTCGTTGCTGATGGTCATTATTTATTATACATATATTTTAAAAAATCACAGTAAGCACGTATGACTCAGCAATCCAAGAAATTACTAGTGGATAAAGGAATTAAAAAAAGGTTTAAAAGCTATCAATGAAGTACAAATGTATGATCTTACCTCTTCTTCATATTTTCATCACCATTATATTTATTATAATATATATTTATATATCTATAATTTATTTATTTATATATAAAATATATATATATACAAAACTATAGTTTATTGGGACTCGGTCAGTTCTTCAGGTTCAAATTAAACTCTCATTGCCAACGTTTCGGTCTTTATTTAAAACCTTTTTCTTAGGCAGAAGTATACATTTTGAAACAGAAAAACTAAGTATTACATTACAAATTATTTTACAAAGAAAAATAGTATGTGGATTTTAACTGAAGAGTTCAGTGTCACGTGTTCATTCAGACTACAGTTGTTGTTAAAATCCACATACTATTTTTCTTTGTAAAATAATTTGTAATGTAATACTTGGTTTTTCTGTTTCAAAATTTATACTTCTGCCTATGAAAAAGGTTTTAAATAAAGACCGAAACGTTGACAATGAGAGTTTAATTTGAACCTGAAGAACTGACTGAGTCCCGATAAACTATAGTTTTGTTTCTATTCTACGGTCGATACTTTTATCAATATATATATAACACTTTGTATATAACACTATAACATATATAATATATACAACGTATATACTATAACACTTTGTGTCGGTTGGTGGACACTTCCATGTCTCCGCTCCTGTGTTCCTTTTCCTTTTCCTACCTTTCCTGAGGACGGCGTGATAGCCGAAATGATCGATAATAGTAAGTGATAGTCTCTTTTTTGTTTTCTAATGATAACTTTAATTATATATGTTATAATTATATATGTTTTTACAAATATATATTTGTTAATTTGGGAAGCAATCCTTCTTTCATACATGTTTTGTTAAATGTCCTTTGTACTATGGCATGAATAAATTTCATTGACCATGTTATAAGCAAATGTGAGAAAACTTGAAAGATAGTCACTGAAATTTATTCATACCCTAGTACAAACGTCATTTAACAAAACATATATATGTTAACATCCAAACCATGACAATAAATTCAGAAATAAGTTTAAGAACTTTCGACCAAGTCAGTCTTCGTAAGGCTATGATGAAAGAGTCCTATGAAAATGGAGTCGAATGATCATAGTCCCATCTGTCATTGTGGTTTACATGTTGATTTTTATTTCACTTGTCTATTGAGAAATTTTGTTCTACATACATATAGTATATTAAGTTGTAAATATCTTCATTGAAATATATATATATAAAATTTATTTATTTGTATATAATATATATATATACAAAACTATAGTTTATTGGGACTCGGTCAGTTCTTCAGGTTCAAATTAAACTCTCATTGCCAACGTTTCGGTCTTTATTTAAAACCTTTTTCTTAGGCAGAAGTATAAATTTTGAAACAGAAAAACTAAGTATTTAAATATCTAATATAAATATCTAATTAAAAAAACTTTAATTATATATATATATACAATTAAAAGAAACGGTCCAGTGGACTTTTTTAAATAAAATAAATTCAAAACGAAGGAAACACACAGAAAGACACAGACATAACTCACATCGATGTTTCGACCATCGTCGTCATAAGGAGGTGTGAAGAGCGAAGAGTCCCGCAGGAGTCGCCGCCCTGCATTCCTGCAGGACTCTTCGCTCTTCGCTCTTCACACCTCCTGATGACGACGGTGGTCGAAATATCGATGTGAGTTATGTCTGTATCTTTCTGTGTGTTTCCATCGTTTTGAATTTATTATATATATATATTATATATATATATATATATATATATATCCTTCAGCATTAACATTCCTTTGAAGATTTTCAAGTCTCCTCAAAATTTTACTTAAGTTTGGTAGTAAACCACCAAAAGACTACTGTTTTGAAAAGACAGTAGTAGTCTTTTAACAATTTGTTCATGTACATTTTTTTTTAAAACAATCTTCGATTTTCCTAAATCATCATTATCAAGTTTAAAACTACTTTGAATTTGTAAATATTTGGAAATGCAAACAGATGAAAACATTATTCAAATTATTTTCCCTTCTCATTCCAAGCAGTAAATGTATATAAATAAAAAAACTAAAATTATTTTTTTTTCGTTACAACATTGCTAAAATACGTTATTAAAATACTTATTATTTATGTAAGTAAGTATTAAATTTTAAATCTAAAAAATACGTTCTAATTATTTAATTTTTAAAAAAACGTAAAATAAATAAATAGTATGTATCAACAAAAATTGGTAGACACAATTTTATAGGTGAGTTAGTCATCTTTATACTTGTTAAATTATGAGAAAAAAATAATTTAAGTTAAGAAATAATTTAAATGTTCCTACAACAAAATTTCAAAACAATGAAGAAAGTACAAAACTCTAACTTTCTAAAGATGTGATGATGTCTTTAATCGATGTGGATATACTCTCGCTACTATAAAAATGATAAGATTCCAAAACTCTGGTTGGTGAAAACTATCCAGAGAAACGTGATGAGGGCTTGATTGATGAGACATAACTTCAGTCGTTATAAAAACGTAAAAATGAAATCCAACTAATTGCGAACAAATCTATAGATTGAACTATCGTTGATATTGTTGACTTTAGACATCAAAAGTGTAAATATGCTTGTAGGAAATTATCAGAAACTTTCATGCCTGATGATATTGACCGTAGCTAAAATTAAGTTTTCAAGAGAAATATAACTAACCTGTCGCCATCCAGAGACGTAATGATGACTTGACTGATGAGAATATTTCTCGGTTTTTCTTGAAACGCTGTCGACCTAGGGGCATAAAATAATTTTCAAAAAATAGTACACAGTTAAAATATTACTAATATTGTATTAGTTTGAAGGACATTGTACTTCAATCAATTTATGGTTATCATAGTCTTTATCTCAATAGTTTGAGATATTTCGCATCCTATACTTTGTATCCATCCCTATCTTTATCTCCAGTGGAAGATAATTCAGCTTTTACTAAGTTTAATGTAAGAAGGAATTTCCAGTGAAGACCTGACAATTAACAGTTCGGGACAGACTGCTTCATCTCCTGCCAAAGAAACCGTGTGAGTAACTGTGAACCTCAAATAATCATTAATTTCAAACTACTGATACACCTGACCCCTTAAAAATAAATGTGGAGTTTTGTATGCGGAGCAATAGTAAGGTTATGCTCAAATTCAAGATGAGTGGTAAATCAGATTGTGTTTATTTTGGGAAGAACTAACCTATAGTTGAGAGTGGCCGTCACTTGAGGAGTCAAGGTGGCTGAAATGGTGCCGAACTGGGCCGCGGAGAGGCCTCGCATAGCAGTGCCACCTTCCAGAGTGTCACCGCGAAGTCTGCAACCATTTACATACACATTCTTATGGCCTTCCATGATATACATATTATATAAAACATCTTCTATGGTCTCTACTCAACATTGTAAGAAGTTCAATTATCAAAAAAAATTTAATAAATTAACAAACCCAATATAATAAATGTCAAAATCAGAGAAAACACCAATTAAACAAAATGACACTTACTTCTTGATGATGTCTGAGTAATGTCATCTTACGCCATTACTCAGAAGTGTCAAGCTCTATTAACAAACAGAATCTGATTTTGAAATGACTGAGTAGTCTCTCCCAAGTAATTTCCTGCATCTGATTTTCATTTACGCAGTACTGTTTTTTCTGTTCCATATTCAGAGTAATATTTAGTGATTACATAAATATATTAAAAAAATTAAATTCTAATTTTCTGTTCTTTTGGATTTTAAATTTATGAAGATTCCTTTTTATTATTCATTTTATTATTATTATATTTTTTTCTTCTTCTTCAGCATCCCTACTACTTTTTTCGTTTTCATTGTGGCCAACCTGTACATATTCCGTGAAGCTGTCCAGTTTGCTTTTGTCTTCTTGCCACTCAACTTCCTTTCCTGAGGACCGTTAAAAGGGTCGAAATATTGAATGTGAGTAACAATTTATGTCTTTCATTTCAACTTACTCCGAGTTAAGGAAGAACGTGGTTGTTTGGTTGCCATGGTTGAGGATTAACTGAAGATGACCTCTAGTCCTCAAGTTGGTTTTACTTAAGATGACCTGAGCCTGAAGTTGATCTCCTATAAGACAGGGAGTATGAATTAATATCATACAGCAGGTAAAATATTGAACACAAAAACAAATTGATAGTACCCCAGAGGCCAGAAAAACATTATTATAAACCAGTAACATTATTATAAATATCTGTCTTACATCGTGTGTCGGTGATATAGCCCCTGAACTGGTTTCGCATGTCGCGCGTCAACCCCTTTGAAGATGCACAACATTGTTAACATTGTTATTCATCAATATAAATAGACAACTTACCACAGAAAGGCTGCGAGTCTCTTGTGGTAAGGTACAGAGGTAAAAACTCAAAAAACTTAAGTTTGTAAAAACTTAAAATTAATATTTGTTATGCTTTTTTGTTAATAAATAAGTTAATAAATAAATTTTTGTATATAATAAAGTTATTCATGTATATATATATAGACAACTGACCATAGAAAGGCTGCGAGTCTCTTGTGGTAAGGTACAGAGATAAAAACTTAAGTTTATAAAAACTTAAAATTAATAATTGTTATGATTTTTGTTAATATAATAAAGTTATTCATGAATATATATAGACAACTGACCACAGAAAGGCTGCGAGTCTCTTGTGGTAAGGTACAGAGGTCCTCTAGCTGTGCTTTTGTCAGCATCGTATCCCATTACACTGCAAGTTCCATCTGCGACAAAGATTTACATTTCATAAAGTCAGTCATCTCATAGAGGTTGTAAAATACATTATTATGCCTAGCAGATTATACCATTTTTTTCAAGGGTGGACAAAGAAATATAACAATTAAGTTGACAGGGGGCCAGGGCAGTACAAAGGCTTCGCTTCGCGCTCATCTCCAAACTCGTAAATCCGGGTTCGTTTTCCCACTGTGTCCTCGATTTTTTTCCATTACAGAGTTGAAAAAATCTGAACAGATAGTCCCTCAGAGTGGACTTTAAGTTATTCGTCTGGAGTCTGGAGCATGTACCAAGGAAAGTATTCGTTAAAGATCCCTACTCTAAATGCACCTTTTAGGTTATGTTATGTAATTGATTACGTTATATTGTGCAGTTAATTATCATACATCATGAATCATTTGAATTAATAATTGATAACTGGTTTTTACTTTAACCTCAGAAAGAAATTGTATTACGCAGTTTTTACTGTAAAATTTTTAAAAATTAAATTAAACAAATCCGACAACTGAATATAGATAGAACTTAATAATTACCTGCTTTAGTGTTACTTGCATCTTGAAATCAACAAAAATCATGGAAGTTTTATTATGCATTATTTACAAAAAAAATGCAAGATAGAAAATTGAATTGTCTAAAATTGCTGGAAACAGTAAAAAAATATATATTTTTTAATGTAAAGTATAGTAAGTAACTTTCCCAAAATGTAATATTACCTAAAAAAAATTAGGCTTCTTTTTCACATAAAGGAGTATAACTGAAAAAAATTATTAAGAGCAGGCATATGTTGCAACTTTTACGGTTATTACAATAAGAGTATAATAATATCGACCACACATATACATTCAGACGCCAGTACATGTTTACTTGCCTAAGGAGTTTGGGTCACATTTCGTGGGAAAACAGGAGCCAGACAGGAAAGATTCTCTGGAAGGGCACGGATAGGACCTGAAGAGACACTCTGACTTGACTGTCGACTCGAGGAATAGTTGAAAACCTCTGGCATGGTTGCACACAACGCTCGAGTTGACATTACCCTCTGAAATAAAAAACGGAATAATTAAAGTAATCATTATACAGCAGTTTAATAAGTTTCACAGTTAAATAATTCACAAAAGATTTGAAACTAAACTTTATGAATACCATTTTGAGATATTTATAATAATCTATTAATCAAATGCATGTGAGTACAAAAATAAATAGTTTCGGAAATTTGTTTATGATTCCATATTATTGAAACATTATTTCTAAGAAATTTCAGTTATTTTCACTGAATTACCTTATTGTGACAAGAGTAGGTCTCTTGTCACAATATCTTGAATTATCTCTATGGTTCTATGGAACGCTGACCTTTCATCGTGTTTTTTAGTTTGAGTAACAGGAGAAAGTCTACTGGGGGTTATGTCCCAAGGATCACAACGGGACGTGTGATGTCCTGCAAGATAGCGGCCAAGGAGTAATGCTTGACCCAAGTTGGACTTCCCACAGTTAAGCCCTCTCCCAATGATCATTATGCTTCAAACACGCTTGAGTTTGAAGAGTCAAAACTGAAGTCAAAAACACAACTAACTTCCATTTTGATCTACAGACAACAGTTGAGTCCATTTTTGGACGAGAAGATCCTTCATGCTAAATTAAACCATTCTATGATAGATACTAAAAAAAAAAAAAAAAATAAATTGGAAAGGCTTATGAAATTTACTATTAGTATACATGACTATCGTATAGACGTACTAATACAATTTTATCGTAAAATATTATAAAACTCGTAATATCAAACATATCCACCACTCATATACTCGTAGATCATAGACAAACCGTCACAAAGAGACTTTGGAGATCTCAGAACAAATTTTTTCATTATGAGCATACCCACTTATAGCAAAGTAAACATTAAATTACCTAAATTCGAATGAACATTCACGAGTCTTTAATATTTATAATTTTTTATTAAAAATTAATTATCGTAAAGTGATAGTATTGTTTTTTAATATTAATTTGATATTTTTAAAATTTAAAAGAATTTTTAGAAATTTTGTTCTCTTATAGATAGTTATTTAAATTTTAGAGAAAATTACTCTTTGTTGTTAGAAGTTTTTGCTCTAGAAAATAGTATCTTTACAATAATATTGATGTGAGGGGAGGGTACTTATTTAACAATTGACTGAGAGTCAGAAATCAGCTAGTCCACTTCTTGCACAGCTGATATATATAAATATATATAACATTTATAATAAACTGTAAAACATAGAAAGAAACATAGACTGTCGTCTAGTCGAAGGTTTTTCCCGGTTAAGATTGTTGTTCCTTTAAATAATGTAAATTTCATTTTTTTAGTCAAAAAATTGTTACTTCTGCCTATGAAAAAGGTTTTAAAATAAAACCGAAACGTCGACAATGAGTGTTTGATTTTTGAACCTAGAAAATTTGACCAAACCCCGATTAGATAACTCATCTATATATATATATTCTTAAAATAAGCAGCAGCTTCTGCATTGACCAATTTCTTGTTGACACTCTCTAGTTTTCGTATCACTTTGCGGTGAGACTCTGGGGTAGCTTCCAAAGAAGATTAGCGAAAGACATTAACACGCACAATAATTTGGAAGCTACCAGATCTCATCACAAAGTGATAAGAAAACTAGAGAGTGTCAACAAGAAATTGGTCAATGCAGAAGCTGCTGCTTATTTTAATAACATATGCTTAAGGGAAGACCTGCTCCCATCGTATACAAATATATATATATATATATATATATATATATAGATATTTCACAAATACTATCACTATAACACTCCTTAAGGAAGAAAACCAGTATGTCTTTTGGGAGAAATTATACTGTCAGAAGAACTTATTGCGTGTCATTACAGAAAACTATTTGAAGGAAGGCTAAATTTAGGAGAAAAATATTTTTTGGAAGCTTCATGTTTTTCTTGCTATAGATAAAGTGGTTCATAATGATATCATTTTTTATTTTTTCATATTTTGTGTGTGTGAGTATGTAAAGGAGGAAGGGCGTTTCTGGGTGTAGCCAAAACCACTGGATCAATCTCAGCTTATCCAACAAAACACTTACCCAAATGACTGACGAGGACGGGAGCCCTGACATAAGTGCAACCCGGCTGATTGTGTCCTCCATTAGGGAAGAAGTCGACATGACCCAGAGCCTTCAGTAGACCAAAGCCTTCGGTCCAAAGAGCAGCGCCGTCTGTGTGAACCACATCGACAAGGGCAGCATCGTGTCGACTCAAAGAGGCCAAGCTTACTCGAAGGTTTTCTCTGAAGAGTGGAGACGCCGGATCAAGTCCTTAATAAATTATGTTAAACGTCACTATATTTTTAACAAATAGGGAAGTTGATTGTCAATAGCTCTGAATAGTTACCGGTGATTCTGGCAATCCTAATGCCTCTGTTCGTAAGAGCCTTGCCGGCATACCCTGCAATATGCGCACCCAAACTAAACCCAATCACATGCAGATTACTGGGAGGCGTCCCTGCAAAATAAAATCACAAAAATTATCTACAATATAAAATATACCCAAATGACATTAAAAAAGTAGTTCTTTATTTCAAAAGTTTTCTACTCAAAATTTGTTAAAAAGCTAGTAATTCTACCAAACTCTCTAACCACTTTCTTTCAACACTGGATCTAAAAGAAATCAGGTCATATTAAAATATTCAATCATTTCATTTTATAGATTATTTTTAACATAACCTGGTATAAGAGTAATTTAATAAACGATCTCTATTACTGATTGCTGAAATAGTTCGACTGGTTACTAAATCTTCAAGGTGTACTTTGTGGTTTTCTTTACCAAATGAAATGAGGTCGAGAAGTAAGAGAGCTAACTGTCGACCCACTATCTGTGTGTTGGCGGCACTCAGTCTATACTGGCCCTTGGCTCCTTTCTCCCAATCAAGTAGGATCACGTTGCTGTCTTCCTGAAACAAAACATTACGTACCGCATGAGCTCTTTCGAATATAATATTAATAACTAAATGATTCCGAACTTTAGATCTTATTTAAAATATTTTTAGAAATCATTTTCTTTTTATTAATACTTAACTAAACAGTCTTGTTTATTGTCGCTGTGATTGTTCCATTATGACGGAATTGTATTTTGGATGTTAAAACTTTAAAACTAAACTTGGTTCATTTTGCCTTGCTGATACTATGGTAATGAAAGGAAGAAATAATATAGAGACAACGGAGTGCGAAGAAAATTGCTACCGTAAGCCAATTTTCTTGGTAATTAGATACCCATATGACTCGTATGGAGTCTCTGGTAAGAAACCACACCAGCGATCCATGTATGAACTAAACTGCAATAAGCTGACGTTTACCTTAATAGCACCCAGAAACAATGTCCCTGTAGGAATATCCCCAAAATTAAAAGGATTCATCGGAAAAAACTTCTTAATAGAAATTCCCAAAACAAAATACCTTTGAATGTAACAATCTAGAATGGAGCCTCATTGAAATGGTCTCAGCGCACTTCCCTATGATGTTTAAAATTTCTATGGCGAGCATATTGACATGACGTTAAAAACGGTAAATGTTGATATGCCCTCATAAAAAAAAAAAAAAAAAAAAAAAAAAAAAAGACGTATTATGATTCTTATATTATTTTAAATAATAAAATATATCACCCGAACAAGAGAGCCAGGTTAGCTCAGTAGTTAACGTACTCGCCTCTGGGTTGGTAGTCCGGGGTTTGGTCCCCCACCTGGCCCTCGATTTATTCACGCGGGAAGTGAATAAATCTGAGTATGTCGTCCCTCGGAGAGGACGTTAAGCCCTCGATCCGGAGCCTGTACTTTAGTCAGGTACTCGTTAAAGATCCCTACACGAAATGCACTTGAGTTAGGTAAAGTTTAAGACTCCCAATGTAGAATCACCGATCAAACAAAAAGCCGGTAAACGGCTGATGTTATCACCCGCTAGGGGATCGGTTTAAACAAAAAAAAAATACCCGAACAGAAATTTCCAAATATTTTATGAAAAAAATGAGGTAAATAAAAAGGAAAATTTAAATAAATAAAAAAATGAATAAAGAGAAAATGGTAAATAGAATATATTAAATACACTAAAGTTAGGTACACTAGGTACACTCCAACCCTGATTTACCTAGCTATCTTCCGGAAGTCCAACATCGTCAGAAAGAATTAGATTTCTGATTCCAAATTCTTTGTTTAGATTTAATAGAACTTAAAAAACAGCTGAGGAAGAGACCTTTGAAAGGAGAGTCTTGGCTATAGCCTGAGCACCAAGGTCCTTGGAGCTGCCTTTGAAGCCGTGAATGACTATTCTTGTGACACGTCCAGTCCTGAAGTCAGACCCGAAGAGGACAAGTCGACCATCCTGGTAAGTGAGCTCGCGAACAGGCGATGTCCTCGTATGCAAGAAGAACTTGGTGTCAATGTCTCTGGGGCTCTGTGGAGACTGCTGTAATGCTGTTGACTTTGTAAAGCACCCCACAACATCTGCCAACATTCAAAAAACATTATTATTTATCAAAAAATCTAGAGATACCTACGCTCAACTTTAACCTCACTAAAAGTATTAGTCATCAACAAATTAAATCACTAAAACCATAATTATTATTTTTAAACTTTTTAAAGTTTAAAAAATTTATTTGACTTGAAAGTGATAAAAACAATTTCTAACGTAGAAATACGTTATTTCTACGTTTGGTATTTGACACTGACAAAGAATGCTTGTTGTGGTTGCCGAAAATTTGAGTTTGTAAGGGTGTTTCTTTACTTTGTGTGCTACCAACCCTCAATTTTGAACAATAATATATATATATATATATATATATATATAGTTATAATATCTTATAACTATAGTTATAAAATATTAACTAAGATATTAAAATATGAAATACATTTATAATTATATTATAATAGATATATTATAATTACATCGTTTATAATGTTATTATATTAAGATATAATAAACGTTTAATGTGAACCTTATTGAAATTAAATTCTTGAAATTCGGTTAGCTCTGTAGACCTTGAAAGTGAGATGTCTCTTTCAAGTAACTTTTGAATTCAAGGCATTTCCACATAAGGATAGAAAGCTATACTTGAGTTCGGTTTAGTCAGTTGTACATAGATTCTCCTCCTGTGACATGGAATATACCCTTAAAGGGGTGTGTGAGAGAGTGGGCAGGAATGGTACTTGCCGTGGGGTGATAACCGGCCAGTCCGGAATGCATGGCCATACGTCCTTATGCAATGCTCGCCTCCTTCAGCTCGTCCTACGACTCCTTTGTCGGACACAAGTCTTGCCCAATCAAACAGAAAGCTTTTTATTACCCTGATTGTGTCAGTAGGTGACATTGATCACCTTCCCTAACAGTCTCCAAGTGGAGCACCTTTTGCCTTGCTTTTGATTAAATAACTCTGATTCCTCTATTCTTTTACTTCATTACTTTCCCCTAATCCTTGACATACTGGTTCACAATACAAAAAGATTTCAATGTTTCCTTACTTAAAATAAATGTGTTCGGAAAATTAATGTTCAGTTTCAAAAGTGTGATATTACAATCAGTCTACCGAAACTGATTCTCCCAAACCATCTAAACGGGTTGAGTGTGAATGAGAAAATTCTCAGGAATTTTCTCAGATATTTTACTTTTAAACTGTAAAATTGCAAAAAAAATTATTTATTTGCTTGATCAATATGTCATGACAGTGAAGAGTAAACGCGTAACTGCAAATCATAATTCGACTAGCAAAGTATTCAAATACAATGTTTCATATTTCAATGTAGGGCCAAAAGCTAATGAAAGAGTCTTCACATATAGAAATTTAACAGCATATACAACGCGTTTCGAACACGTAGTGTTTTTCTTTAATTCTTCTTTAAAGAATACGACTTGTTCGAAACGCGTAGCTTATACTATTAAATTTCTATATGTGAAAACTATTTCATTAGCTTTTTTCCCTATAATGAGTAAATACCACATAATAACTGACGCACTACTTTATAATATTTCAATGTGTAATTTAATGAAATTCTTTGTGTTTTCGTTTCATGTTGCTACTACATTCTGTTAGTGTTTCAAATGATTCCATTGCATAGTATTGCTACAATTTTTACCTAGTAAACAATGTCTTAAAATATCCTCTTTTTCACTTATAAGGTTACAACAAGGTTTAAATTCTAAATTAATTATATTAATTAGAATAGAAATCTATAGTGTAACATTTTTCACATATATTTATTTTTTTACTGAAGAAATAAGATTTTTATTCCTTCAATTTTGAATTCCATATGTTCCGTTTAGTGATATTTAGAGGTGTTCTAGAAATTACATTTCACAACTTTCAAGCAAAGGAAACAATGTGGTAAGTGGCACGAGTTGCCGCTACGCTGCTCTCTTCGTCTTTTAATTATCAGCTCGCAGATTGCCTTATTTATTACTTATGCTAACTACCTGTAAAATCTAATTACGAGAAACCCCAATAGCACTTTCCCTTTTGTCTAAGATAAATGCACTTTCGTATAAGCTTGTTGAAAAATTAAACGAATTTTTTTTCACTTCGGTATTGAAATGGTGTATTCTTTTTTAATGGAATCTCTATTGAATGGGCAACAGCTAGGGACAGTTCTATTTCTTTAAGGTCTTTTTACATTAAAAAAAAAGTGTGCATAAAAAGAAGTTTAAACTTTACAATGATGCAAAATGTCATGGTGCTTTAGTACTCAGTCTTCGTGCTGTTTGAGTGGGAAAAATGTGTTGATGCAAGGCCGTTTTAGAAGGCTTGTATAGATCATATTGTCAAACGGCCTTAAAGGATAGTGTTAGAAAGGAATGTCACTTGCATCCTTTCACATGTATACAACTTGAAAAAAAGTATGTTTTTCAGTTTAACAAGTTTTCAATCCATTAGATTAACATAATTTAAATTTTAAAATGGATTAGCTTTTCCTCCATTCAGTTTACTCTTCCAGATGAAATATAGTATAATCCATTTTAGCTTCCACCTAAATTTTCCAAATTCTACACTATTTTTATTTATAGTAGTTTGGTCTAGCATCATTCAATTTTCAAAAAAATACCTTCTGCCAATTTCGTCTATATTCCTAAACGTCGTTAGGGCTTGGTATTTTCAATTTGCTGAAAGACTATTACATTGTTTAGTTCTATTTTCTTATCTACTACCTTGCTGCTCTTCGCGACATTTTTACAAAACTTAAAATGATCATAGAAAGAAAATAAAAAAAATCTGGAGTGGCCTACACTCTACTTTACTATAAGTAACTTAATGTCAAATTTCTTGAGTATATAAAACATAACGTCTCATTTAAGCATAACGTAAACATCTAAATGGGATATAATTATTAGCCTGTCATTCCTGAGGTAGTACAGATAGTGATTGAAGGACATATCAATTTATAAGCTTATTTTTGTACATCACAAATAATTTATTATTTGCAAATAATTTCATTAGTATAACTACAGCAGTAATAACATTTTTGAAAAACCAAAGTGAACATTTCTTGAAACGAAATAGTATCCTACAAGAGAACATGGCTATTGTTCAAATAGCCAGTAGATTTCTTACATCGTTTACTTGACATCCTTCTACATTGAATATTAATGTAAAATTTTCAAATTTGAAACAGTAAAATACACTTTTTTTCTCTGAAATACTTCTTAAACAGCGAAGAAAATGTTGTTTTAAGGTGATTTGTTAATTAAAGATGTACGATAATTACAGTTATTAATCTCTAAACGAAAGATTTCAATTTTGAATTATCTTTTACATTTTTGGTTTTTAACAGAATTATTATACTGGGAATTTTATGGCTTCTTAGCATTTAATAAGATCATTTTCCTTCCCCTTTGTCAAATAACATATATACGAATTTTTTTTTAATGAGTGTTATCATTTACCTGCACAATATTATTCCTCTTACATCTCTTATAAGTCAATAATATATTTTCATTTTTCCATTAGAAACATCAATTTTATCTCAGTGGATTCGCTCAAAAAATTTCTAAGTCAATGTAAACAATGTAAAAAAATACAAAAAATTCGACAAGTATAGCAGGTGATCTCTTAGTCTAGAATAAACAAACAGTTTTTATATCGTTATTGCTCTTTCCCGTAATTGAAACTTCATGAATTTTTTTTTGCGAATTGCTAATTTTTTGTTCCATGTTTGGTCAAATTTTCATTTTTTTTTAATGAGCCGTTTAGCGTCAAAAAATCATTTTCTGAAAACACAAATCGTACTGTAACGCCCCTTTAGCGAATGTAATTTTAAAAAAAAATATCTCAACTCATTCGCCATATAATGTTCTATTTGTAGGCATAGTCTCATTCTTGTCCGTCAAACAGTATGGCTTGTATCGCTCTCACAAGGTTTGAGATTGAATTATAAGTCAAAATTTTTACATTTTATTGAAAAAAAAATATTTCCTGTTGTCTTAAAATTCTGAATATATTTTTCGTTTGTTGCATTTGTGACTTCAAAGATAATGTCAAAATTTCAAAACTCTAGGGTTATCAGTTTAGGAGAAATAAATGTTTTAAAAAAAACGGTTTTTGGCAAAAAAAGTGACTTTCCCATCATGCATAATTCTTCCCAAACAATAGGGATCTTCGTCTAAATGGGGCCCATTTTTTTGTAAAATATCAACTTGATCCATCAAAGATTCTGGACCGTAGCGTGGTAACAAGCAATGCTAACACACCGCTGACACTTGGAGAGAGCATAAAGTACTAAACCTGTGTAAGCCAGATATCTGTTAAAAGTTTTACTTTATATAAGGTGAAGTATTGAAAAATATAAGATTCAAATTTTAGAATTCTCAGGTTGTTTGTATTTTTGCCTCTGACAATAAGGAACCATTAGTTCCTGTTTACCTAGTGACCTTTTCTCCCAACTACATCACACACAAAAGCAACAATCTTTAACTTTCAACTGAGATAGGATAATATTCATGTAACTGGTAGCTGATTATTATTATTATTGTATTCTGGGAGCCCAGCACTATGTGCGTAAATGCATTTCACCTCCTTACCCCAAAAAAAAAAAAAAATTATTGTATCGCATGTTAGTTTAAATATTGACACGAGGAAAAAGATATGTTCACAAATTTATTTTACAAGTCCTCAAAATCCCTCTGAAACTGACCTAGCTTCAAATGTTCGCTTTTTCAAAAACAATTGTCTTCAATGGCATATAAGGTCAGAGTACTTTTAATATAATACAGGGGTGTGTTGTCCTCTGAACCACCCGCACGCTGAAGAGCTACTGTCACTGGTCTGCCCTTACATGTAATTTTTGAACTAATATGTAAATATGACAAAATAATAATAAATTATAATATTTAATTTAATAATTATAATAAAATAATAATAATAATAATGTGAAACACAGATAATAAATATAGATAACAAATGTTCTATTATACATGATTAGCGCAAACCCTTTAATTCAATATAATTTTAAATTAATGAATAAGCTTTTCGGTAAATGATGTTTAAAGTTTACTTGTATTGACGAGTGAATATCCAATTTAAAAGTGAGTACATTCAATTTATTCTGAGCAAGTGTTGACTTTTTCCTACGCGATGTACTCTGTTATAAGGTTGCTGTTCAAACATTTAAACTAATATACAGCAAATATTTTTATAACTTCATATTTTATTTACAATTAAAGTTAAAATAAAATTAAAATATTTAATTTAATTAAAAATTAAATATTCATATTAAACTACGCATGTATAAGTAAGTTAAGTTTTTTTTTTATCCATTTATTTTGTATGCACCATATATAATATTACTTACTATCGAATCTTAGTTTTAACATTAAAATACATTACAGTACGATTACATTAAGCCTTTCATTACATTAAATTAAACATAAGTAAGTTAAGTTATGTTATGTAAATTAGAGTGTAAGTTACGTACGACGTCTCATCGTATCCTTTACCTCCTCTACCTCAACACCCTCCGTCTCAACGGCTCCTTCAAAGACCTATCACCACTATAACGATCGGTCAATGCCTGACTTTAGGCACACACACACGCACACACACACACACACACACACAAATATCCTTGTGTTCTCTTGAACCGACCATTATCCGTCAGGTTCTAAGGCAAGACGATGTTCTATGCTTTACTTCTTAGTTATTTATAATTTATTTGTTTGAAAATCTGTTTAATTTAACTGATTTCTATTTATATGTATGTGTAATTGTTATTTACGCGCAGTAATTTCAGTATTTATTAAGGATTTACCATAGGTTTTTCGACAGAGGATAATAGAATTATAATGCAATCATATTGAATAATCAGTCTCAACATACGACGACCATTTCTACATAAGAACTCTGAACGAATTAAATTCGTAAGTTGAGGTACCACTGTGCACAAATTTTGGATTATCTAAATTATTTCTTGTTAGTGGTTGTTGCTTGAAACTAGGTTGGTAATTGAGCAGTCAAGGTAGCCCTAATTACTCTAATCCGCCAGTAAACGCAATTTTGTCTCAGAGTAAGATTAATTGTCGAAAGGTTGATCTGTGACTTAATTCTGTTTCAATATGCTGAGGCTAGATGATGAGACTGTTCTTATGATGCTTTTGCCGTTAAGAAATTTGATGACAATGTCATTATGTCTCTATATGTAATGGAGTTTGGGTAAACAAAACCAAGTGAGAGTTGGGCGATTACGTGAGTGGCTTTGACAAAGGTATTCATTGAAGATAGCATAGTGTGAGCCACAACAATAACTCTACAGGAACAGTCTTTCAACAATGCTTCCAATCCAGTCGCAAAATAACAAAACTCAAGAATCGCCAAAAGTATTTAACATAACTTAAATAAATCTTAGCCTATTCTGCACATTTAAGTTTTCAACGATGCCTTAGGTACCAAAGTTTTAGCCTAAAGTCAGTCATTGATCCGATCGTTATAGTGGTGATAGGTCTTTGAAGGAGCCGTTGATAGACCATTTGTCAGGTACACAGTCGTGATATCAGTCACATAAGAAATAGTGTTCAAGAAAACACAAGGGTATTTGTGTGTGTGTGTGTGTGTGTGTGTGAGAGAGAGAGAGAGAGAGAGAGAGTGTGTCTGCATGTGTGTGTGTGAGTGTGTGCGTGCATGCGCGTGTAGGTGTGTGTGTTTGTGTGTGTGTGTGTGTGTGTGTGTGCCTAAAGTCAGGCATTGACCGATCGTTATAGTGGTGATAGGTCTTTGAAGGAGCCGTTGATAGACCATTTGTCAGGTAGATAGTAGTGATATCAGTCACATAAGAAATAGTGTTCAAGAGAACACAAGGGTATTTGTATGTGTGTGTGTGTGTGTGTGTGTGTGTGTGTGTGTGTGTGTGTGTGTGTGTGTGTGTGTGTGTGTGTGTGTGTGTGTGTGTGTGTGTGTGTGTGTGAGTGAGAGAGAGAGAGAGAGAGAGAGAGAGAGAGAAAGATCCAGAGAGTTAATAGTAACGTACTTATACCTAATGTATATACTACATATATATTATAATATAAATATAGTATAATACATTTATACAGTATAATGTTAATAAGATTTCACATAAAATCAACCCTCATCGAATAGGGTTGACAGCTAGCGGATAGTTTTTACTTTTTCTTACTTTACTCCTTTGTTTACTCAAACATCCCTCCCTGGACTATTGTCATTTCCTGCACTTCACACTCTTTTAAAATACCACTTTATCCTTCCATTCCTCTCAACCCCTCACCATCATGTTTCTGCATCTTGTGTTTTAGTTGAGTTTTGTTTGACTCTGTCGAAGATCGCTTGTTGTGGTTGAAAGATCTTGGTCTTTTTTTTTCCCATTTCAAATTGTAGTTCGATCATTGATAGTACAATGTATAAACCTAATGTATTATTATGCTTTATACCTAAATCAAAAAAGAGGGAGTAATGTTAAGAGAAAACTGTAGATGAGTCAGGTGAACCATAGACTAGTTCAGAATTGTGGCCTTACTGTAGAAAATTTTAAAAACTTTTAGCTACTCTCGTTCTAGGATTCTGTGAAATTTGAATGCACCTTCGACAATCAGTGTACCAATAATACCCATATCAAGTGATCAAAGTGCATTTTCTTCACTGTTCGTGTAGTTTTCCATTAAGGAAATAATAATGGGTGGTAGTACATACATACCATAACAGACTCGTTTCCTTCCCGACTGCCCGATGACTCTGATCACGGCAGACATTCGCTTCCCCACTCGCCCTGAGCCTTCATTTGCTAAAACAAACAACAATGCTTCATAAGAAAAATAGTTTGCTAAGGTAAAAAGATTTCTTAAACAAAACTGCTCTATATCAGGTACAATACTATAAAATATATTTGTAAATTAAATTTACACTTCCAGAGGTGGGCGAAGTAATAAGCCTCATTGTTGCCAATGTTGAAGGTTGCTAGTTGAAAATTAGCGGAAATGAATTTTAACCAACACCTAAAAATCTTAGGGGAAAAATCTGGTCCATTCATTTCATTGAAGAGATCATTGTGCAATTCAACTCAAGCATAAAATATAAGGTGTTTATTAAGGATAGCTTCTCTAATAAACTTGAGAAAGGTTAAGTTTAAGAAATGCTTATTGTTAGTACGACAGAAATCAGTAAAAGTTACACTGAGTAATAAGTAAATCATCTTGCCTCGTATATTGGATGTTAGAGTCATTGCACCGGCGTCGACTCCCTCTACCTTCAACAATTGATCTAAATTATGAATTATAAGTTTATATTGTAAGTATCTCCCTCTTATTTAATAATTCATAACATTTATTTTTATATACCTCTTCTTTTTATTTTATTTATTTTTTGCTGTGGTTTTATTCTTTTACTACTTTTTCTATGATTAGAAAGTAAATAATATCGACTTTTCATTTTTATTACATAAAATGAAATAACTGCTTCGTTGTTAATTAGTTGTTTATTACATTATATATATATATATACATATCAATGATCAAACCACAATAAGAAAATGGGAAAACAAGACTAAGATCTTTCAACCGTAACAAGCGGTCTTCGTCAGAGTCAAAAAACCAACTGACCCAGTTTTCCCATTTTCTTATTGTGGTTTGATCATTGATTGTTATTTCACGTGTTTATGTGAAATCTATATATATATATATATATATATATATATATATGTGTATCAATGATCAAACCACTATACGAAATGAGAAAATAAGACTAAGACACAACGAACGGTCTACGTCAGAGCCAAAAACCCAACTCAGTTGGGTTTCTGACGAAGACCGCTTGTTATGGTTAAATGATTTTAGTCTTTTTTTCCCCATTTCATATTGTGGTTTGATCATTGATCGTTATTTCACGTGTTTACGTGAAATCTTGTTATATATATACACAATTTTGTGTCTGTCGGTAGACGCTTTAACGTTTCCACTCCTGTACTCCTGTTCTCTTTTTCTGAAGACGGCAAAAAGCCAAAATGATCGAAAATTTCATTTCACTTTTTTGTGTTTTCTAGTTGTATGGTAATTTTAAATATATATATATATATATTGGTAAAAGTAACAGCAGCTTCTGCTCTCACGATTTTTGAGCTGGTGGCGTCGATGTTGCGGGCGATTCTTCTATGTTGCTGTTGGAGCTTCCACATCCATTGTCCAAGGGACATCAATTCAATATATTGACGCAGAGACTATTGAATCCTATGTTACGGAAATTGAAAAAGAAAAAGAAGAAGAAGCTGAAAAGAAAAAAACAAAAGAAATAACAGCCATTTATTTTTATAACTGTAATATTTTTTATTTACTATTAACTATATATATATATATATATATATATATATATATATATATATAACACTGTTCCTTGTTTTATAAGTTCATTGAATCATCCATGATATATGATTTGTCTTCATATTAAATTAATTGATCCAACGGCTTTTTAGTTAAACAGTGTTCATTTTCAAGATCATCTGAGAAGAAAATATACAAATATGTCCAAGAGCAGCGATACCTATAAAGCAGGTAAGAGGGGTTATCCATTTCTCAATCTGAATGTTAAGCATTCTAATTCAAAATAAACTGGAAATGTTTTATTGCATGGAAGCTGTGCGTGTCCTACTGATGTAAACAGCAACTATCGAAAGCAGGCTGGTTAGTGCCAATCGTGTTTAGAATGAAAAATGGATAACTTACATAAGTAAGTAAGGCACCAGGTAATACTGTTAGTTGAAAGGGGACACTTCACAGAAAAAAAAAAAATAACTAAGTGATCTGATGTAGGCGATGCAAGAATAAAAAGCAGGTTTGAAAGAGGACACTGGCCTAGTACTGACCTCTCGATGAGGCAACACTGCGGTCTTTCTAAACGCCGAATGAGCCGGAGAAGCTTTCGCTTGCTTCATTTCAGAACACGCTGGCCGTCAACGTGACAGACGATGCTATTCAGCCGGCGTTCTGGCTCCGTAGCCCTGAACTCTTTCATGACACTGTAGTCAGCGCACTTCATCGCACCCACTCATCCAGAGCGAGACCCCAAACGACTTTCAACCACCCTACTGTAAATATACATTGAATAAATTATAATTATTAATTAATTAAAACATGGCTCATTAATAGCATATATGTTTACTTTAAAACTTAAAGAAACACGAATGAAAAACAGATACCAGGACTCACATTCAATATTTCGACCCTTTTAACGATCGTCATCAAGAAAGGAAGTTGAGCGGTAAGAAGACGAAAGTGAACTAGACAGCTTCACTGAATATGTGTAGGTTGGTATAAAAAAATAATTTTTATAAATAGAAAATTTAATTGCACAGAAAATTGTTAAATTAATAAAATAAAAAAAATAACAGTTACAAATTGTATAAAAAAAAATCTGAATACTACTTAACAGTTTAGGTTGACACCTTGATGTGAACGAGCTTCTACGGGCCATATATGGGCTTCTTCAGAAGCACTTAGAGTGAGAATCCATATATATATATATAAAGTTTAAACCACAATATAAAAAATAAAACAACAGAAATAAATGCTCTGAGGCCTTTCACTTTATGTCATGAGAGAGCAATCCATGTCCTTTATGTCCTTTGCTCTCTGATGACGTAAAGCGAAAGGCCTGAGAACATTTATTTTAGTTGTTTTTCTTTTCCCATTGTAGTTCAAACTTCATTGATTGCATCACGTGTTTATTTATTGGGATTTTTCTACATATATATATATATATATATATATATATATATATATATATATATGATCAAACCACAAAAAGAAATGGGAAAACAAGACTAAGATCTTTCAACCGTAACAAGCGGTCTCCGTCAGAGTCAAAAACCCAACATATATATATATATATATATATATATATATATATATATATATATATATATAAATACATCCAAGTGAGTTCTGTTGTGACTTTCTCTGTTCTTTTCTATTTGTTAAAGTATATATATAATATTGATATAGCTTCTCGACCACTGATATTTCAAATTCACACAAGGGGTTCTTGAGGATTTTGGTCATAAAACTTTCAGAACATCAAAAAACCCGATTTTCAAACAGCAAAACAACACACAGACAGTAAAAAACACAGAAAATTACAAAACAATGAAAAAAAGAGAGTCAAAAATTAAAAGAAATTAAGGGAGAAAAACAAAAAACAAAAAACCTTACAAACATTATTACCTTGACTTAGAAGAAACACCATTTACCGGTCCATGCTTATGTCTGGCTGCATCATAACAGATACACATAAACAGGAAGGTTACATAACCCTAAAAACGGAAAACAAGCTACTCCCCTAATGTCAACATGAAAAACAGTTCAATGGAAACTATTGAAGGAGATTGGAATAAATTAAACTAAGACTTGATATGTCAGATCTCCTATTATAGGCAGTTGGTGTGTTCATAATGTTCACATTATTTATATTACTGCCTGAGTAATATATCTCTATATCGCTCTATCTCTGAGAGAGAGAGAGAGAGAGAGAGAGAGAGAGAGAGAGAGAGAGAGAGAGAGAGGAGAGAGAGGAGAGTGTGCGTGTGTGTGCATGTGTGTGTGTACCTCAATCTCAGATAATAATCGATTTAATGATAGAAGTTCACACCTGCTTCCATTTTCGATCAATCAGAATTTTATTTTGTGAACAAAAAACTGTTTTATCCAATAGAAAGAAATCAAATTGTAATTTTTTAGGTAGTTTTGAATGATAATTATTTGATTTTAAAAACAATCAAAAAGGCTGTTGGTTCTAAACTTGGCCCAAATCAATGAAGGTTAAAAAATCTTGTTTGCAAAACTGCAAAAATTTAGAGCTGTTGGTCTAAAGTTTATACAATATCAAGTACTCAGTAATTACTACACTTATAAAATTTATAAATTTTTAGTAAAACCAAACAAAGTACTCGCGATATAGAAGCAGCTTAGTAATGCAGCTCCTCCATTTCTAAAATTGATGTCATTTTGTAAACAAAAATACACACATTTTTCACTTCGAAAACAACACTAAAAGGTGAAAGTGTATGTGAATGTTGGAAATAAGCAACAAAAATAGCTAAAACAACAGAAAAATTGTTATTTAATTCTATATCTTTCTTTGCAATTTTATTAATAAAAATGGGAGAATGTTAAGCATTTTTACTTGAGAAGTACCCTTACTTTAAAAAACTAGAGTAAAATAAAATGTATTTCTGGAGAAATGAAATATGTGCAAAGATAAAGCAAATATCCCACTTTCCGAACCGGGAACAACACTAGAGGCAAAAAAGGGATAATTGTACCTTTGAAACAACAAACTAAATGAGTCAAGAATCAATTTAGAAATAGCTAAATGGGTTTTTGTTAATCAATCATTTTAAATTATAACTTTTTCACAACCCATGATAAATTATTGAAACTAATATTGGAAGACATAACAATTTTATTCATTAGTACTTTTAAAGGCAATAAAACTAATGCATACATATCAAAAATGGTTTTACTTATAAAATATTAATGAAATACTGAGTGGCCCATATGGCTCGCACACTTTTGTAAATTTGTTTACATTAACATTTGGTTATCATTAAAATGTTTATGAGAGTTACTTTATGGTGAAGTATGCGAAAGCTTGTTCTCGTGAGATGCATGTCATGTTTTATTGATTTATGGCAGAAAGAGGCATAGGCTGAGGAGGTACGTGACTTCACTCATAACTAGGATTACTGCAGAATGAGTGTCTTTTGTTCTCTCTAGAGTCGAGGGTAACCAGCCATTCTACCAACTTGAACTTTCACTGGATTCTTCATCACTGGATGTCAACTAAGATTTTCATGGCTGCTGTAGTGCTTAGTTCCTTTGATCACGTCTATAAGACCTCAATTGGTCCGTATCAAAACAAATAAACAAATCTGAAATAATATCAGAATAGTACTTTATTATAACTGTTTGTGGTTAGATTTCTCCAAATTGTGTTTCAATTAAACAGGCTAATGCAATGTTATTCAATGAAAGTATCGTAAAAACAATATAAAACTGTGGCTTCTTCAGAACACGCACGATGAAATATTAAATAATATAATTTTTATTTTAGAGAATAGACATGAAATATGTTCAGATATATCTGACTCCTTGGAGTGACTTAAAGGTCGACTCGTTGTTTAGTTCCAACATCTCTATACAAGTCGAGATAAATAGTCATGGTAGAGAAAATTGGTTTGGAATTGAACAGAAAAGCAGATGTGACTACTTAAAGCTTTTGGAATAACTTAAGGTTGTATGGTTTTTATGAGAGGAGGTGGACTGTTAAAGCAGTCTGTGATGGATGTGATGTTGAGTAAAGAAGTGATCTTCCCACTATAGGCACTAAGTTGAGTCTACTTTGCGCAGAATTATCCTGCCAACAATCCATAATCTTTACCGGCTGAACATTGGATATACCTGATTGACCCACTATTTCCACCACGCCTTCTTTGCCTTCTATTTGAAGCAGTACTCCATAACTGAACAGTGTGACAGCGCCTTATGTTATGGAGTTCAAACTAATAGATGAAATAATCAGCAAATATGGAGCAAATATCCCACTTTTCGTTCCGGGAACAACACTAAAGACAAAAAAAAGGTATAATTATAGGCGTTTGAAACAACAACAAATTTAATGGGCCACAAGAGTGGCCAGGTTAGCTCAGTGGTTAACGTACTCGCCTCTGGGTTGGTAGTCCGGTATTCGATTTGGTAGTCCGGTTGGTAGCTGGCCCTCGATTTATTCATGTAGGAGGAAAATAAATCAAAGTACTCGTCCCTCGGAGAGTGCGTTAAGCCGTCGTTCCCGAGCCTGTACGATGTCAGGTTAATGATCTCTAATCAAAATGCACTTGAGTTAGAGAAAATTTAGGACACGCAATGTAGAATCTGTAAAATCACCGATCAAACAAAAAGCTGGTAAGCGGCTGACGTTATCACCCTCTAAGGGATCGGTTTAAACACAAACAAAAAACAGGCCACAAAACTCAAGAAATGCTTAGTCACCCAATCAATAGTTAATACAGCTAATCTTAAATACCCTCAAAATTGAATTTATTGAGGAGTCAACTCTTACCGAAAATTTTGACTAATCATAAATGTTCCTCAGAAAACTATATTTAATAATTAATAAGCTTGTTACTACCAAAATTTACTCCCCCATCAATAGTGATAGTAAACTGGGACTAGATATTAGCTGCAGAGTTACTATTATAAGTATATTTTGAAGATTTGGTATAGAATGCATCTACCCCATGACTACAAGAATTGTTTTTTCATGTTCACAAAATTGTTCTGCAGTTTTTTTTATTTTTTCTATATCTAGGATGCTGATATTATTCATTTAACGTTTATTTATATATTATATGCGTATAACCAATCTGTGCCTAGGAGGAATCAAGGAAAAAAAAGCAAATTATTTCATATCAATAAAATTATAGATTCAAGATCCATTTAATTTCATTGCTTGCGCTGCTTATAACATTGCAAAAAAACATATAGAGGTGCTTTATTATATTAGAATTTGTTTAAAACTGTAATGATTTTAATGGGAAATGCAAAGGTAAGATTCTTTAAAATGGGTGTCATTTTAAGGAATCTTAAAATATTGTCATCTTTTTTTTAACACGCTAATGCAATGTTTTTGAATGAAAACATCGTAAAAACAATATAAAGTTGTGGCTTCTTCAGAACACGCACGACGATTTAATATTAGTTTATAAAAAAATTTAAAAAACTAACATTATTTTATTAATATTTATAAACTTATTTGTGCTTCCATACAAAATAAGTTTATAATTAAGCTATGTATTCAAATACTCAATTCTTCCTCAGGTTATAATTAGCGCTAACAGGACTACACGCACACATACATACCCCCAAGTGTTTGTATAACTTTTCCGCCGACTGGTAACAAATACCACTCTTCCACATATCAATTATACCCATCCAGCTATGAGACATGACTTTCTCAGATTTCTGAAATCCAAGAACTATAATTAAGATGAGTCACTTCCCTTTAATATTCTTATAATCAGATAGTGAAATAACATCCTATTTTAATAAAATGTTTCTCCGAATGATAATCTTATTGGCCATCCTTTATCAGTCGAAATCGTTAACTTTCTTCATATTCAGGCTTTCTAAACAATAATTTCAAGCATTCCCTTTAAAAGAAACATAAAACATCTCATTCAATTACAGCTAACAGCTTTTACTTTCTTCAGATAAAGAGAGAAATTTAATTACATTAAAATAATTGCATTCTACCGAAAATATCATAAGCTTAAGTAAATATAATATTTTTTTTATTATTTTTTTTGCATTTCCAACGAATTTAATTGCCTGAAGAGGTGTTTTTTTCTTGTTTAAAAGGGGGGTTTGTTAGAAAAGTAAACTTCTGATGCCGGTTCCTTAAGGAAATATTGCATCTTCCTAATTATCCCTAATTGAGAATTAATTATCCTACATTTTGTTTACGTAGGTTTATGTTACAGTAGTGGTCTCACAAGGGAACACACATAGGCCCAATATTGGCTCTTCATGATACCACACAATATGATTGATTTTACATTGAGAGTCGTACATTTTTTTCTAACTCATGTGTATTTAGAGCGATCTTTAACGAATACCTTACATCCTACAGGCTCAGCACTGACGGCTTAAAGTCCTCTCCGAGAGATGACATGCTCAGATTTGTTCATCTCCCGTTTGAATAAATAAAGGCCAGAGTGGGTATTGAATCCCAGATCTACCAGTCCAGAGGCTACTAGTTCAGAGTTTTTACCTCGTTGCCAGAAAGCTAGCTCCTTTAAATTTTCCTCAACTCAATCATATGAATAGTATGGATTTTTAAAGAGTTCCTGACATCGAATAAGCTTGGGAAGGACGGTTTAATATCTTGTTCTAGGGTCGAAGGACTCAGATTTTTTCCACTTCTAAGCAAAAAAATTGTAGGTCAAATTAAGAATCGAACCCCGGTCTACCAGTCAAAAGAGGAGCCCGCAAGCCACTGGGTTAACCCTTGCTTCTTGAAGAAGCTTTTGGTAACAGTCTCGCCTAATTGAGCCACGATCTAGTCAAATAAACATTTCCTTTCCAATTTTTTTAAAATGCTGATAACGAAATAGTGGTCATCTCTGGAAATTATCTAGTAAATAATTAGACAATTTTTTCAACAGTTAGTTAACTCTTGAATTTTTTTTTTTTTTTAATAATTAAGATAAGTAACGTTTCTTTAATATTCTTATAATCAGATAGTGAAATGACATCCTATTTTATAAAATCTTTCTCTGAATGATAATCACATTGGTATGCCTTTTCAGTGGAAATAGTTAACGTTCTTTATATTAAAAAAGTAAAAATATATAAGCTAAAAGTAAAATTCATATTTTATAAATTTTATGAAATATAATATTTTTTAGCATTTATTACGACAAAAATTTTAATTAATAGATGAAAATCTAATCTCATACATTTCATTAACTAAACTTTTATAAAGTTTAAGAAATCTGTTTGCGTAATTTTTGAAAAAAAAAAATCTAAATTAATGTTTAACCACGTCAAGTAGAGCAGGTGGGTGTTATTCTAGGTTAATTTTTTTATTTTTACCTCTTTCCATATTTACATCACCAAATACTAATTTTTAATAAACAGTTTGTGCAATTTTAATATTTTACTGTCATTAATATTGCAAAAAATATAAACTTACAAAATTTATTATAAATCATTTTTCCAAAATCCAATCATAATCCAATTTCACATAATCACAATCCAAAATCATAAATCCAATTTTGCCAAAAAATGCATAGTATAAGAGGCTTGTCTGCTTGTATGAACATTGAATTTTGTTTTATACATTTAACGACATATTTTATAAATTTTATGAGATATAATATTTTTTGGCTTTTTTGTAATATAATAAAATTTTTTGAAATATAATAAAATCTAATCTGCTACATTTCATGTTCAATGACGGTTGAAAAAACTAAGCAATGATCATGACCATATTGAATATACAGGTTTCTATTAGATCACCGATGTTAAGCAACACTGAGTGTAGTTCCATCTTGGATGGGTGATGCCAGAATCCTCTGACACCTGCAAATTTAGCTCACCCATCGTAAATTAAACAGAATCAGAAAATGACTCTCAATTTCATCATTTTAATATAATACAAAAGGTGTCAAGTCTATAAGTTTGAGCAAGGTTAAAAAAAAAAAAGTGGTAAAACTGCTTTCAGCTGGTGCAAATTGGAATAGCAATAGTTTGGAAACGAATCGTTTATTTTTGAAAGGTGTAGAAACCTTGGAATGCAGTTGCACTATCGTACAAGAAGCATTACGCAAAATTATTTTGGAATATCTCACCCCAGTTATAACTCCTATACGTTATTCCACTTCTATTGAGAGCTGAAGAAATAACATCTTATTTCACGGAAAGTTCTTTATACCTATTGTAACTGGGATGAAATTAATTCTATACTTCTTTGAAAATGCATTAAAAAGAAACATGGAAAAGTTCAACTTTTGTAAAATTTTGTTGAAAAATACAGAAAATTCACGAAAGTTTTTTTTTGGGTTTAATATTTCTTAGAACACGATAAAATACGACGGCAATTCATCTCGGGTTAAATTTTGTTGAAGAGTGCAGAAAATTCACGACTGTTTTTGTTTGAATTTAATATTTTTTTAAATATCGTAAAGAATTTATCACGAATTAATTCGTGATACATTTTAACTTTTGTATTTTTTTTATTTAAGTTAAACCATACAAGGTGTTGCCTAAGATTAATGTACTTTCAAGATTCAATTTCGAGATTTAAAAGATTCGAGATTTGAATGAAAAAAAAAACGGTATGAAACCATAAAAAAAAACTGGCCCTAAGGAAGTACATTAGGAATCTTGAGCGTAATATCTCAATATGCGTTAAAGATTTTCTTTTAATAAATTAAATCATAGCAGAATTTTCTATATTTTGAATGAAGAATTTTATTCTGAATGAAGAATTTGAGCAGAATTTGAGTATCCTGAATGAAGTATAAACCAGGTAAATTAGGATTTGAGCACTCATTTAAGCCCTAGAACAATATGAAAAACTCGCATTATCTTGAATCAAAGATATTTTCTGTTTGACTGTAGAAGAACAAGTTTTGAAAAAAAAAATAGACACAAATTCTAGAAGGTAAGATGATCCAAACACGATTTCCAGATACTACTTAGGCTGGGTTGCATTTTCTAATCACTATTCAGATAATAGTGCTGAAATCCTAGCATTGATTGAGATGGAATAGATTGGATTGGACAGAACAGAATAGAAAAAAAGTCCAATGAGGAAGAACAGGTCGACCAATCCCATGGTGAAAGGTTACCAATTTCCCTCTGTTTTGAAAGCCACCTAATCGTTTAATATTCAATCTCAACTCTTTCTATTTAGTTATATCAATATTTATACGATTTCATAGTTTCCCCACACTGTTATAATAACTTATTTGAGAGTTGAATATTCAATTAAGTTTTAAATAAAACCATTAAAAACTTATTTATTTTTATAAATATTGATAAAAGATGACGGGAAGTCATCTCGAAGTTAAATTTTCTTGAATGATATAAAAAATTAAGGACTATTTTTGTTTGGGTTTAATATTTCTTAGACAATATTTGTGAAATATTCAATTAATATTAAATAAAACCATTAAAAACTTATTTATTTTTATAAATATTGATAAAAGATGACGGGACGTCATCTCGAAGTTAAATTTTCTTGAATGATATAGAAAATTAAGGTCTATTTTTGTTTGGGTTTAAATTTCTTAGACAATATTTGTGATAACTACTGAGTAATAATAACTACTGCTGAAAAGTAGTAAAGTGGAAAAACTCAATGCACACGTATCTGTGAAAAAAAATCATTATAAATAAATATGATATAATTTATTTATAAGTGTGTCAAATGTTAAGTGTGTGTGTTAGAGAGAGAGAGAGAGAGAGAGAGAGAGGGGGAGAGAGAGAGATCGAGAGGGTTAATATTAACGTACTTATACCTAATGTATATACTACGTTATATATTATAATATAAATATAGTATAATACATTTATACAGTATAATGTTAATAAGATTTCACATAAAATCAATCCTCATCGAATAGGGTTGACAGCTAGCGGATAGTTTTTACTTTTTCTTACTGTACTCCTCTGTTTCCCCAAACATCCCTCCCTGGACTATTTTCCTTTCTTGCACATTACACCCTTTTAAAATACCACTCTTCCCTCCCACTCCTCTCAACCCATCACCATGATATTCCCGCATCTAGTGTTTCAGTTGGATTTTTGACTCTGACGAAGACCTCTTGTTACGGTTGAAAGATCTTAGTCTTGATTTCCCAAGACAATTTCATATTGTGGTTTGATCATTGATTTTTATTTCACGTGTTCATGTGAAATTTTTTATATATATATATACTTATATATATATATATATATTTATATATATATATATATTTGGACCATCTCACCTTTCTAGATTTTGTGTCTATTTTTTTAAAACTTTTTTTTTTATTAGGTTGATAGTGCATCGTCTACTTGGACATTAGCACTGTCTCATTTTGTTCAGTTCTTTAGTTCCTCTATTCAACTTGTTCTCTACAGTCAAACAGAAAATATATTTGATGTAAGATCATGCGAGTTTTTATTTCTTCTGTCACACACACTTACGGCTCTTTCATATTGTTCTAGGGCCTAAAGAGGTGCTCAAATCCTAAACATATATATATATATATATATATATATATTTATTGTTTAGGATTTGAGCCCTCTTTAGGCCCTGAACAATATTATAATATTATAATACATATATATATATATCATAATATAACATATATATATATTTGTATTTTTAGTATAGTTAGCTTGCTTGCCTGATTAATAAACATATTACTTTTTAATGTTCATTTTTTCAACAGTCAAAACAAGTAATATATCAGCATAATTTTTTTAAATGATTCACATTACCATACATTAAAATAATTATCTATAGCTTATAAGATATTTGAGTGGAGAATGTTTAACATGTTTGTGATTATTAATAGTACGTAGTCCGTATGAACAGGCTCAGATTGCTTGTTAACTCCTACACAGTTGTTGTTGGTGTTAATCTGGTATGTCACGATACTGGAATGAAGTTTATTAGGGAAGTAGGCGGCAATGTTGAAACAAAGCCTGTTCTCGGGGGCACCAGGATACTGGGCTATTGTTACGTCAAGTGATAATTCGCTGTTATCCAGTCCTCTTAACACTTGACTAACAGAGCTTGGGTGAGGCCTATGCGTTATGCTTAAATGGAACCCTTTACTTCCTCATCCGGCATTTCGCCTTCTTCTAACCTCATTTTAAATAAAAAAAAAATAAAATAAAACTTTGCCTTCTTTAAGTCGTAACGAATCATCTTTTTCATTGTTTACTTTGTAAAAAGTCAAGTCAAAAAGTTGAAATATATTATAAAAATTGATAGTGCAGGCTACTAATAAATAGTGACATGTAAGTAAATCCCTTTACCTCGTACGTTTTCTCTGACAATGGACAAGTTTAAAAACTGTTCGAGGCGTGAGAATAATGTACAAAGTAAAGGGAATAGTTTTCAACAGTATGAACAACAAAACCTGTAGTCAAAGAATGGTATTTATTAAATTAATAGAGATTATTCCATTGGGGTAGGGGGGGGGGGGGGGTGGAATAACGCGATAGCATAGTTAGCGTGCTTGCCTGATGAAGGTTTTGAAGATCTAATTTTTTTTTATTGTTAAACCGATCCCCTAGCGGTTTAAACAATGATCGGTGTTTGATCGGTGATTTTACAGATTCTACATTGGGAGTTCTAAATTTTCTCATCGTACATCGTACAGGCTGAGACCGAGAGACGACGTACTTACATTTATTCACCTCCCGCGTAAATAAATCGAGGGCCAGGTGGGGATCGAACCCCGGACTACCAGCCCAGAGGCGATTATGTTAACCACTGAGCTAACCTGGCCCCCATGATCTAATTTAGTAATGCCTTTAAATTTTTTACGCAGAATATAAAAATTCCGAGCTATTATTCTAATACTGATTGTAATACACATTTTATACCTTTTACAACAGTAAAAATTACACATAAATGAAATTATTGTAAAATATTTTAAAGAAATTATGCACAAATTTCAAAAATATTTATTTGATCGTTGAACTATTGACGCATAATTTATTCTATAAACCCGAATTAAATGTTAATAACCAAAAGTCTTTTAAATCAACATTTTACATAAGTACAAAAATAGATTCACTATGATGAAATCTAATAAAATTATATAAATCCAATTATTTTAAACTTTATAATTTAATCATTTTTACAATGCCAATAGTTAAATATAGTTAATGGGTTAGTTCCACTGAGGTTAGTAATATTAGAATTAGTAATAATACAATCCGTCATACCTCGTAAAGTCTCAGAAAAGCTTTTCTGAGACTTTACGAGGTATGACAGATTGCATTATTACTAATTCTAATAATGCCAATAGTATTGTAAGGATTTTCAAAAAAATTTTTCTCCGATAAGTTATTTCAATGGGGTATAAAGCCCACTATAAAGTGTAACTCTTGACCTGAAAGTGTTAAAAATATCCTGAAAGAAATGTTGATTAAAGAAAACTTTAGAGCACCACATTTAGATTGAAGATTGGGTGGAATTATGCATGGGCTTTCCTCATCTCAACAACTTTCTTAAACCACACTGTTTATTTTATACTTCTACCTTTCTTAATACGAAATAACCTTTGTTTACTAAAGGAAAGCAGTAATTTATTGAATATTATCAATTAAATACATGCCTGTCGTCTTACTTGAAGAGGCATTACTTGCGAAACCGGTCGGACGGCTACAACTGCTACTATTTACGAGGCAATGCGGATTTATATAATAACATGTTACCAACTAAATTAAATATTAACTACGATTCTTCAATAAGCCAATAATTAGAGAATATAATTTTCTATTAGAGAATATATATTTAATAATAGAGAATACAATTTTCACGTGAATTACAATAAACGTAGTATAATATAGAATAAATGTAATTTTTTTATGATATTTTTTTATTAACAGACAGGCTTTCTGTGCTCTTCTAAAAACATGAATTTTCATTTAGTGTTTTTACTATTAATTTATTTATAATTGACTCACATTATAGAGTTTGATGCTATATCAGCAGCCCTAAATTTTGCATACTCACATTATCTATCTATCTATCTATCTATCTATCTATATATATATATTATATATATAAACTTATAAACTTCGTGAGTTTGTTTGTTTGTTTGTTCACATATTTTCCGTAGAGATAGATACCTGAAATTATAATATATATTATTTGTTACCTGAATAATGTTAAATAAAAGAAAATTATTATTTAATTCCAAAAATGGAGCCAGGTTAGCCAGAGGCTTGCGTGCTCTCTGATGACAGTAGCGCGAATGTATTATATAAATATAAATTTTTTTTTTAATTTACATACCTTACTGGTAATAAAGTAAGGTATGGAACCAAAGTAGCCCAGAGGCTTGCGTGCCCGCCGTTGACAGTAGCACAAATATATTATAAATAAATGTAAGAAAAAAAATTTTTGAATTTAAAATTTGAATAATATAACAATGGTAATAACGTAAAGGGATGAATCTATAATAGCCAGTGGCATTTATTACTATATTATTAATGAATCATATATGTAAATTGTCTTGTTCATTTAATCAGTATGAACCCGTGCCCATTATTAGGAGGATGATCTTTGGTGGGTTCTTGATTATAAATGTTACTAATCCAATTTTGTAAAGAGAAATATGTAGTAGGAGTACATAAGTTGGTATTGTAACAATACATCTAATAACCTTCTTCGTATTAACAACCTACAGTATACTGATAGAATTTTTAGGACAGCAATCTTTAATCTTAAATGAAAACATAAGGATTTAAGATGATATTATAATTAGGAGTACTTGAGAAGAGTTTCATTCTAATACATGAACAAATCCAGGTTCATGAGTAGACATTTGAGTGTAAGCCAATCACATTAAAAAGAATATTTTTTTTTTCTAATCATTCATAAACTATAGAACCGTTTAATTGAAATTTCAAGAATTTTAAGTCTGAAGTTGAATTTAGTAACAATAGTTCGATATCCATACAATATGACAGGGATGGCACAGAGGGTATGAGCGTGTCAGATTTTGGCCCTCAGTATCATTATTTTAATGACATGTCAGATTGGTCAATGACTTCAAATTTCTTATAACTGATAAAATAATTATAGTCACATGTAAAGAAATGATACAGCAATCTTAATATATATGTGTAGACAGAATAAAAAAAAAAGAAAAAAATTACTTCGTTCCAACAAGAATAATATGTTTACTTTTAGTAAAGTTTTGTGTAGGCGACGCAAGTTTTTTTCTTTAAATAAATTACTGATCATATGTAGAGGATATAATGTATCTTTTTTTGTGATGTTTTTAACGTCAACACCCACACTTCTAGGTGGTGATCACCTAGAACTGATTCAGGAGCAGAAAGTTGGTTGATTATGATTTGCCACCCACTTTAGTTATGAGAGAGCCCATGTTACCGGGTTGATTCTAAATCGGGAGTTCTAATTAAGCATAACTCAAATTTGACGAATGCTTGACATTGTATAAGTATGCCACCAATGGACAACTATGCATCCTCTCTGAGGAGACGGCGTGCAAGAGATGCTCCATATTCCATATAAAAAAAATTACAACGATGACTGATTTGACATTCAGTATTTAGTATTGAAGTCAAATACGGTATCGTTTATATTTCACTCATTCTCGTAGTCTGGAAAACAGTAAGCTTTACTTTTAATCACTGTTAAAAGTTATCTTCCTCCCAAACAAAACTCTTGCATGAAATATCTATTACATAAAACAAAGTGATATATTACTTTTCACTTAGTGCCAGATTAGCTCGGTGGTTAAAGTTCTCGCCTCTGGGCTGATAGCCCGGGGTTCGATACTCACCAGGTCCTCGATGTATTCACGCGGGAGGTGATAATACTAACCCGAGCTAAGGGCCAGGTTAGGTCAGTGGTTAACAAACTCGCCTCTGGGCTGGTAGTCCGGGGTTCAATCCCCATCTGGGAGATCATATAAATATAAATTTATTCACGTGGGAGGTGAATAAATCTGAGTACGTCGTCCCTTGTAGAGGACTTTAAGCCGTCTGTCCTGAGCCTGTACGATGCCAGGTACTCGTTAAAAAACCCTACTCGAAATGCACTTGAGTTAGTCAAAATTTAGGACTCTCAATGTAGAATCTATAGAATCACCGATCAAACAAAAAGCTAGTAAACGGCTGACGTTATCACCCTCTAGGGGATCGGTTTAATCCATAAAAAATAAATCTGGAGTGGCCTACACTCAACTTTACTATAAGTAACTTAAAAAACGGTTTTGGCAAGAAAAGTGACT
Source organism: Hermatobates lingyangjiaoensis (assembly GCA_026182355.1). Taxonomy (NCBI): domain Eukaryota; kingdom Metazoa; phylum Arthropoda; class Insecta; order Hemiptera; family Hermatobatidae; genus Hermatobates; species Hermatobates lingyangjiaoensis. The sequence goes on from JAPFBL010000342.1 coordinate 289,690, forward strand.
TTCCCATCATGCATAATTCTTCCCAAACAATAGGGATCTTCTTCCCTAAGAGGCCTATTTTTGTGTAAAATATCAACTTGATCCATCAAAGATTCTGGACCATAGCGTGGTAACAAGCAATGCTCACCCACCCACCCACCCACACACACACAGACATCATCGAAAAAACTTCATAAAACGACTTCTGGGACCTCAAAACATGTAATTCCGTCAAAATCTCGAGATCGATTTTTTTCACGATCACTATACTTTACTTATAGTAAAGTAAAAATTAATTAATACTGTTTATTTAGTAAATGAACGTCAAAATGAAGTAGCTTTCATAGTACACACGAAAGTATACACGAAAGAACTAAAGCGTGACTGCTCTTTAGAGAAGCAGCGGCTATAGATCATAGATTGCTGCTCACAGAGAAGACGTTAATTAGGTTTCGTCTAAGCAGTGGTTACATTAATAAGAGGTTTTCAAAATGAAGTTACAGTTTCATCATCCTGTGTGTAATTGATAGCTATTACTTACCGAGGATGTGACGTCACAGAGCTAGAAACACGTATGGTGATGGTTTTGCAAGCTACAAAGCCAGTAGTATGGTAGCTTGTAAAGAACCGCCAAGGTAAAATAAATTTTGCAGGAATAAAAAAAATATTAGCATTTTAATAGTTTATGTTATATAATACTCCAATTTTTAATATTATAAACATTTTTGTCAGCCAAATTCAATCTTCTGTAAATCAAATTTACACTTTGCATTGCAAATTTATAAGTTTTTAAGTTAAATTCGCTGTTTTACAAATTTAATTTATCCCCACAAGATGGGATAAACATAGAAAATTAAAAACACACACTTACAGTCTCTAGTTTTTGGTTTGAACTGTCTTCAGGAAAGATACGAGAGGGAAAGCAAGTGCACTGGTACAGAGATGGTTGGAAACCCAGTGTGCTTGGTTACCCTCTCTTATCTCTCCTGAAGACGGTTCAAACCAAAAATTAGAAACCGTAAGTGTGTGTTTTCAATTTCTCTATGCTTCTTTACTTACACTGAACTTTCTATATATATATATATATATATATATATGAGAGAGAGAGAGAGAGAGAGAGAGAGACGGAGGAGGGAGAGAGCGCGATAGAGAATGTTACTCATAAATGAAATTTGATTTCAAAGGACTTATGAAAATAACACAACATATTCAACTCACAAAATGCCCTGAGATATTTTATTTTTCGTTATCAAAAAGCAAATGAAGGTAAAGAACGAAGCAAGGTAACACTGATACATATATACAGGTAAAGGACGGTCGTAACTAACTGGGTCACATGTCCCCTATAACCCAGTTATTCCTTTGTACCTTCACATGCACTTTGATAACGAGAAGCTAATGAACGCAGTGAATTTTAACTTCCTTTTTGTAGTATTCACTTTGTATATATAAATGTATAAATATATAAATACAAATGGATATATATATATATATATATATACTTTTCGGATGAAAATACGATCCGAAATGAACAAATAAAGTACAACTTATCTACATTGAATTATATATATTTATAGTTGATTGTCGTACCTCTGTCAATTCACTTCTTCTCCTGAGGACAACTGCCATTACTGTCGAAATATTGAAAAAGTGTGTCTTTGTTATGTTTTTGTCTATGTGTCACAGTTTATTTTAAGTGCATATATATATATAATATATATATATATATATATAAAACAAATCCCAAAAACAAAAACAAATCCCAAAACTCAAACAAATCCCCGAGTCTAATTCCCATGTCACCCTTAGAGCTTCCGAAGAGGCATTCATATGCCTCCTTGGGGCTCGTTCTCCTCCTGGTCTTAACCTGTACCGTTAATTATTTTTTATTGTATTATTTTTTTTATTATTATTTTTTATTATTATTATTATTTCGTATTTTATATACTTTTTATCTTGTTTTCTAAATAAATATTGGAGGGATTTCTATTTTTCCTCTCCTCCGCTGGGGGGCAGCATTGCGGTGGTTCCACGAGTTACTCTGGAGGCCAGTAGCAGTTTGCTTCTCAACGCGAGTACTTCGCACTTCTTCCCGATGACGACGGATGTCGAAATATCGAAGTGAGTTCTGTAGTGTCTTTCTGTGTTCTTTTCTATGTGTTAAAGTGTATATATATATATATATATATATATATATGTGAAATCTTTTTATATATATATAAAATTTTTACATATATACATATGTAAAGGGTATTATACTATCTCCGTTTTATTTCATCTCTTCCATTTGCTCACCTCTCTTCTTAATTACACCTTTTATATATATCTGTCTTCTATCTGATCCGACACATTTGTGGCCGCACTGACGGTTGCACCGTCGTTCTACTGGCGCTCGGTATCTCATCTCTTATCTTTTTCCTGATGATGATTAAGACGTAAATTTCTGACCGTACCTGCGAGCTTATTCAGTTTACTATTGAAATCATTTATAGATATATATAATTTGCAAAAAATAAGAACCGTAAAATACAATAAGATTCAAATGTATCAGGAACCAGTTAGTTTTCCAGGTGTATACCGATCTTTCAATGCCGACAGGTTAAGTTACTTAAAAATCTTTTCCATAGGCCTACAGTATAAATACATATGACACATATTTCACTGATATACTCGGCTTTACCTGAAGAAATTATTAAATGTAAAAAAAATAAGTTGAAATCAAAAGATAACGAAGTGGTATCGTTCTTTATTATTATTTTTTAATCTCAACCCTGCATCCCCGGAAAATATGTTCATTATGAAGTAAGTTAAAGGTTTGAGATTACTATTCAGAAAACTACAATTTTCAATCGAATAACAAACTCCATGAATAATATCTTGTTGATGAAAGAATATTAAAGAATATTGTAAAAAAAACAAAGTCCATTAACCTTAGAGACGAGGTGATTTTAACAATTTACTACCAAAGCCTAACTATTTGTAAAATAATAATGAAGAATACCACCAGCTATTAGAAAGAAGGTAAGCTGGTATACATGATATATCGGGAGCTGCGAGGCTTGCAAAGACACATACATCGGAATAGTGACAGCTGACTTTCCAGGAGAAATACAATTCATCTTTCTGGTGGTGTTCTAAACACTCATACAGAAAATGTACATACATTTGAACTGAGAACAAGATTATAGTCAATGGAACCAAATTGTTAGTAAAGAAAAAGGCAATTTTAAAGTTAAATGAATAGAATCAATAATAATTTAAGAAAAGAAGCAAGAAATAAATATTCAGAGCAATAGCACAAGTTGAAACATAAAAATTTTTTATAAGCACGTCCACCCAGAGGCCAACTACCCGCCCTAATTTCATAAACTATGCTTACCTAACACACAAAAACAAACAAGTAGACCTTCAAACACCACCCTTCCATAATTTAAATATATATGTATATGTATAAATATATAAATATAAATCGCTCCAAAGGCTGATAGCGACTGGCGTGGCGTTCAAACAGAAGCAATTCAGTTTCAGTGACTGTTTCCGTATACAGGTCCTGAGGCAGATTGATGAGACTAATTAGAAATTCACTCTGAGAGCTTCAGAAGAAGAACTAATTAGTCGTTTGGGTGGTAGATCGGCTCCTGGCTTAACCTCAATCGTTAATTGTTCCTTTATATTTTTTAGTCTTTTTTTTTTTTTACTTACTCAGTAAAGAAATGCCTTTCCTCCCGATAAATAGTGGCCAAAAGTAAAAAAATACTTTTCAGTAACTATCTGTCGTCCCTTTTTTTTTCTCTATAAGATTAGCTTTATTACGTTCAATGAATACGTTCAAAAGTGTAAAATTAATTTTTTTTATCTTTCATTTGTAATTTTACTCCTATATCAACTTGTTTATCTTTTTATAATTTCATTGGTTTTATCTCGTTCCTTATTTCCTCTACTCAAAAATATGTTTAAATCTACTTCGGTTCGACTGACTTCGGTGACCTAACGTCAGTTGTGTGTTATTGTTCCGATAGGGTGCTGTGATTAACTTCATGCTTCCTTGGATGACGGTTAGATAGAAACATTGAAACTATCAGTGTATTTATCTACTATGATTTTTTCTTTAGTTTATTGTAAAACTTTTATTTTTTACGGCCCAGGATCGTTTTTAAATAATACTTCTACACACACACACATACACACACACACACACATATATATATATATATATATAATATATATATATATATATATATATAAATGATCAAACCACAATAAGAAATGGGAAAACAAGACTAAGAGTTGGGTTTTTGACTCTGACGAAGACCGCTTGTTACGGTTGAAAAATCTTAGTCTTGTTTTCCCATTTCTTATTGTGGTTTGATCATTGATTGTTATTCACGTGTTTATGTGAAAGCTTTTATATATATATATATATATAAGTATTTTATGTTTCTGTTTCATTTATGTGTGTTCTTTTTGTGAATATAGTTTATATATATATATATATATATATATGAAATCCAAAAGAACTGATAACACTTAAAATAAATTGTGATACATAAAAAGAAACATAACAGAGAAGAAAGTTTTCAATATTTCGACCGTTATGGATGATTTTGTGTATTATTTTTTAAATTGTAAATTTAAATTTGTAAATTGTATTATTTTATGAAGTAAAACTGAAACAGTTGCATTCAGAGTTTAATTTCAACCTGAAAAACTGACCGAGTCCTGATAAATTTTATTTTATTTCTACTTTACAGTATATACTTTTATCAAGATTTTTATATATAAAATATATGATCAAACCTCAATATGAAAGGGAAAAACAAGACTAAGATCTTTCAACCGTTACAAGCAGTCTTCGTCAGAGTCAAAAACCCAACTGAAACACTGAAACTCAAAACACTGTTTTGACTTTAACGAAGACCGCTTGTTATGGTTGAAAGATCTTGATCTTGTTTTTCCTATTTCATACTGTGGTTTGATCATTGATTGTTATTTCACGTGTTTATGTGAAATCTTTTATATATAACTATATATATATATATATCAAAAACATGATTTTACAATAAGCATATGCAATAAAAATCAATATCTGCACCTTAATAAGAAATGAGAAAAAAATAAGATCTTCCAACCGAAACAAGTGGTCTTCGTCAGAGTCAAACTGATACCGACCAGTTGTTTCGGTTGAAAGATATTAGTATTTTTTCCTGTTCGTTACTGTAGTTTAGACGTTTATATATATATATAAACTCAAAAATTGTTATTGACCTCTTCTATTCTATTCAATGTTTTGTTATTAATTTGACCTAGCCCTCAATAACAAAACATTGAATATATATATATATATATATATATTTGTAAAAGTTGGAAGCAGTCCTTCATTTAAACCTATATTGTAGAGAAACTGTGTAAGAAACAGATACAAGCCAAATATGGGATATATATATATTGATAATCTTTTAATATCATATCACAAACGAAGAGATAAAAAGATCAGTTGGTTTGAAATGGGTTGAAAATCTTGAAAGCTTAATAAAGGTAACTCTAACTGAAAAATAATATAAATTTATCAAACCGAATGTCACTCTCCTTGAAGATACATTAAAGATATAAATAAAGTAATTCAAATTCTTGACACAAAAACCTCCTTATTTAAATAAAGTATTGCACCAGAATTATAATTGTAAGTGTTTTGAAATTTTATAGTTTGGTTTAGAGAAAAGAAAACTCTTGTAGAAAGGTGGTTTTCAATGAGATATAAAAGAGGAAATATTGAGTATGTTTATACGATGTCGTCAGTTTTTGAAGGCCTCTGCTTTCAAGGCAGTTGGGTGGATGAACTAGTTTTGTTGACTTAATTATTGTCCCTCCCAGGCACTAAAGCCAACAACGCAACAAACATATTAATATGGTAATAACTAGGATTAAAATCCAGTAAAAATATTCCGGGCATGGTTTGTCAGTACACTGGTATTTCCTGACGAAAAAATGTAAATTTAACGTTTTCAATAGCTTATGATACATCTTAAAGAATATATAATCAGAAAAAGATTTGATACTAAGAAACGAATTATGTAGATATGATTTTAAAGAAATGCTACTTTCTCTCAATTAAAAGACCATTTGGTTCCGATGTGCACAGCATTTTAGAAATATAAGCCATCATTTTTTTTATATATAATCCACACTTATATGCTCAAGACTTTTGTGGTAGGCAAGGGTCAAATATGTGACTCAATGATTTGGCAATGATCAACCATAAGCCACCAACACATTCCCAGAGAGTCTAGGTAGCCCAGTGGCTTGCATGCTCTTTTCTGGACCGGTAAATCTATGTTCGATTCTCTTTCTCAACTCGATTTTTCACATGGTAGATGAAACAGTCGAGGATATTAAACCATCAGTCCCAAACCTGGACGGTTGTCAGGTACTCACAAACGATCCCTACTCTAAATACACTTGAGCTAAGCAAAATTTAGCCCCCCTCACCAATGTAGATTCATTAAGGAGAAACAATATTCCCTTAAGGAATCAGCGTAAGAGCTGCAGCTTTCTAGCAAGCCCTCAATCCGACCAAAAAGAGCAAAAATACTATCACCTGGGCAACCACACCAAATGACCAACGTTGCCCATGGAATGCTAGCCACGTGCAATGGGTCTCTTGAGAACCGTCCGATCATCATGACTATGATCGTTCGTACAAAATCTGGGAGAAAGATCCCATCATGATTTTTTGAAAATCGTGTTTGTTTACAAGAAAAGTATACAGAAACTGGGTTTGTTATTATCTGAGTTGTTATTAATACACAATAATGTTATCTTTATGTTACTTATCAACCAAAACTGAATCTTCATGAATTGTATGACTACATTTCATTAATATTGATTAATTATTATCATCAAAAGTATTAAACCTTTAATATAATGTAGTATTATACTGATATAATACTAATACAATAGATTGTAATATGATATTATACCATTTCTAATATCTCCGACATTATACAAATATCTTTCTCTCAAAGTCTTTTTTCTAGAGACCTTAGTCTTTACTGTTTGCACCAATACTCACGTATGTCATGATTTCGCAAATTTGGTGAGAATCTAAGTAAATCTGGTTTCCAATACTATATTTAGTTATTTAGTAATAATAATAATAATGCTATTTAAACATTTAAATGTGAGGATTATATAAATTTAAGAAAAACTTCTAAATCGAATTTTTCTTTAAACATTTATTTTAAACTACCTAATATAATTCTAAACTTTCAATAATTTCATTAATATGTTTATGTTTTTAAACGAAAAATTTACTCAAAAATAGCTTGTATATTTGAACTCAACTCTTGAGTATCTGTTGTCTCCGGAGACAAGAGATACTTAATCATGCAGTTAGCTTGATTCTAGGCAGCAAAATCAGAATTCCTACCTGTTTTCTATAATGATAGCGATAATTAGAAAAAAAATATTTCAGGTAAATATTATAATTGCTTCCTTTTCTAGCAGGATAAGCTTCACTAATCAACACAAGATGGTCTTATATGCTTTAGTTCAGGGGTGAGGAACCTTTCTTGGAGTAAAGGCTATTTTTAGCACCGTCCATTTCCCCAAAAAGGCCACCACCACTAATGGATAGGCAAATTCTTATATAATAGTTATATTGAAAAATCCTTGAATCTATCATTATATTATTCGATCAGTGCATCCAAATTATTTTGCATCTTTGAAAACATTCAGCAATTGCAATTGCCTTCGTTTATTACCTTTGTTAAATCAGGAAAATGATTTTCTAAAAGCTTAGACTTTTCAAGTAATGTTTGATGAATAGTCTTTTTCCTAAATGCCAAAATTTTTTGTTATTATTAGCATAATTGTAATTCTTTATATTTTGAAACATTTTTCTCAACGAACCGCAGAAGGCCGCTTTTTATTATTCAAAGTCCAGATGCAACCATAAGATCTGCTTTAGTTGAATCAAAGTTCAGAATAATGTAGTTAAGATTCAATGAAAGTTCATAGAGCTTAGATGAGGATGACAGTGACTCAATTCCTCTGTTCCTGCCTATCTTCTATATTCACACTGTCCGGCATAGAGGGTTGTAACATTATAAAATGGTCAATAAAGGCACACAACCGAAGACAATTTATTGGGGTCCCTACTGTCTCAGTGTATCACCGGATTACACAGTTGAATTCCTTTGTACCGTGGAGACGGATATTTCAGAGTATTGGGTATTCATTTGTCACTGTGTGAGTAGCACTATCATTTCCCATGTTATAAGGTGAGCGATATGTTGACCAAGAGTACTGAGAGTCCCTCCCAATAGAAATTAATCAATTCTGGTTAAAAATGAGTTAACCCTTCGGGCAAGCCCTCATTCCGGGTTAACGAAATCCACAATACAGGGACGACCCAACCCTTTGAGTCACATAGTGGTTCTTTAAATTGGAAACTGTTTAGATCAATCACAGACAGCTGATTCAAGTTGCTGTTTACCACCTAAGCAGATCACCTTTTCACCTAATAAGAGAAATCAAGTAAGTTTTAATCGGAGTATGTAACGCTTAAGTGAAGATTGAATCACCCTAGTAAAATTATTTCATCATATTTATAACACGAACACCTGTGTTTCTGTAAGTTGCAAATTGAAAGGTTAACAATATTAATATTTGTGAAGTCACGTGTTGATCATTTCACACGCTCAGTTACGAAACTGTTCACTGTAGTTTATTTCTTTCCATTTCCTTGACCTGTAGAAAATATTCTTACATTCACTTAAAACAATTTTAAACATATTGAAAAACATAAAATTTTATTTTCCTTTTTTAGATATGAAAGATATAGCGAATAGAATTGGTAGTTTTATTACTATATGGTACTGGTATATTTTTTTATTTTATTTTTTAGATATGAAAAATACCCTATAACCTTTAGCATTGGTATGCTTTACTACTATACGGTACAGGCATTATTCTTTAGTTTCTTTTTTTTTGGTTTGAAAGATAACCTAACCCGAATAGCAACAGTGCATACCATTATTTTTGCAAAATAACTTCATAACTAATCTTGTATTAGAATACAACGAAATGAAAAAAATATATAAGTCCCTTAGTACTATTGAAATGGCATTCATTTTGAACATCCATGATAGCATGATTAAAGGGATCCCGGTCATGTTTTCGATATTAAAATTTCTAAATAATCCGATGATATTTGACTTAAAGAAGTGGAGTCTATAATGTGTATTTTTGGAAACATTTTGTAGTGCTCTCAAAAACTTACATTAGGCACTGATAGTTTGACATCTGTAGAACAAGCTAATGAAAATGTTGTTATGGAAAAAAAATTGATAGATTTAGAATTCTCTCTGTGAGAATATCTAAAATGATAAGTCATACATAGCTTGTTCAAAATGACAACATATAGAACCTGCAAAGCAGAAATGCTAATGGCAAATATCCCAACTACAGATAGAATCAATGCAAAAGAAATTTTCCCCAACCAGATACTATTAAACATTTTTTTGACTTTTTAATGTTTCTCATTGATTTTTATTAAATATTGTAATTTTGCAAACCCTTTTCAAAAGGTTTTGCTTTAAGATGGAATGAACTTAAGCTTTGGGTTCTGTCGAAAAGATATTGTGTATTGGCATTACCGGCTTGCTATAACCTGAGCTATCATCTATGACTGACGCTTTCAATGTCGAAACAGGTGGTGCATTACACCTAAACGTAAAAGGCACTCTCATTATTCTTCAGGAAGTTAGCAGATGAGAATCAAGATATTCAGCATACGATAAACAGCTCCTCCTACCTGTTCAAAGGAAGTCTTTTGTAATTTGATAAGCTAACCCTCTCACTTTTGAGTACTCCTAAAATTTTAAAATTACGTAATTTTTTAAGATCAGTCTGTTTTCAGCTGATATATGACAAATCAATGGGAAGAAAAGATCCCTGGAAATCATATAATAAATTTGGTCCATGGAATGATCCTTGCATACCGTCTATTGTTTACGCTCAACACAATAACGTAGAGCTCAAAACCATTTTATCCTCGCCTTCTACTCTTTAGAGAAAATCCGTTCATTTCTGTGTTTATGCTTAAACAAAGTTATCATACCGTTGCTTTCCCGAGTGGTCATAAAACTGTGACAATTACGGCGGATAGGTTTGTTTGGTCCTTTATAAAAAAAAAGACATTAAGACTGTCAAGATTGCTATACTCGTACATGCAAAGTTCATCGGCAAAATACAACTTTACCTATACATTTCTTGATATTTGATGTTTCAATCAACGAAATAATTTTCGTTTAAAAGTTAAGATAATGACCAATATTAATTATAGTTCAAATTAATTTATATTTAAAAATAATTAATTAAAAAAATTAAATAGCAATCACAGAGTTTTAGAAATTTGAATAAAAAAAACTTTTTACAAAATTTGTTGTTAATTAATTTTTTAAAGACCTTTCTCAGATGCATTATCTTAGAAGGAAAGATATAATTTTCTTTTTACATGTATAATGAACCTGCTGCTTCCATCTGAGGGATTAACATACATTATTACTTATACCTTGGATAGAGGTTATTTCTATGTCCAACCAATCTACACAGACTATATCAGAGACGCTTTTTTTGGTATATAAATTTGCCGATTTGGTATACCACTTGAGCTTATAACAGATCAAAATAGTAATTTTCAATCTTATTTTAGGAGAAGGAGAATTTTTTTGTGGCTACTTAAAGTAAATCATCCTCACTAAATTCATCATTTCTTTTTAATGAGATTATGGGTGAACATTTCCTCGAGGCCAAAGCCAACTGGACCGTTACTAAACCATACCAACTCTGCAATGACGCCCAAGAAAATCACAGTGAGCTCGACTTGACCTCGTCTCAATTTCTCTTCAAATAAACGAAAAAGTGTCAAGTGAGTGTTTTCATCAAGGCATGTTGACTATTTCATTGAATAACTTTTCTCCGCAAGAACAAAATAATAGGGAGCAAAAACAAAGAAAGGAGATAGCATTCACCGGTAGACATTTAATCAATCTGTAATCTTTGACCTGTAATATTTTGATCCATTTTTTCTCGTAATAAATTAACTGTTTAATTTTATTTATCATTTCAATTAAGCTCTTATGTATATAAAAGTAAGGTATTATTATGAAACGTCATTCCTCGTCTATCGCTGATGGAGTCGCCCGACCGGTTTCGCAATAGCTGCATCATCAATGGGACTAAACCTATCTTCCAGAATCACGGATATAAATACCTATTTTAACACAATGGTACCAATATACGAGTATGCCTAAATTTCCTACCTAATAGTTTTATTTTATTTTATCTGTTGTTTTTCTTTTACAATTTAAGTCGTCTCTGTCCTGTCTGTCCTGTCGTCATTTCATGTTTTTTATTGGTTTGAATATTATGACTGTCTGGTAGTTGATTTGTTCCTTTCTAAGGTTTATTTACTAACGTCTGTGGCACTAACAATATGCATGTATATCAAAGTGTTTTATTTAAAATACTAACAATTCAAAACTTAATATTAAATAGGTTAATATTAAAATTCTTCGTAAAAATTAAAAAACAATGAAGCATTAAATTCCTATTTCAATGATATTTAAGTAATATTCAGATCCAACTTTGCACTGGAAAATGGACAAGACTTGAAACCAGTCAAACGACGAGGAAAATTTGCCAAGTAAGATATTAATTCACATCTAATTGTACCTTCATATTAGTGTAAAAGGTATTTAGTTGGCTCTTTTCATAGAATGTCCATAATAAAGTAGTAAAGTTTGACTTACTTTTCCTTCTGCCTCGGGGTGGTCGAGTGGTTTGAGATGAAGAGCTGACGATGATGCCGAGGAGTAGAAGTAGGCAGAGAGTCTGCCTGACGGCCGACATGCTCGTCAACCGATCTCCAGTATCATCAGTCGTCACCACCTGTAATCATCAGTTTTTAAAGCTGCTGATGATGCACCTTGTATCTTCTAATTCTAACAGTGTAAAATATAGTTTAAGTATAGTGATCATAATAGAAATCAATTTTCACCGATTTACACTTTTTGATGTCTCATGAATTAATTTTTGATACTTTTATGACAAAGTTTCTGAGGGGGTAGATATTTAATGAAAATGCTTAAACTTCTCTTTCAAAACACACCATTTCATTTACTTAATAAAATTAGACAAATACAGACAGTTCTGTTGAATGGAATGTACAGTATTCTATCATGAAAAAGGAGCCTTCTCCTGTTTTGTTTTAAATCTTCCAATTCTGGTTTTTCAAAAATTTAAACTATTCTTAATATTTATACTAACTTGGTATATATACTTAGTATTGCCTTAATATATATATTCCAAAATAAAAATTTCATGAATTTTGAAATTTTTGAAGTACAATATACGCATCATTAAAAACGCCAAGTATTGAATTCTAGCGGAAAAGTAAGTCATAATTTGTTTCTTATACTTCATTAAAATTTATCAAAGTAAGACAACTTTTTTTAAAACAATTTTCGGTTATAAATTAAGATAATAACCAATATTAATTATAGGTCGAATTAATTTATATTTAAAAATAATTAATTAGAAAAATGAAATAGCAATCACAGAATATTAGAAATTTGAATAAAAAAAAAACTATTCACAAAATTTGCTGTTAATTAATTTTTTAAAGACCTTTCTCAGATTCATTATGTTAGAAGGAATCACTAACTGATAATAAATGACTGATTCCAATTGATTCCAAACAATTGATATGATTGATTCCAATTGAAGCCAGATAATTAATATGATTGGTTCCAGACAATTGATATGATTGATTCCAATTGAAGCCAGACAATTGATACGATTGATTCAAATTGATTCCACACAATTGATGTGACTGATTCCAATTGATTCCAGTCAATCAATATGATTGATAAAGTATATCCATTCAATGGTTCCAGACAATTGATATGATTGATTCCAATTGAAACCAGACAATTAATATGATTGATTCCAATTGATTACAGACAATTAATATGATTGATTCCAATTGATTACAGACAATTGATATGATTGATTCGAATTGAATCCAGACAATTGATACGATTGATTCAAATTGATTCCAGACAATTGATGTGACTGATTCCAATTGATTCCAGTCAATCAATATGATTGATAAAGTATATCAGTTTGTATTCCAAATATAATTTTTTAGATAGAGTGGTCAAGGTAACACTCAAACTAGTATCCTGGGACTAGTAAATGTTGGGTTCGATTCTAACCTATCCCTACCGTTTTATGTCGAGGGAGGTAAAAAAATTTACGTGCGTCGTCCCTCAGAGAACTTAAGACATCAGTCCCTAACTTGTATTGTACAATATTAGATACCCGTTAAAGATCACGACTTTAAATAAACTTGAGTTAGGCAAAATGTAGGACTCCCAATCTAGAAACATTAAGGGAAACGCAATATTCTCTTTAGGAATCAGAGTCAGAGATTTAGCTTTCTAGCAAACTCCCGATCCCACCCCCAATCAAAAAAAAAATCATTAGTGAAATCATAAGTTTCAAATTAATGTTAATGTTACCTGTTTCTTATCATTGTTCGATAACAGTCATCCAAAATAATCTTGTATTTACAGCATTTGCTAATAGTTTTAAACAAACATGCCAAATATATATCCAGTAAAATTAAAATAAGAAACTAATCAATGAATGTGTCAATTATTTTATTTATATATGGCAATATATATAAATATATATATATTGCCATATATTTTTTATTTTTTAATTTTTTTAAGTTTTTTATTTTTTTTAATTGAATAAGTACAGTTTGCTGATTTACATTCAGGCCTTACGATTTATATTAAGATCAAGATGCGATGAGATCTTTAAGTGCAATCTTACTCAGTGTGACCGTAGTGTAATGCATATTCAATGCTGTTAACTCTGCTGTAAACAACAGGCAGTGATAAACACCCACTTTCTCGAACTAGAATCCTTGTTTCTGTACATTTGAATTGATAATTAATTATTTTCACTTTTTCAGTCAACACCATATATTTTATTATTATATTCAGAATTAAAGGATTTAAGTGGCGAAAAAGTCGATCATTCATGATTTGGTATCTCAATAGACAAATATCATTAACCATGAAGACGTGAACAGGATAACATTTCACCCACACAAATATTAACCATGCCCAATTTTTCTTACTTTATGCGCAGAGAAGCATAGAAGTATAGCAAAGATACTTTCTCTTATTTTACATCAAAAAGGGTACTGATTTTATAAAATAAAAATAAATCAAATTTGTATTTATCACTTTTTGTATTCATTTATTTTTCTAAACATATTTATCTTATATATGTGGTCAGGGATATGAAGTTTATGTCAACACTAGAGGAATCATACAAAGCTCCAGATCACACATGATAGATAGGAAAAATGGTTTTTAATAAAGTAACCAAGCCATTTTAGTAGACCCAGTATTCAACAGACGACGGTCATTCGTATTTGAGAGTTTAGGCTAGGATAGGTGAGGCTGTAGTGGACATTCCACGATAGGACACACATAGGCCCTTTGTGATAACACAAAATGAACATTCCAAATTTTGCCTAACTCAAGTTATGCTTAGAGTAGGGATCTTTAACAAAGAATTTGATACCGTAAATGCTGGGAGTCAACGGCTTAACAACCTCCCCCAGGAACGCGTGAAAAATCGAGGGTCAGAGTGAAGAATCGAACCCCGGATCTACCAGTCCTGAGGCTCGCACCAAGCCAAATTTGACTTTTTATTATTAAATTAGGTAATTTACATTACAATTGAACTATAATATTTTTTACATCAAGTATCTCTTTTAAGTACACCATAAAAATCATAAATATGTTTAAACTAAAGTAAATGAAACAAACATCTCTTCTAGACCGAAGAAATAGCTTAGCTGTTTGAGTTCTATTCAATAAAAGGAAGCGGACGATATTTTCTTAATTAATTATGAAGCAGAGGGACTCTAATTATGATTCAACACCGTTCAACCAGTCATAAGGTGTCTTCTCTTCCGAGATGTTACCGGATTCCTACACTTTTTTTACGTTGTAAACTAGACTAAATTCCTACAACTGACTGGGAATAGGATGGACGTGGGTAGTCCCAGTCAGTTGTACCACCGACACTCACCCTTAGGTTCGTACTCTCTTCCTTATTTCATTTTATTTTTATTTTGTACTATATTTACTTTGTACTATATTTACTTTCTTCTATCAGTAGCTCTATATTTTGGTCTAGTCAAGGTAATTACTATTTTAGTACCACATAGCTTGCTAGATTAATTTAAATGATTAGAAATAATTTTACCTCACTGTATTGAGGTTCGAGGCTTTAGGAACTCAAATATTCAGTTTAAGAATCGCCGATAACATATTATTAGCCCATAAATATTATAATAAGATTATAAAAATATTATTTTTATAATATAAAAATAATGTTATAAAAATATTATTATAATATATTGAATATTTCTATATATTCAATATATTCTTATGTATTCAATATATGATGATCAAACCACAATAAGAAATGCGAAAACAAGACTAAGATCTTTCAACCGTAACAAGCGGTCTTCGTCAGAGTCAAAAACCCAACTTAGTTGAAAGATCTTAGTCTTGTTTTCCCATTTCTTATTGTGGTTTGATCATTGATTGTTGTTTCACGTGTTTATGTGAAATCTTTTTATCAATATATGATATATGCTAAATTCAATCCATATTTTATTCCTCCTATTTAACTCAGTTTTCTCTTTAAGATGGACTATATTAAAACTGATTGAGTAAAAAGAAGGTAAAATGACTCGATTTCTTTATTAAATACAATTTTTCCTATCTACCATGTGTGATATGGAAATTTACATGATTCATCTAGAGTCGACATGAATAAAATCATTTAAATTAGACAGAATTAAAACAAATGAATTGTAAATAAATAAGTAATAAAGCATAGAACATTTCCTTTCATTCGAGACTGGGGGATAGAGGTCGGAGGTAGAGAAGGATAGAATGGAACGTGAAGCGTACCGTAACTTACATTTTAATTTACTCAACGTAATTTAGTTTATTTATTTTAGTTTCAAATTCTATACTTCACTTTAAGTAAAATGAAATCTATTTTACTATATTTGTACCGGTTTTTTTATTTTTCAAATTTACTTTTCTTTCTAGTTTTCACCCTGACCTTCTTTACTTTCACCCTCTTCAGGGTTTTTTTTTCTTCTTTCCATCATTTACACTCATTTCATCAATATTAACTATGCACCCTTTTCATCCTATGTTGCATCTCGAGCATATCGTCATAAATCGAGACGAATTTTAGTTCGAAATTTACGTTGTATATCACAATATTCGTATATCAGTAAGTTTGTAAGCTCAGGTACCACTTTAAAATGAAGTATAAACAAATGAAACAATTAGCAGATCAAAAATGAAAATAATTTTTTTCTGTAACAATACCTCTTAAATTTTGTAAATTTTGAATTTTAGTTCGAAATTTACGTTGTATATCACAATATTCGTATATCAGTAAGTTTGTAAGCTCAGGTACCACTTTAAAATGAAGTATAAACAAATGAAACAATTAGCAGATCAAAAATGAAAATAATTTTTTTCTGTAACAATACCTCTTAAATTTTGTAAATTTTGAATTTTAGTTCGAAATTTACGTTGTATATCACAATATTCGTATATCAGTAAGTTTGTAAGCTCAGGTACCACTTTAAAATGAAGTATAAACAAATAAACAATTAGCAGATCAAAAATGAAAATAATTTTTTTACATACGTAAATTTCGAATACTCTTAGAATTTTAGTAAATTTTGTAATCAAATTTATTCGTAAAGTAGTTGAAGTAATACTTTGAAAATAAGTATAAAAAAAACCTTAGCAGATCAAAATAAAATATTTTTTTAACAATACTGTTAAATTTTGAAATTTGAATTTAGTCGAAATTTTGCAAAATATCAAAATAAGCGTAAATTACGTTGTATCAATTAGAATGTAAGTTAAGGTACGAGTACGCTTTACTTTTACAACGTAAATTTCGAACTAAAATTCGTTAGTTAGTTTCGAATTTTAGTTCAAAATTCATATTGTATATCAAAATATTCGTATATCAGTACGTTCGTAAGTTTAGGCACTACTTTAAAATGAAGTATAAAGAAATTAAACTTAGCAGATCAAAATTTGAAATATTTTTTTAACAATACCTGTTAAATTTTGGAAATTTTGAATTTTAGTCCGAAATTTTGTCATATATCAAAATATTCGTATGACAGTATGTTCGAAAGTTCAAGTACCACTTGAAAATTAAGTATAAATAAATGAAACAATTAGCAGATCAAAAATGAAAATAATTTTTTTCGGTAACAATATCTCTTAAATTTTGTAAATTTCGAATATTAGTTCGAAATTTATGTCGTATATCAAAATATTCGTGTGTCAATACGATCGTAAGTTCCGGTACCACTTTAAAATTAAGTATAAGCAAATGAAACAATTAGCAGATAAAAAATTAAAATAAAATTTGTCTGTAACAATACATCTTAAATTTTATAAATTTGGAATTTTAGTTCGAAATTTATGTCGTATATCAAAATATTCGTATGTCAGTACGTTCGTAATTTCAGGTACCACTTTAAAATGAAGTTTAAACAAATAAAAAATAGCAAATCAAAAATTAAATTTTTTTTTAACAATATTTCTTAAATTTTGTAAATTTTGAGTTTTAGTTCAAAATCCATATCGTATATCAAAATATTCGTATGTTTGTACGTTCATAAGTTCAGGTACTACTTTAAAATGAAGTATAGACAAATGATACATTAGCAGATAAAAAATTAAAATAAAATTTTTCTGTAACAATACCTCTTAATTTTTGTAAATTTCGAATTTTAGTTCGAAATTTATTTCGTATATCAGTAAGTTCATAAGTTTAAGCACCAATTTAAAATGAAGTATCAACAAATGAAACATTTGCAGATCAAAAATTAAAACAACATTTTTTGTAACAATACCTATTATATTTTGTAAAAGTCAACATGAAAACAAATGCCAAACGCCAATTTACACTTTACAGTTTTTTTGGTAAAAAGAAGTCGTTAGAGAGAAGAATTTTTCAATAAAATTTGTAGACATTATCAATTAATATTTTTACTAGATTAAAGATTATCTGATTTCCTCTAAAATCATTCCTTTTTAAAATGTGTTATTTCATATACTATCAATTTACTATATTTTTTATTGGATAAATCCTGAATAGATGTCATAGACGTTCACCCGGTTTCAAACGTAGTACATCTTCAAGTAGGACTAGTGAACTCATGCTAAATATTTGCAGCTTTATATTTATAGAAAATCTAAAAAGGCGGCTATATAAATATAGGAATTTTTAAATAAATACTCGTTTTGTAATTAGTGATTACAAAGATGTAGCTTTTATAAAAAAAAAAAATAGTGCCAATGAAGTCGTTATGTAATGCATACGGATAATACAGTAGATGAAACATACATTTCCA
The DNA here is from genome assembly GCA_026182355.1 of Hermatobates lingyangjiaoensis. Taxonomy (NCBI): domain Eukaryota; kingdom Metazoa; phylum Arthropoda; class Insecta; order Hemiptera; family Hermatobatidae; genus Hermatobates; species Hermatobates lingyangjiaoensis. Next base: position 308,234 of record JAPFBL010000342.1, read on the forward strand.
AGTAGCCTTGTTTATGCAGTTTCAGAATATATAAGGTTTTTGGATACTATTTCTAATATCATATTAGGAGTTTGTTGATAAACAAACTCTGCTACTTAAATTAAAAAAATTAAATTGTTTGTTTTTTTTTACTGTTTAAACCGATTTTCTAGCAGGTGATAACGTCAACCGTTTACCAGCTTTTTGTTTGATCGGTGATTCTACAGATTCTACATTGGGAGTCCTACATTTTGTCTAACTCAAGTGCGTTACAAGAAAGGATCTTTAACTACTACCTGGCATCGTACAAGCTCGGGACTGACAGCTTAACGCCCTCTCCGAGGGACGACGGAATCAGAGTTATTCACCTCCCGCATAAATAAATCGAGGGCCATGTGGGGATCGAACCCCGGACTACCAGCCCAATATTTTCTGGTTTAAACAAAAATATATTTTTCCTTATTTTTACTTTTATTACTCTCTATGTAAAATATAGAGTAATGCAACTTTGATATAAACAAAGTTTGTTAATAAACAGACTTTGCAACTTAGAATATTAGATATGTCTCTAATTTTAGGTTGACGTATCTTGAGGAGCATATTATAGGAGCTTCTCTGTGATATCACACAACTGCGTTGGTTCTCCACTTTTTTTTAGAATTTCAATTTATTAGAATAGAGATATTTCAAGAGTACTTGAAAGTTTACAGATTAAGAACTAACGATATTCAAAAAATAAATAAAAATTAGCGTTATATGTGTCTCGTATACAATCCAATCGGTCAATTGTTAGCACTAACCCTGTTGAAAACGCCTCAATTCAAATATCTGCGAAATCTAACAACCGGACGGGAGTAACATCCGACAGTAGCAATAGAACAGAAACTCTTTGTTCTCGTCCATTTAGGAATCTTATATAAGAGCAACTAGAAAGTATGCGTTTGAGTATGCAACCTAGGCATACCTATTACATACAAAATAGTGCACTCCTTAGGATACGATTTCATCATATTGCGGCATCGTAAACACTGATTCTTTAGTTCAAGAATAATAAAAACAAATATCACTTTTTAATCTAATAAACTCATCTTTCCTGGTTTAAATAATCATATAGATATACATATTTGCTTTTAATTTCATTACTCTATTACTGAGTTCAGATGAAAATTTGGATATCTCTACAAATTGACTTTGTAAGCTATTAATGCGAAGCTGATTGTCTTGTAGTCTGGAACAAATGCGGTGAATTCTGATCGAGAGGGATCTAGGAATGGATTTCTTAATATGAGGAGGGTGGCAGCTATTGAAGTTTAAATATAAATGGGGATTAAAGAGTAATGAGAGATATGTTAGGGTAAACAAAGGAGTACAGGAAGAAATATATATATATATTTCTTGTTACGGTTGAAATATCTTAGTCTTGTTTTCCCATTTTATATTGTGGTTTGATCATTGATATATACATATATATACTAAATTGAAGAAAATTTGAGTTTGTAAGTGTGTCCCTTTCTCTGTGTCTTGCTATTCTTCATTTTTGAGCTGATTTGCACGTCCAGTTTTGACCTCTTTTTTCAAATTTTGAGTGATATATATAATAATATTTCACAATAAACATGTGAAATAAAAATCGACATCCAAAACACAATAAGACATGAGAAAAAAAAAACTAAGATCTTTCAACCGTAACAAGCGGTCTTCGTCAACTTCGTAGGAGTTGAGCTTTGACTCTGACGAAGACTACTTGTTACGATTAAAGGGTTTTAGTATTTTTGTTGTTGTTTCTTATTCTCGTTTGAACATTTATATATATATATATATACAAGATTTCACACAAACACGTGAAATAAAAATCAATGATCAAACCACAATATGAAATGAGAAAAAAAAGACTAAGATCTTTCAACCGTAAGAAGCGGACTTCGTCAGAGTCAAAAACCCAACTCATTCATTTATGAATAATTAGTTGCGCAATCCGGTATTGTGTTGTATTTACTCATTCTGAGGTAAAATGGATAAACAAACAAAACTCTCCACACAAATGTTTGATTATTTGTGTTTCCACACATTTGTGTGGAGACTTTTGTTTATTTATCCATTTTACCTCATTAATTTATATATACATATATATATATATATATAGCTGCAATTATAATAGTTATAGTAGTTAGTTATAGAAGCTTATCATCTTGGTATAAACAAAAAATTCTAATGGGATACAAAGAAGACTAATCCTATAAATTAAAAACTAATTGGTTATGTTTTCGGTAAAAGATTGATTTAGACTTGGGAAACAAGGAGGAAACAAAGAATTGCCTTTGTTGCAATGGAAGAGAGTTAATAATTAATAGAATGGTGTGTCAAGGATACGTCACAGTTATAGTCTGCGGGTCTCGGGGAGCTATGCTTGACCTAGAAGGCGATGTCTGTCAACAGGTAGCACGCACGGGTCCTTATTTTATTATATCTCATATTGATTCAAATAAACAGCTTTTAACTTCATTTTTACCATAAATTTCTTTTCATATTTTGGGCATTATATGAGCAATGCAAGAACAATAACTATATGACACAAACTAATGAAAGATTAATAAAAGTAAAAACATTCATTACTTCTAATTTAAAAAAAAAAATTCATGCATTTCATCATTACCACAGAGGTTAGTATTATTAATATTAAACACATAATATACCATCTTACCTCGTACGTTGCTGCCGTAGCTCTCGGACTGGTTTCGGGTGTCACCCATCTTCAACACGAACTGATGGGTGACACTCGAAACCGGTCCGGGAGCTACGGCAGCAATGTACGAGATAAGACGGTATATTATGTGTTTAATATTAATAAAAAAAAACTTGCGTGGTTCACACTCAATTTTACTATAAGTAAATTTATTTATTAAATTCATAATGTGTCTGCAAGCTTTAACCCGATATGATGAAACGATGCACGTAAACTCGTCAGGCATTTCACGTATTTCTGCTGGTATTATATTTAATCTAAATATATAATTAAATCAAATTAAGGTTATTCAATCAGCTTCATATTATCTATTTAATCTGATAATTTTTTTTTATTTTATTATTATAACTCCCTTACAGGGGTTGTAGTAATGATATGTGAAATAGTCCAAGAAAAACTAGTGGAGAAACTACCCGTCGGTGGTACTCCTTATAAATTATTTCTTATTAAGCTTCAATCATTGTAATTACTTAACTACTTGATATAACTATTGAGATATCTGGTCCGACACCTCTTCAGTCTTTGAAAAGGGATTTAGTGAGATGTTAGTTGCTGGATAAGAGAATTAAGACAGGCGACTAAGGATTGATGGACTTACTGTATCGGGATCAGATCACTTCACGAACAATAGAAATACATGGTATCATTTAAGATTAGAAAGGATTTTGGATTGTGTTGTGTGAATTTTCAGGATGTTGGATCGATACCCACTTGGGTATAAAATAATACTTTTTATCTTGGCTGATACCCACATTTCAAATCCACAAGTTCATATCTTGTTTGCGGATTGAAGTGAACATCAGTCTTTTGTTTTTTCTTAAAGTCAAGTTAGTTCGTTTGATGAAAAGTTTAACTAGCATTCTGTATTGTCTCATTATGTCCTGTCGTTATAGCATTGTGTACATTCCGAGCTAGTCAATTTTCAAATACATCGCACCATGATATTACACTACGTCTGCAGTAGGATAAAGTGAATTGCTAATATAGGCAGGAGAACAGATTTTTCTCTAGAGTTTTAAAGGAATCTGGATACATTGTTCTGCATTTAACTTCATTCTCTTTTTCTAATATCAAAGTTCCAGACCGTCTTCTATGTGATAGAGAATTTGAGTCTCATGATCAGCGCCACTGGATTGAATTTGGTTGACAAACTTTTTATGAACGTAAATAAACATAAATAACACAAGTTAGCACACGTCATTCTTGAGACGTGATATTTCTACTTTACTGGTTTACATGGCCTTTCACATCTTCCTATTGCTTATTCCTTCATAAATATTTTTCATAACCTACTATTTTTCTTTTAAATTCATGATTTGAAATGAATTAATTCCACCTTCTATCAGATATGACCAACAGCTGATGACAAAAAAAGCTCTATTGGTATACAAGCTAGTAATCATAAATTCTATTTACACAAACTATTTCTATTGACACAAACTACACTGAAGAAACAAATTTTTCTCGTTTTATAGAAATTTTTCATATCCTTTTTATTCACTACAATTTTCCTCTATAACTTCAGCTAAATTCTCAAAGACTCAAAGAACTGGAGAAGTGTAAAATTTACATTTCCTCCTCTATAAAAAGATTTCACATAAACACGTGAAATAACAATCAATGATCAAACCACAATAAGAAATGGGAAAACAAGACTAAGATCTTTCAACCGTAACAAGCGGTCTTTGTCAGAGTCAAAAACCCAACTCAGTTGGGTTTTTGACTCTGACAAAGACCGCTTGTTACGGTTGAAAGATCTTAGTCTTGTTTTCCCATTCCTCTATGAGTGGAGAACACAGGAGTAATCTATTTCTGTAATAGTGGTAAATAAATAATTTTCTTCTTCTCGGAATTTTGTTAGGGTTAATTATTTGAAATAACCTCTTTGCCAACGTTTCGTCTTTATTTTAAGACATACTCAAGGATAGACGAAACGCTTGCAAAGAGATGATTTCAAATAATTAACCCTGATCAAATTCCGAGAAGAAGAAAAGTATTTATTAGTAATTGTGGTCTATAAAACAATAACTTTATAGTGATAAATATACAGTAAAAAGAAAAAGCATAAGCTAAATTTTGTTATTTGTTTACATTTGACATTTACGTGACAATGAAGCAGATATTCCAAACATACTGTAAACTGGTTATTAGAAATTTGTTAAAAAATATCCCTTTCTAAGTTCATGCGTAGAACGATAAATTTTCAGGTAACCTTTTATCAATTGCCATAAATTATATTCATTTCTATCAAGTATTATTACAATAAATTGTGATTCACAGGAAATTTACCAAAGGTACTCTAAATGACAATACTCGATCAAGTTTAAAAAAAAAATAAAAAAATATTATCAGAATAATGATTATATTATTTTATTAATTATTATTTTATTATTATATTATTTTGATTATATTATTATTATATTATGATTATATTATTTTATTATATTATTATTATTTTTGTTCGCCCGTGAAAGCCAGTTTGGGATGATAGTTATTTGGGCAATCACAATTATACAATTATAGAAAACTAGAATCATTGAATTCACACACAGAAAGTTTAGAATTAAACGAACTGAAATATGAAGGAAAAGGTTTAATTATTGTATATTCTCCATGAATGAATAAAATAATAAGGCAATTTTATATATTTGACGATAATTCATATTTTTATTAATTTATTAAACATTTGTTTTTATTTTATCCAAATTGTCAGTTTGGATTTAGATGAATTGTAGCACAGGTGCTCTACATTAGAGGAATGACAACATATTTATAGTATTATTTTTAAAAAAAAATTTTAATGCTTGAAATTTAAAAATTTTTTTTTTATTTTTGTTCGCCGTTGGGAAGCTGCGAGGAATAGGCTCCTAGAGAAAGGAATGCGGTGAGTAAAGGTCTTGCCTTCTATGTGTAATTGACTTGGTAGTATGCTACAGATAGGTTAGTGAGGACTGGCACTAGAGGTACCTGGGAGATGAGCGCCTGCGGTAATACGCGGAGGTCACCTATACACTCTCGACGGCTGCCTTCAGACTGTACGCACCGATACTCCGTTCTGACGTAACTGCAAGCAGTCACTTTCACCGACTCCCCTCACCTTTTCGCGCCACACTTCTCTCAAGTCCTTGTCTTCAAATTTTTTTTTTTCGCCGCTTGTTTTTATTGGGAATCGTTGAATATTAATTGTTTTCAACGCCCAGTCCCATGTTGTTTGCCTTTATTACTGCTCCATTGGCGAAGAGTGTAGTTCATTCATGAATTGTTATTCATGATCACATTACCGGGTTCATTTGGTGCGATGGTTCAAATGTATGCATATTTAAGAACAATTAATTATAACTTTTCAATTAATTTTTTTTTACAAGAAAAGATTGAAAGGTAGTAAAATACGAGGTTAGCTAGGATGATTTCGTCTAGCAGGCACACAAATGAATATGCGATGGTAAACATACCGTTCTCGTGGTCTGATAGTGCTTCTGATTTTCTCTGGGTAGTACCTTGGGTCAGCAGAGACTCTACTAAACTAGCTCAGAGAGGAAAGATATGGCTTCTTCGACCATTTTCTAACCCGTGTAGACCAGTGGCTTACGTGCTCGCCTCTTGGAGAGGACGTTAAGCTGCCGGTCCCGAACTCATTAAAGATATCTACTCTAAATCCTCTTGAGTTAGGCAAAGTTTAGGATTCCCAATGCAAAATTATCATTTTACAGTATTACAAAGGGCCAATCCTTGGCCAATGTGTCTTCTGTGGTAAAACTGCCACTGCAACCTAACCTAACTCTTTGGTATGACCCAAGGGGATTTCCCTGCTTGTCAGTCATTAGTCCCAGAGACATTTCAGTTGACACGCGATGATTGATCAAAATATTACTTTAACATAAAATGCAAGCAAAGAGATATAGGATGAAAATAAGCAAGGCACTTGACAAAGTATGCATAAATGAAGGTCTACTCTCAACAAGGATTAACATCCATGTCAGCGAAGTAGGGTAGGTGTAAAAGGCAACTTAAGAATCAAGGGGTCTGCTTCACAAAAGCGGTCTTCCTCTGAGCCACTAGACTCCTAAATATACTATTTATCTACAAAAACGATTGTTTTTTCAACTTCATTTTTTTAGTCCCATTACAATTTGTAGAAAATTTTGGGAGTCAAAGTAACCTCGGCATGGGCGATGTTGAAAGCCCTTTCCTTAAGCTCTACTGTACTTTGCCTCATAGTCTTACAATTATAATATTTTTTTTTAAAAAAAAAGAGAAATTTATGAATAATTTACATAATCCTTTAAATAAAACAAACAAACAAGGTTATACTGGCCAAAAAAAAAATTTTAATTTTAGGGCAAAATTTTAATTATATATAGGCAAAATATTGCCTATATTTTAACTGTTTTAACCTAATTAAAGGCGCTGATTCCAGAAATACTGTCGCTTTTTCTCTATCACGTCTAGTTTTTCTGCTATGGTAATCCCCTCTCCCTGGGAAGGCGATAGCTACAATAAAGACAGTCAAATCTAAAAGGCAATATCTTTTTTTAGCTTTAAGACACATATTCATTAATCACACCAAAATATTGCAATACATGTACAATATATTTGGACTTCAACGCTTATTCCGCACAAATGTAACAAAAGTGATTTCGTTTTGTTTAAGCAACGTCGCCTAGGAGAAGATGTAGCCATGTTTAATTTTTACTCCAAAAATCAACAACATAAGTAAAAGGTTTAAGGTTTGTGATGTCATAATCGTTTAACATTGATCACAACAACAACCTACAATGTTAATTATGACGTTAGAATGTATTTAGAAATACGCCTAATTTTAGTGTATAAAAGGTATGAAATAGCAAGACTCTCAATAAATTGACCTGATCAGAAAAAATTAGTATGATTTTCGGAATCAGCACCTCTGAATTAATCTAAATCAGCTTAGAATCCTTGGGCTCCAAGAAATGTGTTGACCAGTGTTATAAAATGAAACTTATATAAACAAAAAATTGTATTATATCATGTTTCCTAATAGAAACTTTTTATATTGTTATAATGGAGTTTCGAAAATACTATGCAAGTATTAGGAGGAAGGTAAATTTCGTTTTAGTATTACCGATGCAATTAGCAACATCTAGCCCAACTTTTAGCGTAGCTGTCAAAATAAAGGATGTCATTATTTGATTAGGGAATAAGCGTACTCTACTGTTTAATTGGCTCCAAGCGCAATTGACCAGGGGATTGCATCATTACAGACATTCTTGACTCTTTAAAGAAGATAGCTTTAATTAGACCAACTGCAGACTAATACTCCGACGACAAGCCCACGACATGCCGGTCAATCCCAGAGGCATTACAGTTGACACGCGATGGTTGATCAAAATATTACTGAAACATAAAAGAAAGCAAAGAGATATAGGATGAAACGTACCAGGACGGAAATAAGCAAGGCATTAACAAAATATGCATGAATGAAAGTCTACTCCTAATATACATGCATGCATATGTGTGTTATATAGCATGTACCAATATATATAGAAACACATCATACGTAATAACATATGTATTACATAAATAATATAATTTATATAATATATAAATCATATATATAAAACCAAAATAATTTATACTCGTACGTTGAGATGTCTATATATATAATAATTATAAATAAAAGCCAACAAAGCATTAAAAGAAGTAAAGCTAAAACATATAAAAGTTTTTATCTTTTATATCTTTTAGGCTTATATATATATAAAAAGATTTCACAAAAACACGTGAAATAACAATCAATGATCAAACCACAATAAGAAATGGGAAAACAAGACTAAGATCTTTCAACCGTAACAAGCGGTCTTCGTCAGAGTTGGGTTTTTGACTCTGACGAAGACCGCTTGTTACGGTTAAAAGATCTTAGTCTTGTTTTCCCATTTCTTATTGTGGTTTGATCATTTATATATATATATATATATATATATATATCCATCATGATTTGTTTTCTTGACCCAATATTTATAATTGGGCCTCAAACCTCAAAAAAAATTACTATATATATATAATTTCGCATAAACACTAAAAAGTTCAATCAATGATCAAACCACAATATGAAATGGGAAAACAAGACCAAGATCTTCCAACCGTAACAAGAATCTTCGTCAGAGTTGGGTTTTTGACTCTGACGAACACCGCTTGTTACGGTTGAAACATCTTAGTCTTGTTTTCCCATTTCATATTGTGGTTTGATCATTGATTTATATATATATATCTTTATTTGGTTGGCTACACTGTTTGAGTGCTTCTGTTTGAACGCCAGTCAGTCGTTATTAGCCTTTGGAGCGATTCACATCTGCTCCTGACGACGAGGACATCGAAATATAGTAGTAAATTTCAGTGATTTCTTTTCTATGTGTTCTTTTCAAAATTCTACTTTATATATATATAACAATATTTCATAATAAACACGTGAAATCAAAATCAATGACCAAACCACAATAAGAAATGGGGGAATAAAAACTAAGATATTTCAACCGTAACAAGCCGACTTCGTCAGAGTCAAAAACCCAACGACTCTGACGAGGACCGCTTGTTACGGTTGAAGGGTCTTAGTCTTCTTTTCCTACTTCTTATTGTGGTTTGATTATTGATTGTTATTTCACATGTTTATGTGAAATCTTTATATATATATATATATATATACAATTAAAAGAAACGGTCCAGCGGAATTTTTTAAATAAAATAAATTCAAAACGAAGGAAACACACAGACATAACTCACATCGATATTTCGATGTGAGTTATGTCTGTGTCTTTCTGTGTGTTTCCTTCGTTTTGAATTTATTTTATATATATATATATATATATATATATATATAATATATATATAACAATTAAAAGAAACGGTCCAGCGGACTTTTTTACAATAAAATAAAAAACGAAGGAAACACACAGAAAGACACAGACATAACTCACATCGATATTTCGACAATCGTCGTCATCAGGAGGTGCGAAGAGCGAAGAGCGAAGAGTCCCGCAGGAAGACAGGGCGGTACTGAACTCGGAAACCGCAGCCAGTACCCCACCACTTACCACCAAGCGGGGGAAGGGAGGGAAGGAAATGAAGAGCCAAATTAAGACGTAAAAGGAACGAGTAAAAATTATAACTATAAAAAATTATAAAAAAGTAGATAAATCAAATTAAAATTAATAAAAATAATAAATAAAAAGTAAAATAAAAAATAATAAATAAATAAAAAAGAATAAATAAAAAATAATAAATAAATAAATAAATCATAAATAAATTATCGGTTGAGGTTGAGTCCGGGGGAAGAGCGAGCATCAAGTAAGCATATGTATGCCTCCTCTGAAGCTCTTAGGGTAACTTTATTGTTGGATTCGGGGATCTGTTTCAGGATCTGAACCCTGAAACAGTCATTGAAACTGAGTCCATGCGAGTTCGCATGGATGGCTACAGGATAGTTACTGCGTTGACCGACTGAAGCCCTATGACCATTCATACGAAGGCTCAACTTATTAGAAGTTAAGCCAACGTAAAAGGGGTCACACTGAGTGCAATCCAGTCGGTAAACACAGTTGCTCGAGGTACAGGAGGAATTGACCTGAACCTACCTACCCGGTTCAGGTCAATTCCTCCTGTACCTCGAGCAACTGTGTTTACCGACTGGATTGCACTCAGTGTGACTCCTTTTACGTTGGCTTAACTTCTAATAAGTTGAGCCTTCGTATGAATGGTCATAGGGCTTCAGTCGGTCAACGCAGTAACTATCCTGTAGCCATCCATGCGAACTCGCATGGACTCAGTTTCAATGACTGTTTCAGGGTTCAGATCCTGAAACAGATCCCCGAATCCAACAATAAAGTTACCCTAAGAGCTTCAGAGGAGGCATACATATGCTTACTTGATGCTCGCTCTTCCCCCGGACTCAACCTCAACCGATAATTTATTTATGATTTATTTATTTATTTATTATTTTTTATTTATTATTTTTTATTTATTTATTTATTATTTTTTATTTTACTTTTTATTTATTATTTTTATTAATTTTAATTTGATTTATCTACTTTTTTATAATTTTTTATAGTTATAATTTTTACTCGTTCCTTTTACGTCTTAATTTGGCTCTTCATTTCCTTCCCTCCCTTCCCCCGCTTGGTGGTAAGTGGTGGGGTACTGGCTGCGGTTTCCGAGTTCAGTACCGCCCTGTCTTCCTGCGGGACTCTTCGCTCTTCGCTCTTCGCACCTCCTGATGACGACGATTGTCGAAATATCGATGTGAGTTATGTCTGTGTCTTTCTGTGTGTTTCCTTCGTTTTTTATTTTATTGTATATATATATATATATATTACTTGCTGTTGCGTCTACAACGTGCTTGGTCTTTCTTTCTCTTTTCTCCTGAAGACGGATTGCCCGAAAATTTGAGTGTGTAAGTGTGTTTCCTTACTCTGTGTGTAACTCTTTTTGAATTTTGAACTCGTATATATATAGTTGGCTTCTGCCACTCAAAGGGACTTCTGCACGATAACGACGAATGTCGAAATGTCGTTGTGAGTCTTTTTTGTGTGCGTTTTATCTGTATGTCTCTTTCCTTTATGAACTATATATATATATATATATATATATATATATATATATATATATATATATATATATACACGAGTTCTTGGACAAAAAGGAAAGATAGAAATTTTTTTAAGGGTGAATTTGGTTTCCCTAATGTATAAATGTAAAGGAAACTTGAAAAGGAATAAACAGACAAAACCCTTTCATTATTTATATAGACTTGACACCTGTCAGTAATTAATGTTTTTTTCGGTGTGACTAAGGGTCTGCTAGAAAGCTACACCTCTGACTCTACATCTTCAAGGGAATATTGAGTCCCTTTCTATTATGTATAATTCTACATTAGGAGTTCTACGTTTCACTTAGCTCAATTATATTTAGAATACGCATCTTTAAATAGTAATTGATATTTTTTTTGTGATGAAAAAATAAATATTATGTTTTTGAACAGATACGTTACTATGTAGGTATATTATTAGAAAATAAACTCACCGTCTTTTTAAAAAAAAACCACGTATATTTTCTGCCTCGACTTAAGAGATTTCGGAATATATGTATATCAAAACGTATAGACACCAGTAAGCTATTGAAAATTAACACGTTTCAAAAACGATCCAATAACAAAGGAAACTATTCTGCTCCTCAAAAAAAACTATTTGATGGTAAGTAACGGACCGTCTTACTAACTTAAACGTTGATCCGTTCAGAACATAATTTATTCTTTTTTATAATTTAGTCTAATTCTTTATTAATTTTTTTTAAAATCTATGCTATAAAATGTTTAGATGGACTAAGTAATAAAAATAGTTATTCATTTCTACATACTGCGCAATTATGCGATATAGCAGAAAATGTGTATTAGAAAAGTATATATAAAACATTCAGAAAACCCTTAAAAAGTTGTTCCCAGCACCGATCTTTGGCCTTAGGTGTTGTTTCGGAAAGTGTTGCTCATTACTTGAAAGTGGCTCATATACCCATGAGGGAGCCACTTGGCTAGGCTAATTCTACATCGAGAGTCTTTTATTTCTCGCAAGTTTACCATAGTGAGAACATTTAACGAGTACCTGACATCATACATACTATCTCAGGGTGACAGCGACCAAAAAAAAAAACACAAAAGTGAAGTGAAAAAAGCTAACATTTACCATAAATATTTCAATATATATGGAATGGACTTCTTAGTGCAGAATATGTAAGTTAATTTAAAAAAAATATGTTACGTAGCGCCAACAATGAGTGACCATTCATAAATCATAATTTATGAATGAGTGCTAATTATAAATCATAAATTATGAAACATAATGTGTACAAACAAATGAAGTAGAAGTAGGAAATAACCCCCCCCCCCCCCCCCCAACAAATGATACGAGTAGAGGTCACCATTATCACTGTAGAACCAGGGTTATGGATTCTGTGCCTGAAAACTGGGACTCAGATTCCTAAAAACGTAAACTTTACTTAAAGCTGAGTATATTTATAACAGCTATGTATTAGTAAATAGTCTTATTTTTAGACTAAGAGGAACATGTGACTGTGAGTCATATAGGCGATAAAACAGTTTATACAGTTTACTAGATGTAATATTATGAAATAACGTTAAACTGAGAGTTTATATTTTTGTATTGGTTCAAAACTGTCACACTAAATAAAAAAATTGGAGTGGCCTACATTCAACCTTACTATAAGTAAACATATCATACTTCTTGGGTATATAATAAACAGTGTTCCATTTAGGTATAATATAAAAGTCTAAATGGGAGATGTTTATTAGTCTTTCATTCCTGGAGGTAGTACAGATAGTGATTGATTCACTTATCAATATACAGTGGCACCTCGGGATACGAGTTTATTCGTTCGGTAACCTTGCTCGTATGTCAATTTACTCGTATTTTAAAGCAATTTTCCCCATTGAAATCAATTGAAATGCCATTAATCCGTTCCAGCCCCAAACAACTTACCCCCTAGTTGTTTTTGTTAAGTGATTTTGAATAAGAAAAATGTCTAATTTGTACATTGTACATGTAATTTTACGTGTCTAATTTATACATATCTCAGTATGTAGTTTTAAGTTAAGAATCAATTTAAGCCATTTCAATATTATTCCCATTATCACTCAATAGTGTCAGATGTATTCATTTTAATTAATTCGCCCCTATGTTATCAAAGCTCTTAAATGCATATATATATATTTTTCTAGATGATCAAAACCACTATAAGAAATGGGAAAACAAGACTAAGATCTTTCAAACATAACAAGCGGTCTTCGTCAGAGTCAAAAACCCAACTGATATTTTTCTAGATGTAACCTGAAGAAGAATATCAAGTGTTCGAAACGCGTTGTTTAGTTTCTAGTAATAAACTTTTTTGTGTGGAGACTTAATACTTTTCCCAACATGAGTAAATACCACACTATAACAGATTGCACAGTTAATGGATTTATAAATGACCTTATGCTACAATTGGCTGTTCCTCGTATCTCAAATTTCACTCGTATTTCAAAACAAAATTTCGCTCATTTGACAGCTCATATCTCAAATAACTCGTATCCCGAGGTACCACTGTATATGCTTATTTTTGTATATCACACCACTGATGCATATAATATCATTAGTATAATCTGACCTACTTCTACATTGAATATTTAAGACAAATTTTTCCATTTAAAACTTGAAAATATTCCTATTTTGTCAGATAAATGTCAGAAACATCTAGGAAAAAATGTCGTTTTTATTATTATTTTATTCATTATATTATTATTTCATTATTTAAGATAATTCGTAATTTAAGATGTCGGATAATTTCATTTATTTTTCTTCAATGTTTTCAATTGAATGATGTTAAATTTTTGGTCTTTAATAGAATTGCTATTAGGGAGTTTCATGAGTTCCTAGTATTTAATAAAAACCACTTTTCTTTCCATTTATCAAAAATCATATATACCAATTCACTCTGAGTGAGTGTTATTTTTTTTCTGCCTATTGTGCTCTCATATATGGTTCCTGTGAGTCTATATTGAGAAAAAATATATTACCAATTAGTCAATTTTACATAATCAAATCAAAGTTGATGCCAGCTATTCAGTATAATTTAAAACTTTTATATCTGGAAGCTTGAAATTTTTAAAAATGATAGATATGAACTACTAGACTAGAATAGTGAAAATTCTGAATACTTATCAACAAACATAATTCCTCTTTCTTCAGGAAAGAGACAATTCCTCACACTTCAATTTTACCCAATGATACTGTAATTCACAAACAAATAATTTACAAGTGATATTAAGTTTTGTTAAAGAGTACAATATATAGATTGATTATAGTATTTGGTGAGACAAATCCATCATACCAATGAAAGCAACAAACATTTATATTTATTGGAAGTGAATTTTTACATATAAAAATATTATTCCTCTTATAACTCATAAGTCAATAAATTATTTAAAATTTTCCGTTATAAACATCAATTTTATCTCAGTGGATTCACTCAAAAAATTTCTAAGTCAATGTAAACAATGTAAAAAAATATAAAAAATTCGACAAGTATAGCAGGTGATCCCCTCTCTAGGATAAACAAACAGTTTTTATAGCTTTATTGCTCTTTGCTCTGATTAAAATTTCATGAATTTCTTTTTATAAATTGCTAATTTTTTGTTCCATTTTTGGTCAAATTTTCATGATTTTTTAATGAACCGTTTAGTGTCAAAAAAACATTTTCTGAAAACAGAAATCCTACTTTAACGCCCCCTTGGTGAATGTAATTTTGAAAATAATTATCTCAAATCATTCTCTATATGATGCTCTATTTTTAAGCATAGTTTCATTTTGATCCTCCAACGGTATGGCTTATATCGCTCTCGTAAGATTTGAGATTGAATTATAAGTAAAAATTTTTACATTTTATTGAAAAAAAAATATTTCCCGTTGTTTTAAAATTCATAGTATATTTTTCGTTTATTCCATTTGTTGCCTTAAAGATAATGCCAAAATTCCAAACTCTAGAGTTAGCGGTTTTGGAGAAAAAAATGTTTTCTAAAAACCGATTTTTGGCAAAAAAAAATTGACTTTCCCGTCATGCATAATTCTTCCTTAACAATAGGGATCATTTACACTATAGGGCCCATTTTTGTGTAAAATATCAAGTTGATACATCAAAGATTCTGGACCGTAGCGTGGTAGCAAGCGTGCTAACACACTCACCCCACAGACATCATCAAAAAAACATCATAAAACGACTTTTGGAACCTCAAAACATATAATTCCGTCAAAACCTCGAGATCGAATTTTTTCACGATCACTATATTTTACTTATAGTAAAGTAAAAAATTAAATTTCTATTAAATAAGAAAGAATAATTTTTTGAAGTGGAAGTCAAGAGTTGGCCAATTTTCATACACTCATAACCTAAGGTAGTACAATCAGTTATTATGTGGTATATACTCATTGTAGGGTAAAAAGCTAATGAAATAGTCTCCACATATAGAAATTTATTAGTATAAACAATCCGTTTCGAACACATAGTGATCTTCTTCAGGGATTAACTAAAAAACATTGTATTACATTGTATTTTTTTAGTTAATGGCTGAAGAAGAACACATGTGTTCGAAACGCGTTGTTTACTCTAATAAATTTCCATATATGGAGACTATTCCATTAGCTTTTTACCCTACAATACTCCAAACCTTAAAGCACCAATAAAGGTCAAAGTAACTCCAACTCCTAAAACCCTAATTAATGTTTTACCTCCGATTTCTAAAGGACTAATTACGGTTTGAATTCCGACTCTGAAAGCCCTAGTAAAGGTTTCGATTCCAATTTGTAAGGCACCAATAATGGTTTCGACTACAACTAGATGGTCCTGAACAAAACTTTCACCACTATGCTGAGATGAATTAAAACTATAAAACACAAGTCCAATAAAAAAAAAGAAGAGTTGTATTACAATTCATAATCATCCTGGTGATACAATTCACTTAACAATCTATATATATAAGAAGGAGAATGCCCTCCTGTGTTGGATATAAACAAAGTAACCAATTCAGGAGGCACATAGTCAAACACTGGATTATATACATGAATTTTTGATAAAATATCACCATCCGAATATTGCAAAACACCTTCTGGAGACACAAACTTGTTGAAGGAAACCTGATCATAGGAGCAGTGATACTGAGGGCTTAGTTGATACAAAGGAGCAAGTACAATAACAGGAACAGAATAGTGGTTAGCTGAGAGAGCTAGCCCATGGCTTCCACATATAGCTCTCAAACCACCACTGGCCAATACTGTTTGAGTACCAATAATCACTTTATTCACTCTGGACATAATACCAAAAATTGAAGAATCAGGAATAACAGTTGTTTGTATTTTCTTCTTGGCAAGTCTCATAGCTAGCTCTCGGCCATGATTAAAAGGTGAACAACTAGCAACAATAACTTCAAATTTCCTAGTTTTTGCAGCGCTTATAAGAAAAGCTTCAACAGTTCTCGACTTGCCCAAAGTCATAATAATTTCATTTGAATGAATATGCTCACTTGCTTGTTGAGCAATATTATCAATACAAGTTTCCAAATCAACCTGAAATTCATTAATGTGATCTATAATAGAAGGTTGTAGATCAGTTAGAAAAGTACTATAATCATCTACATCACCACCTGTTACTATTTTATGTAATGATTCTTCCTGTTCATCATGTTTATTCTTTAAAAGAGATACATATTCTTCACGAATAATTTTCAAAACTCTCCTCACCATATTTCCGATGGATGAATGTAAAGGCACAAATGCATTAATCACCTTTCCATGACTCTTGATGCAATGAAGCAAATCTTTGGCAGTCTTCCATTCTGTGTTTAAAATAATATTTTTTAATAAATCAACTGTTTTCATTGTAGCATCATAAGTTCCAGTAATTCTATCATATTTTACATCATATATAAATTCTTTCAGTGCATTGTCATAATCTGTCACACCTTTAGTCATTTTTACAACCACATTAACAACACAGGGGCAACACCATATAACCTCACAGGAACTGTCACAGAAGCTTAAATTCCTTGTCAGTTAAGTCACAATTTTTATTTTAATTAAAGTTATTTCAAAATATAAAAGTACACGTGTTTTTCGTTTAACCAACATTTTAAATTTAAAAAATGTTATTTTTTAAATTAAAATAATAATTATTGGGAAACAATTTCATTATGTTAATTTGTGACTAAAAGTGAAACATTGCAAACATTTAGCGCGAGATTCAAACTACATCATAAAAAGGAGGAGTTATATGTTCTGGTCATAAACTAGATTTCCTAAAAATAAAATTAATTTGTATTATCTTAAATATAAACATGCTAGACGAAGATCTTTTAATTTGTTCCAAGACGTGGGACAGAATGAATTCATCACTTCAGAAGGTATGGGCGTAATTCTAGTTTACATTCTAAATAGATTTTTTGTATAAATGTATTTTTTTTAGGATGGATTTCGGGAAGGTGCGGCAGCTGGAAGAGAAAATTCATATCAAGATGGGTTCAATGAAGGTTACAAACTAGGATTTTCACTTGCTGAAGAGTTGGGATACTTAGAAGGTTTCGAGCAGTATGTTCTGAATTTAAGAATGAAACGAAATATGCACCTAATTTTTATGTCTCATGTTAAATGAAATTTTAATTTTAGGTCAAAAAAGATTCTAAATGAAACTAAGAAAACTGAAGAATATTCTAGTAAAGAAACTGAAACTCTCATAGATGCAAGAGATAGTTGCTTAATATGTTCCAAAGCTTTATCAGAAGATGTAATTGATGAAATGCCGTTTCCTGATATTATTAATAAACAAAAAGAACTCATAAAAATCAATGTTCAAAACAAAAAGGAATTTTTAAAGGTAAATAGCTGAACTAATATGCCTCTGAAAAACTTCATCTACATTGTCTTTCGCAAAAATAATAGAACTTCTACTTATTTTGTAATAAGTTGTGCTTATTGAGTAGACATCACACCAAGTTATGTGACTGTGCAATAATGATTCAAATGAAACTATAAGTACTGTTAAAAATATAATTATTTTTTTACTCCTTGAATGCTTTAATTAAACATACCTTTACTCCATATTTTTTTTGTTTCTTTAAGTTCTTTGTGATATATACAGTAATAGCGTTCGGGTCAAAATTTGTATATAGAGTTACAATGAGAATAAACGGTTTGAGTTCCTGCAAGTATAATAAAATGGATTTTGGAAATCATCCGTCTATGTTTGGATATCTCAAAAACCAAATAATATACTGGCACCAGAATTAATATATAAGTGCTGTTGCTCTAGGATGAGAGCAAGCTCAGCGCCTTGTAGGTAGGTACTCTATATAATGTTTCTTACGATAGAAAAAATCTTATAACACCTTTAACATGCATAGGGTGCGATCAGCACATAAATCGTCCTTCAGAAACAAATATCTCAAAAATTGTTAAACTCTTTTTTTTATTAAGTAATTAACTTTCATGCCTTTGATTAAGCTCATTCAGAGACAAAAGTCCGTTACCTACATTAGTCTAACGACTAGAGGCTTTTAAACTATCTTTGTCAAAACTGGAAGCCACATTACCTGGGGTGCCACGGTACAAGGTGGCGCCCATCCAAGTGTTAACCATGCCCAATGTTGATCTAAAGGGAACCAGCTAGTATTCAACAAAGCTATCGCGTTCTTTGTTTATTTTTACTAAAACTCCTAACAACTGTCATTCAGTTTTTACCAGAATGATCTGGAAAACTATTACCTTGATTACTATTATTTAGTTAGAAGAAAATTAAATTATCACGAAGTTGGTTGTTGAACGCTCATTAAGTCTCACCTATAAGAATCTATAAATAGAGTGTACCCTGTATTATTACTTTAACTAAGATATATAATTATAACAATGAAAAGATTCCACATAAACACGTGAAATAACAATCAATGATCAAACCTTAATATGAAATGGGAAAGCAAGACCAAGATCTTTCAACCGTAACAAGTGGTCTTCATCAGAGTCAAAAACTCAACTGAAACACTAGATGCAGAAACATCTGGTGAGAGGTTGAGAAGAGTGGTATTTTAAAAGTTTGAAAGTGCAGGAAAGGACAAATAGCCTCTTCTAAAAGGGTTGACAGCTAGCGGATTGTTTTTTACTCTTTCTTACGGTGCTCCTTTGTTTCCTCAAACATCCCTTTCTGGACATTTGTCCTTTCCTGCACTTTAACACTTTTAAAATACCACTCTTCTCAACCCCCCACCAGATGTTCTCTGCATATAGTGTTTCAGTTGGGTTTTTGACTCTGACGAAGACCTCTTGTTACGGTTGAAAGATCTTATTCTTGTTTTCCCATTTCATATTGTGGTTTGATCAATAATTATAACAAAGTGTATACAAAGTTTTTAGCTGATGTTTGCGTCTACAGGAGAGTTTTGGTTTCCTTATTTTGTGAACATTCTACAGGACGTATCGTTTTATAGATCATAACAAAACTTGTTTGCTTCGAATATCTCTAGAATTCGGGTTAAATTGGACTATAGGAAATGCATTTCATACCATTAAAGAAACTATTTTTTTTTATTGTCAGATTCTTATGGTAGTGGTACTATGATATGATGTGGTAGAAGTCGTATTTTTTTATATTAGAAAAAGAGGCAGTTGAAATAAACTCTTAGCGTATATCTCAGTTTTGGTATATAATATGGTCAGGATCTACTCACCTGTTAAAACTTACTTTTTTCTTCAATTAGGATTAGGTTGTCCCCCGGAGGGTGGAAGAACTGCCCATTAACCCTGGACGAGGCCTCACCTGGTGATGTTTGCTCTAAGTTTGTATTAAGTGAGTACTAGTTTTCAAGTCCACCAGACAACTAATAAATCGTCAAATTCGTATCGTTTTGTGAAAAGAAAAATAAAGGTCATTACCTTGACCCAGTGGTAATGGTCAAGGGTCTAGATATCTCTTGTTCCTCTGGATGCAACTTCTCGAGAAGATACTGCTTCTCACACAACGACTCCCTAGGAAACCTATCCTTGCTTACTGAGGAACTACGGCCACCACGAGTCCAACACAACTGCGGGGAATACGGAACCCGAAGAAATTCCAATGGATTTCTCGGTCCTCAACGTACCGACAATATTTTAACAGCTCGGGCAGAACACCGGACCTGAATCCTACGAAGCCTGCTTTGGCTGCAGGTAAGGTCAGTGGCCACAAACCCTTCCGACTGTTAACAATCACCATAACCTGTTGTCCGCTCTCGCGGCAACGACGGTATTTGAGAATTCACTCAACTGGAGGAATATCGAGTACCCCAATAGCATAGTAATAATGTTAGTTTTATATGGTTATCTGTGATTTTACGTGTCTTATTTATATCTTAAACTTGGCAATCAGCGGGGAATATAGAGTACCCCTGAGTAGTATTACATTGGTCCCCCTGGGAGGGGACCCCCTTGTATTTTTACGTTATGTTGGTCGTGGATGCCTGTCTCCGCGAGATCCACCTTGGGCAAGTCGGGTGTGCTGTTGCTCTGCCTCGCCTTTTTGGTATGGGAGAGGTTTCGGCGCGCACGATATGTCTAAAGGGTACCACGTAAAAAAAAACATCGATCTGTGTTGTTTCATCTCATCTTAGTGGCCGAAAAGTCAAGGAGCATGATTTTGAATCAAGGGTCGCCTGCCTCCCCAAGGAAGGGAGCCCTCTTAGAGGAGGGGCCCCTGAGCCCTCGAGAGCTTAGTCTTGGTAAAAAAAATTAGAGACTGTTAATTTTCGATATTTTGGGGTAAACATAAGAGCATAATATTTGATCTTTTTTTCTAACCACTTCCTAGCCACAGCATTAATCGATCATAAACCTGCATCAAACCTTTCATGTCCATAAATTTATGAATCACATACGGCTATCAAAAAAACAAATCAGCATGCATTTGATTTTCGACTTGCTCATGCGTGCTTTCTTGGGCCTTGGAGAAGTCGCAGTGTGCCACTCCATGCTCTGACGTTTCGTTTCTGGGTCGTACTCAAACACCCATGACTCGTCACCAGTAATGACACGTTCAAGAAAACGGGGATCATTTTCAATTGAACCCAAAAAGTCAAGACTCCTTCCCTTTCTGAGATCTTTTTGGTCTTGGGAAAGGTTTTTCGGAACCATTTTCGCACAAATTTTTCTCATCTCCAATTCATTGGTCAAAATGTGATGAACGGAGGTGTGATTCAAATTCAAATGTTCCCCGATCATTCTGACTGTCAAGCGTCGATCTGAACGCACAAGGTTCCGTACTCTGTTGACATTTTCATCGGTGTTTGCACTTGAAGGCCTTCCGCTTCGTGGTTCATCTTCAATCGACTCTCTTCCTTCTGAAAATTCCTTAAACCACCGAAAAAACCTGTGCCCTTGATAAAACACGTTCTCCATAGGCCTCCTGAAGTTTTTCAAAAGTTTCGGTTGCATTATGTCCAAGTCTGAAGCAAAATTTGATTGCACACCGCTGCTCAACTTTGAGGTCACTCATTTTTAAAACGCTCAAGAAAAAACCATTTCACGAAAACCAACGCTACGGACAAACAAATGACTGTGGCGAGTTCAGATTCATACTGGAGGCGCATCACACGTGCACCTGACGCTACTCAAGGCCACGCGTCTCCAGCGTTGCCAGATCGAAAGCGACGTTGCCAGTCTCACTACTTTATTTACACACCTCGAACATAGGAATCAGCGTTAATTACAAACATGAAACCTTACAATATCATCACATAAGGCATTGAAAGTAAGCGATATTAATTTTAAAAAAAAAAACTCAATTATTTCACATATACTACCATTTTTAAAGATACACAAATATTTTGCATTTTTTTTCTATTATGTAAGAAAAGAAATGCCCTGCGTCTTTAAAAAGGAAAAAAAAAAGCTAATTGTTACGTTTAAAGAAATAACAATGAATCAATTGTTGTAACTAAATCCAGCGTATGGACTATAAACAATAATAGTCCGGCCGAACTTAACTTCAATTATTATTATTATTATTATTTTGTATTAAATAAATTCGTCATTGTTTTCATTATTAAAGGGATAAAGGAACGTGAAAAAAAATAGTATTTATAACAATCTAAAAATACGAAAAAGCGTAATTAATTTCCTACAACACAACTATAAAGAGGCACAGAGGTTCATAAGTGTAAAAGGGTTGTTCTTTGATAAGAATGATAATTCATTTCTTCCTCCTTTCCTTTGAAGCCACTTTCGGTCTTCATAGTAGTCAAGCATTGAGTGGAATTCCTTGTCGGAGAACTCAGTTACATGGATCGGTATGAATGGATCCAGGTGTTCAAATCCCTGTTAAAAGAAAAGAAATGAAAAATTAATCTGTTATTAAAGATCCTGTGATATGAAAAATGTTATAGGTAGACACAAGGTTTTCAGGCTCTTCTTTATACGTGTAACTTCGGTTACCGATTCATTTTACAGAATAATTGCTTGTTTTGTTAACTTTCTTGTAATTTTGTTACGCATAAATAATTATGATAATATGCTAATTTAATATATAAATATAAAAATCATTTGTCTTTCGTACTATAAAAATATCCAAATGAAGTACAATTTGAAGGGGAGGGAATTCGTACTGTGGTAAAGGTTTGATGTAAAAATGACAAAATTTGTTCACATACAACTGTTGTTTTCCCACACTTATATGCTTCCTTTACTTTTTAGTGCTGTTCTAGGGACAGAAAGTGCGGGTCATTTATTATTTAACACCCATTTTAGTTATGGGAAAATCACATTATCCGGTTGATTTTACACTGGGAGTGCAAAATTTGTTAACTCAAACCAAATACCTACTTGGTATTCAGAGTAGGAATATTTAACGAGTACCAGCTCGGGCCGATTGCATATATTTAACGAGCACCTGCTCGGGCCGATTGCATAATGTCCTCTCCTAGAGACGATGTTCTCAGATTATTACACCTCTCGCATCAGGAAATCGAGGCCACAGTGAGAATCGAACCCGGGATCTTCGAGCCCAGAGGCGAGCATGAAAAAATTGGGCTATCTTCTGCCAATAGGAAACGTGTAAGAGAAAAATTTGTTCCCAAACTGCTGAATTTGAAACAAAAAAAAAACAGGGGAATAAAAATGGTAAGGAGTGCTCAATAAATTAAACAATAGCGATTTGCTGAAACAGGAGATGAAACAAGGTTTTACTGGTATGATGTCAAAGCTCATTCCTACAGTAGAGGTATTCCCGGTAGTCAAAGTGCAGATGAATGAAAAGGTCATGGCACTTTTGTCCCTGAATTTTTACGGCATAAAAACACCAAGATTTCTTAACAGAATATCAAACGAAAACTAAGAAGTATTGCCTTCAAGTTCAATATCGTTTGTATAAAGAAATCAAAGAAAAAAACTGAATTTGTGGTAACAAATTCACGATTTTACACCATGTTAATACATCTGTGCTCACACTTCATTGCAAGTTCGTAAATTTTCATTATTACTAGTAAATTATACGGAAACCATAAGATCGGTATGAGTATGTTATGTTACTTATCCGGTTTTCGTACGGATTAAACTATTTAATTGTGCTAACTGTACTGAAATCTAGAGTTATATTATTTCTTACCTTCCTTCCAAGCAAAGAAATAGGATAGTGACTTGAATATTTTTGATATGGGCCACACATTTGATCCAGAGTAACAACCACTGCGCCATTTACCTGAAAATCAAAAGTATAGTTTCTTAAGCTTGTGTAATATTACTGGACCTTTACAGAAAAATTTAACCACTCAGACAGATATAATAAGCTAAACAAATTTTGAAGTAGTGTATAAATTAAATAATACAAAATTTATTATAATATAATTTAATCGTAAATTTTCATCATTACAAGTAAATTACACGGAAGCAATAAGATCGGCATGAGTATCTTATGTTACTTATCCGGTTTTCGTACGGATTAAACTCTTTTAATTTACATTAAACTTTACTGTAAGTATACGAATTATCAAACTAATTCACGATCAAATTATTGAATTGTTTAATTTTAAAGTAGCTCAATTATATCTATTTTTAAACAATGTAATCACTACTATATACACTTTTTGAAGTGTCTATAGATCAGAGGTTCCCAAAGTGGGTTCCGCAGAACCCAGGGGTTCCTTAAAGGACTGTCAGGGGTTCCGCGAAAAACATTTAGAAAAAACATTTTTCTAAATTTTTTTTAGCAGGTATGAATTTATTCTTGTGAATCATGAAACCGAATAATGTGTATATCTCCTTATATACGAGGTGTGTAAATAAAGTAGTGAGACTGATTTTTTTTAAATTTTCTATTCAAATATAATTACAATGTGATATTGTCACCTTCAAAATAGTTCCCTTCGGAAGCCACACAGCGCTGGAGACGGTCCTTCCAATCATTGTAGCATTGCTGGAACTCGGATTCTGGAATGGCCTTCAGCTGGTCGGTTACAGCAGTTTGTGTTTTGTAGTGTCCCGAAATGAGTTCCCTTGAGGTGATTTTTCAATCTCGGGAAGAGGAAAAAGTCACAAGGACTCAAGTCTGGTGAATAAGGAGGCTGAGGAGCAACAGGAATGTTTTTACTGGCCAAAAACTCGTTTATTGAGATGGCAGTGTGACAGGGCGCGTTGTCGTGCAACACCCACTTGATGTGTCATGTGATGAACGGAGGTGTGATTCAAATTCAACTGTTCCCCGATCATTCTGACTGTCAAGCGTCGATCTGAACGCACAAGGTTCCGTACTCTGTTGACATTTTCATCGGTGTTTGCACTTGAAGGCCTTCCGCTTCGTGGTTCATCTTCAATCGACTCTCTTCCTTCTGAAAATTCCTTAAACCACCAAAAAACCTG
The DNA here is from genome assembly GCA_026182355.1 of Hermatobates lingyangjiaoensis. Lineage (NCBI taxonomy): Eukaryota > Metazoa > Arthropoda > Insecta > Hemiptera > Hermatobatidae > Hermatobates > Hermatobates lingyangjiaoensis. The sequence goes on from JAPFBL010000342.1 coordinate 333,392, forward strand.
TGCCCCCTTGATAAAACACGTTCTCCATAGGCCTCCTGAAGTTTTTCAAAAGTTTCGGTTGCATTATGTCCAAGTCTGAAGCAAAATTTGATTGCACACCGCTGCTCAACTTTGAGGTCACTCATTTTTAAAACGCTCAAGAAAAAACCATTTCACGAAAACCAACGCTACGGACAAATAAATGACTGTGGCGAGTTCAGATTCGTACTGGAGGCGCATCACACGTTCACCTGACGCTACTCAAGGCCACGCGTCTCCAGCGTTGCCAGATCGAAAGCGACGTTGCCAGTCTCACTACTTCATTTACACACCTCGTACATAAGTAGAAGTGGTCAAAATTTTATTCATATTTGAATGAATAACTATTAGTTTTTGGAGCTATCTGATTCCAGATTTTCCTTTTATTGCAAAAATAGCACTTCACACATTGCTGCTTATTCCCACAACCTGCTTACGTAAAACGGATTTTCCTTTTATACTGCCGTAAAAACTAAATACCAAAGTAGACTTAAAGCTGGGGCTGACTTGAGAATCAAACTTTCAACTATAAAGCCAAAAATGATTAAAAAATAAACTTTGTGTTAAAATTGCTAATAATTCTGTTTTATGTGTTATGTACTTGTCAAAAATATAAAAATTAAAATTCTTTTAGTTTTGAATTTTTTATTCGTAAAATACACATTGCAGTAATATTACTTTTTTAATTGTTTTTAAACATACGTACTATTTATAAAGGCATATGAAAATATTTTTATTATGATTGTATAAAATCATTAGAATCGGGGGTTCCCGGGAAAATTACTGAAGCAAAAAGGGTTCCTCGTCGAAAAAAGTTTGAGAAACTCTGCTATAGATGATAGAACAAATATTCACTTTTTTTAAATTTTGCTCCAATAATATTCATAAAATATTCAACATTCAGACTTTAATTAATAGAGAAATTAACGTTTTCAGAATCACCAGAAGAACGGGTTAATATTAGAAAATGTTTTAACATGAAATCTGATATACACTTTTCCAATCCTTCAATATTTCCCAAAATCAATGAGGTTGTTTATTAAAGAACTATATCTTTGTCCAATGACATTACGATTTATTATTTATTTTCAAAGGTGAGAAAGAGGGTCTGCTAGAAAGCTATACCTCTGTCACTGATTCCTCAAAGGAATATCCGCCACACACACAATTAAAAAATAGGTTCATTAAACATAAAAACAGAGGGACCAGGTTAGTTCAGTGGTTAACGTACTCGTCTCTGGGCTGGTAGTCCGTAATTCGATCCCCACCTGGCCCTCGATTTATTCACGCGGGAGGTGAATAAATCTGAGTACGTTGTCCCACAGAGAGGACGTGGTCCTCTTTAACGGTAATCGTTAAAGATCCCTACTCAAAATGCACTTGAGTTAGGTAAAACTTAGGACTCCAACTGTAGAATCTGTAGGATCACCGATCAAACAAAAAGCCGGTAAACGATTGCCGTTATCACCCGCTAGTGATATATCTAATTCTTAATTAACTTCGGCTATTAAATTATTATAATAAAATTTGAATTACATAACAAATAAACTAACTTTTTCCGAAACCATAAGTTCCACGACTTTTTCAGAACAAACTGTCAATTTTAGTTTTCCCGAGAACTTATTAATGCCGTGTAGATCGTATTCTAGTCGATTTTACTTGTTATCATCAACTAGGCACATCGAAACAAGAAATATATAAATTCAGGGCAAAACTAAATAGAAATCAGTTTACCTTGCAAGAAGTAAAGGTCCGAAACCCGTTTCAAATAATAATAGAAGTTGCCAAGTGATATTTGTTTTTGCAATGCTATTAAAATACTCTATGACAATAAAATTAATTTTGTTTGAAGTAATTTGTAATTTTTTTCTAGACTAAGTATTACTAAAACAAGAGTACTTCTTCATTTTATCATTTAAAAATATTTATAACCATGAATGCAACATATAAAACATACCCAGTCTTGTTTGGCAGCAGAGAGAAAGATTTTTGCCAAAGATAATTCACTTGGAGGAACTTTGTTTTTCACTTCTCCCCTTAAATAGGTATCATCACGAAATAAAGCGTCAAATCCATCAACAGCGATAAGAACTTTGCACCTGCAATTAAAAGACATACAGATGAACATACCCTGGAGATAAAAAAATCATTAGAGAGTAACCAACATCATACATACTAGGAATGGACGATTTTACTTTAACAATTGAAGTAAGTACAATAAATTTTACAACAGAGAACTTGGACTCCTATATTATGATAAGTACTGCTCATAAAAAAATAGAATTAAAGCTAATCGAATAAAAAGAGTATTTTAGAACATTTTTGCATTTTAATCACAATGTTTTTTTTAAAAGTTTTACAAATTTACACATGAATTTTCTTTCTTGGTCGATTACTTAAAGATAGATTAGAAAGTGAAAAGGATTCTTTTTAATATAACATTAATAACAGATTTAATAATCTATCGATCATTTGATAGAATAAGTGTGTCATCTAATCGGGATTCGGTCAGTTTTTTAGGTTCAAAAATCAAACTCTCGTTGGCGACGATTCGGTTTTATTTAAAACCTTTTTCATAGGCAAAAGTAAGAATTTTTTTTAATAAGAAAATGAAATTTATATTATTTAAAGCAGTGGTTCTCAACGTGGTCCACATCGACCCCCAGGGGTCCACAGAGGATTACTGGGGGTCCTTGAGGGAAGTAGTATTCTGAAGGTCCATGACACGTGGTTAGGACTCTATGTTAAGTTTAAATGAATTTATCAGTAAACCAAAAATAAACCAAAGAGTGGTAAACTTTGGCCGTACAATATTCACACATAATTAAAATATAAGGCCTAATATCCTCGTCAGTTTGTTAAAATGTTCCAATGTTTTAAAATTTTCTATTGCACTTCTCTTTATGGTACATTCAAAATTGATTCTATTACAATTTATTTTAGGGTACTTTATAAAATGTTAATAAAGAAAATTTTGTTATTGTTTTAAAAACATTTTTGTATTTCGGCATGCGTTGTAGATGTAATGAAATTATTTCATAAATAACGATATTCATTTACCTAAAAACAAATATTTATTTATAAATTCGTATAATTATGTTTTTTAAGTATCGGGGGGAGTGGGGGTTCACAAGTAGCTTTTAGGGAGTCCACAAGTAGATTTTAGGGGGTCCAAAAGTAGGTTTTAGGGGGTCCACAAGTAGCTTTTAGGGGGTCCACAAGTAGCTTTTAGGGGTCCATAAGCAAACAAAGGTTGAGAACCCTTGATTTAAAGGAATAATGTAGTTAACATTAATGTTTATATCTTCCCTTCATATGTCTGATGTTTACAGAACAATCATTTAAACATGATAAACCATAACATGAAAACAAAAAAATATATTTACTTGTTTTGTCTAGCTGCCAGTTTCACTTCTTCCATAATCCCTTCGATACAATCTGAAGCGTATTTCACTCTGTTGATACCATGGTCAATTAGGTCTGACAACGGGCCTCCTTTCTCAGTCTTCTCTCTTTGATTCCATACATAATCTTTGCTTAATTTGAGCTAAAATGAAATAATACTTTAACATGCATCAAAATTAATAGTTCTCCATGTGGGCTTTACTAACACTGGTAAAACAAATTCAACAAAAAATATACAATTTTTAAGAAAATTACAAAGAAAATTAGATGATATAGTATCAGTTTTTAAAAGAAATGTTCAATAAATGTGAACGAATAGCAGTTAAAGAATCTGTGCTCTTTATATATGTTCTATTGTAATCTTAACACGCACAATGGGTTTGTTATGGATTTGACGAAGTAAGTCGCCTTTTCTTTTTTCTTGTTTTTTTTTTAATTACAGCAATAAGTGGCACACTTCAATATTAATATAAACAAAAGCACCCATGCAGTTCTCACATTAAAAAAAGGCCTATGTCCGAATATCACTATGAATGGCGCTCTTCTTCCAACTGCAGATGTTGTCAGGTACTTGTTTGCTCTTCATTGACAAACGCTTGACTTGGAATCCCCATACTCGGCTGAAAAGACTTGACCTAAAACGACGCTACTTACTACTGTATAGACTTCTCGGAAGACATTCAAAATTGACACTCCACAACAAAGTGCTGTTATATAAAACATTACTGCGACCTATCTGGACTTACGGACTTAAACTACGGGGTTGTGCAAAACCTTCGAACATTTATAAAATACAATCACTACAATCAAAAATCCTCCGTACTATCACAAATGCACCTTATTATATCACAAACCACACTCTTCATAGGAACCTAAAAATCGCTTTTATACATAATTTAGCAACTGATCGTTACAAGGCGTTACATACCAAACTTTCCTCTCACCCAAATCCACTCGTACAAAACCTTGCTCCTTCTTCACCTTCCCAGAATCCCCCAAGACGACTTAAGAGAAGATGGCCGAGGGACCTACTTCCATGATGATCTAGAATTAGGAAACGATGTGAAAGATTGAACCAGTGGGTTTCATTCTTTGCTGTAATCCGTTGTACTGTAATCATTACAGTGATGCACTTAGCTACATTTTTACGAAACAGTGCTAACAATGATAGAATATATCTATTGTATATTTATCTATTTATGGTAATTCATCTATTCTATAAAAAGTTTATATATCGTAGAATATATCTATTGTATATTTATCTATTTATAGTAATTCATCTATTCTATAAAAAGATTATATATCGTTGTATTTATATTAAAAAAACTTTTTTTGTAATAAAAAAATACCAAGGTAATAATGAATATTCATATAAATAATGTACTTATATTTCTTCACGTTGTTGTATTTAATTTCTGTATTGATGTCTACAAATATAGACGAAACGTTGAATTAAAGACGTTTTATTGTTTGAAGTTGGACGAAACCTCAATAATGGAAAATAGTGTCCAGTATATGTGGTCGAGATAAGAAAACATTATGTTACTATATAAAGAAGTCTGCTAAAAAAGAATGAAAATAAATAAATAAAACACCCCAGCACAAGTAACTACTACCTGTTATAGATTGAGGTGCAAATTAAAATAATGACTTTAAACTAGTACTTTTCAGTACTGATAGGTAGAGATACCACGTATAATAAATATCTCAAAGCATGAATAGTTGGTATGAACTAAAACTATATTACTAACGAAAGGATTAGACTTCCTGTAATCATTTATATAAAATAATTACTTACATCTAATTCTGGAAGAAGAGATGAATTTTGACTTTGAAAATGCTTTAACCATGCTGCAGCTACCAATGGGATGTTATATAGGTCTTCTTTTATAGGAGAACGATTGGTTTCAATCTTAATATCTCTAAACCAACTCCAAACTAAAAACAATAAAAAAAAAATAAACTTCTTATTGCAATTTAATTATGTTCGACAAGTAAATTCCTACCCTTTATAAAAATAAACATAATTTTAAAAAAAATTAAAATTATTTTTAATAAAGGAGAGCAGTAGAAAACACAGTTTAAGATTCATAATTTTAGATTTGATTCACAACTGACTTGTAATAGTATTTTATTCAATCAAATTCACAACCAGTTAACGAATCTATCCGCATGATATAGTACAAGTTAAAGTTTGGGTTAGGTTTTGCAAGGCTGTTCCCAAAAAAGAGGATATTAAATAACCAACTATTGCAAATTATAACAAAATTCATCATATAGTTTCATCATTATAACAACACGTTTCGAACATCTAGTATCCTTTTTCATGTTCATCAAAAATTTTGATATGGAAACAACTTATTAAATAATAAAATTGCAAATTGAAATAGGGCAGGTCAAGGAGTCCTGGAATACCGCTTATCAGGAGAAAGCCGAAAATGGAATGGACATGCCATAGGAAGGACGGTTAGGATGAGAGGAAAAGAACAATTGAAATCATTCTTCATCATCATTCGATGAATGAATCATCGAAATATTTTTGATTATAATTTCAGATTTGAGAAAGAAGATATAAAACTTTCTAACTAATATTTAATGTTTTACACAAATAATATAATTAAAAATAATTTCAAGAGACTTTCATGTCGACTTACCCCAAGGGACATGAAATATCACAAATCTTTCAGCAGCAGCGTAATGAAGCACGTGAGCTAGAGAAATTGTTTTCCCACAACCTGGTTTTCCATCTATAAAAATAATACAGTTATAATTAAATAACTATAACCTTGTAGTAAGATAATCAACAATATAAGAAACAAAAATGAATTCGGGCCAGAATATAATTAAAAATTATTAATTTTTGAGTTTATTAGTCAATAAATTTTTTTTATATTTCTTATTTGAAGAAAGCAAACATAAAAATGACTTACACATAACATATCTGATAACCGGTTTCTTATAATCAGCATTTTTCATGTATCGAATAATATCTACAGCCGGTTTTCTAACCATTAAACTGGTTTCTCCAAATGTATCAACATTCACAGAAAATACTTTTGTCAAACCTCCGAAAGCAAATAACGTTTTGCAAACATCTTTTGGAATTGTATAAAATAATCCCACATGCTCTGTAGAGTGGTTAACCTGAAAAAAAAAAGAAATTGTGTTGGCATAAAACATTTAAAAAACTCAAATGAGTATAAAATTTATTTAATTGTAGGGTAAAAAGTTAATGAAATGGTCTCCACATATAAAAATTTAATGGTATAAACAACGCGTTTCGAACACGTAGTGTTCTTCTTCAGGCATTAACTAAAAAATACAATGACACCAGAGAGTTATCTATAGTATACAGTAAATATAGTACAAAATAAAAAAATAAGGAAGAGAATACGAACCTAAGGGTGAGTGTCGGTGTACAACTGGGAATAGGATGGACGTGGGTGAGGGTATGGGGTACATCTAAACACTTCATATTAGAAGGCAGGTACATTTCATTGTTATTTTTTTTTTCTTCTAAAGGTTAGGCTGAGCCTTTACATTTGCTCTAGGACTAAGTGCAGGAAACATATTGAAAATATAACACAGAGAACTATAACGAAATATAAACAAATATAGGAATACAGAAAAAATAGAACTTTTTTTTTATTTTATTTAAACTGTAATTAAACTATTTATTTATTAAACTTTTGGTTTATTTAATTAAATTAAGAATTTAAATAAATTAGTTATTAAATAAATTTTATAATGTGCGAACTGTTTATACTAAACTTTACTAGAAATAAACTTATTATGTAAGTCATTTATAATCAATTTAATTAAGTTATATCAATGTAGTTAGCTTCATTTTGCTAACTGTAACGAAAATGTAGTGACTGTTATAACACAGAGGTCCCTTCATGGTGTCATAACTTTGTTATGACTATTGTTATAACTTTCATGATGTCAACTGTTTTCAAAAATCTTTTGTTTCTAATCGACCTCTATAAAAATATTATTGAAAACAACAATCATTTTCACATTGATGACAGCAACTTATATTTTTTTTTTACATTAGTAAACGACAAGAAATTAGATGGTCTGAATAGAAATTCAGTCAAAGCATTTGTGTTTCCCACTTTTTAGAAAATTCCTGAATGACTGTACTGATTTACGGTAGTTTGTCTGGGATTGTTATATAACATATCTATACACTTATAAAACTCTGATGTTCTTGTTTGAATATTTGCACACAGGTGAAAATTATAATACCTGTTAATATAATATAAGAAATAATTATTTACACAGTATGTATAAGGAAATATAAGCAATTATAATTATTTCTTATATTTCCTTTGTTTGTTGTAAGGCCTATAAAAAAGTTTTAAATACAATTATTTCTTATATTTCCTCTGTTTTGTAAGCCTATGTAGTTTTTAAATAAAAACCGAATATAGTCATTGAACGTTTGATTAACCCTGAAGAACAGACGGAGTCCTGATAAATTTGATATTGTTAGTAATACCTCATATAAATTATTTACAATTTGCCTGGTTAAATAAACAAAATTGAAAGTTGCCGGAAAACAATGGTATTGTTCTGTATATTTATAACTATATATCAAACAAACGATGCGAGGAGTACAGTGTTTGAAAAATATTGTGGAAACGCACATACAGACAGACGTAGTCCGAAAAAAATATTAAATCTGATCAGGGAACTTCAAAACATTCAAATTATTTAAAATATCAAAATCTTTTTGTTATCACTTTGCTTAGACATACTTAACTATTACTAAACTCTCCATTTAAATGATTAAATTAATATTCATTAAATGATTTACGTCAATAAATGAATGCATCTTTAACCTCTAAGAAGTAGCTTGAAACATCCTCGAAGTGAGTTATTTCTGCAGTAAAAATGTAGAATTCTGTATTTCCAATCACGAATAATATATTCAAAAATTAATCTAACCAGGATAGTTGGTTAAAATAAAATAATGTGTTTTCACATTGAAAAGAAACAAGAAAAAGACACCCTTCCACTTCAAAAAAGATATATACTTAATAATATATAAGGACAATAACTTAAACCTGTAATAAATATTATATTTTAATTGTATACTATACGGTTTCAATTGGTCGTATCATGCCTCCTAAAATAGTTCTGTTTTCCAAAACTTTACCACATATCTGTATTTCACAGAAAACAGTAAAATAGCCATTGTTTTACTCACTGGATTAGATTCGGATGTCCTTTTTGCAGTGGTTTCAGTTCCTCTAGAAATTTGCCCAGAACAAAACAGCCGAGAACAATTTTTTTCCAAATGAAGTAATCCATAAAGCCCTAAAATAACAGTGTAATTTTAGCATTAAAAGAAAATACATATACATTCAATTCATAAACCACCATTCTAAACCAACTGAGGAAAGCCAATGGAATATATACAGTGTCATAGAATATAATAAATAGTCCCTTTCAGTGAAAAACGTAAGTCACTTTATGACATAAATTACATTTTAACCGAAAAAAATATATATATAACAGATTTCTTAGGACACAAAGTAGACACTCATTTACAAGTAAATATTTTGCTCTTATTCATCTTTAAAGTACAATAACTAAAAAAATGTTAACTTAACTAAATCAAAATTTGTTAGCCACACTTCCAATATGAGTAAGACAGTAATTAAAAGTAGGAATAAATCTGTAATTATTTAATGTACCTCTCCTTAAAGTAACATGTGCCATTGCTGAATAATATAACAGAATGTTAAATAAATTCTTTTTAATAATATATAAATCTAAATAACGGCAGCATAATTCATCTAAATTCAAATGATATATCCGTTTGGTAGAAATAGAGAAAAATAAAATCAGCAATGTTTAGATTTTCTTCTATATTTACTTATTTAGGTCTTTTTTCTGAAAACTAATAATGCTGAAAATTCAAAATAGTCACTGAACAGTATTTATCAAAATATGATAACACTTGATCCTCACACCAGGAAGGTTCACTTGTAAACAGGGTTTTATTTTAAGGGAAGTTAGGGTAAGCATGTATTTAAGTTTGGAGGATAAACTGATAGATGTCAAAATGGCTGATCCAGCCTTTGTTTTTAATAATAAATGAAAGCAAAGAATGTACAAATAGAATTAATTTTAAAATTATGGAAGACGAAATACGAAGGTAAATCACCTTTTCGATTATTCATGTATTTATTATAACAATAAATTACTATTTATGTTTATTTATTTTAGCATTTCTGGAATTGATTTTGATTGGCATAATCCTAATTCTGCTTCAGAGTTGATGAAATGTGTGAAAGAGAATAATATAACAAAAGTAAAAAAATTGTTGCAGCAAGGAAGAAACCCAAATATTGCGGATAATCAGGGACTTATGTCACTTCATTATGCTTGTGCATCAGACTCATTTGTGCCAGTGCTTAAACTTTTAATAGAATATGGTGGATACGTAAATCATAGAACACATTCTGGTCTTACACCACTCTGTATTGCTGCCTACAGAGGATCAGTTAAAGTTGTTAAATTACTTCTTTCGTCAGGAGCATCTTTAAATGTAAAAACTAACATTGACACATCTCCAATTCATTTTGCTTGTTTTAGTAAAAACTTGGACATGGTAGTTTGCCTTGAAGAAGCAGGAGCAAGTTTAGATGATAGTGACTATTATGGTACGACACCTCTTATTATTGCTGTAAAAAAAGGTGAATTATCAATTTGTGAATATCTATTAAAAAAGGGTGTTAATCCTTTAAAAAGAGATTCCGATGAGAGGACTCCTTTGCATCATGCTTGTGATGGAGATAAATTAGAGGTATTTTCACTACTTATCAAATATAGTGGATTATCTCTTGTTGACTGTGTTAATAAAGTCATTATGACAGATGGTTGGTCTCTATTAATGGAAGCAGCACAGTTTAGAGCTGAAAAAATTATTACACTAATGATAGAAAAAGGAACTGAAACATGCTGGACGGATGACAGAGGTCTTTTGCCATTACACATAGCAGCCCACAACTCTCCTTCATGTTTTTCACTTCTCCTTGATCATACTCCTGTATCTGTTATAAACAAGTATTGTTCTCATCCAACAGCTGAATATAACAGCCTTCCTTGCCTTCTAATTGATAAATCTTATTTCTCAAGTGTTAAACTTCTTATGACAACGCCAGATGTTTCGAAAGATGTTCTAGTGTGTCCAATAGAAAGAAGAACTGAAACAGCTCCCGACTCCTTAACAGTTGGTCCAATTTCACTTCTTGTAGAACTTTCTGATGATTTCAATGAAGTTGTCAAACTAATTCAATTGTATGTACGAAATAATATTCCAATTGAACCTAATTATTTAAGTGATAATATTCAATCTGTAACGGATTCTTTGATAACCTTTCATAATTCTCACAATAGATCGGATAGGCCTTGTCACTGTGGATGGTTTTTTGTATTTCTTTTAAAAAATGGTGCTAAAATTGATATTGCAATGTCAAATGTAGAACATAATTCAGTTCTTCTTCATGCATGTAGAACTGGGTCAATCAATTGTCTGTCTTTTATAATTAATTATGCTCAAATTTTTGAACCAGGAGAAATTTTAAAATCATTTTGTCATGCTATTACATCTGCATATTATAATTGGACTAGAAAAGAAATTGAATCTGTGCGCTTTCTTGCTTCGCATTCGACAAATGCAGCCAAAAGTGAAAGTTTATCAATTTTATTAAATCATTGCAATAGTTTGAATAGTTTTGTCAACCAGTCAAACTTAAAAGAAGTTCTTTATAGTATAACGTTTGAATCTGTCCACTCTTTGAAGTTTCTTTCTCGAGTATCAATAAGGATTATTGCTCCCAATCAAACAGAAAATGAGTCCGAACAATTCAGGAAATTCTTAAGAAATCTTCCAATACCACTTTCACTTATAGACTACCTCAACTATGCAGATCTCACAGCAGGGCTAGAAGACCTCTCTGATTCCTCTGTCACCTTCTAACCTGGATTTAAAAAAAAAAACCATCACTGTTGTTATTCTAGCTGTGAAAATTTATTTTAATAATAATAAAGGCTCTGCACATAAATTGTTGTGAATAATATCTGTATATAGTGAGTCTGAAAGGAGTAAAATTAAAAAAATTTATTTTTCTATTTAATTCATATAATTATTTCTCCTTTTTATGAATCATATGACTAGATCTTTTAATTTAAATTTGTTTTTTGTTAAAGCGTACAAAGTAAGATAACTTCGAAGAAAATCAATTTTTGTATTATTTTCTAATTGCGTGTTTATCTGCGAAAAACTGATTTTTTTTTTGTTTTACTTGTTAATTTTTGTTACTTTAAAAAGTTGTATATATGATTTTAATAAAATTATACAAATTATTTATTGACATTCACTTTCTTCTTTTGGTCCCGATAAGTCAATCAGTTTCAGTGCGTTTTCAAATTTGATTTCAGTTTCAGGATGGTTCAATTTATAACTTAAAGAAGATCCTTTCAGTCCAGTTGACAACTTAGTCCATGATGGGTAAATATCTTCATTTTAATACATCCACCTTAGTAATAGAACTACATGCTTGGGCATCCATGACGGGTAAATCTCTCCATTTTAGTACATCCACTTTAGTAATAGAACTATATGCTGGTGCATCCATCATGTCTCCATTTTAATACATCTACCTTACTTAATCAATTTCACCATACTCAATTCTGTTAGAGAAAAAACGAGTAACTGACATCGTACCGGCTAGGGGTCGACTGCTTTATTTTTTCTCTGAGTGGCAGTGTACTCAAGATTTTCAATATCCGCATGAAAAATCTTGGACCTGTTTTGATATTATTGCGCGCACCCTGCTTCTTCAGCAATATCGCGAGTAATAATCGCTGTAATAACAGAACAGATTGATACCTTTTAATGTGAAAGCTCTTTCGCCACATGTGTCAGCCACAAACTTTCCTGTGGATACTTCATAAAGAAACCTTTCTTTAGCAAATCTAGGGCACTCCTCCAGAATGTGCCTTACGCTCTCCAAGGGGACTCCGCAGTAAGAGTCTGCTTTATCGCGCCTTCGGTACTTAGAGAGATATGCACCGAAGTCCCCTAAGGACTGCGCCAACCAGTGATCCATGGGGAGGTTGAGCAGCCTCAACCTTGATTCCACACTTGGGAGGAAATTGTAGGTCCACCTACCTACCTCACCCTCGTCCCTTCTTACCTGCCACAATCGCATAGCCCATCGTTTCAGTTGCTGTTCCCGGTCCCCAACCTCTTCAGGAGGGTGAACCATCCATCTGAGCCTATACCCTCTCTTCAGTGAAAACAGTTCCACTTTAAGTTTTATCTTTATGTCCATGGGCATGTATCCTGCCAAAACCTGTGTCGCCAGGGCAGAAGTTGCTATATCCTATATCTTTGGTGACTGCCAAGAGTGCCTTACGCTGATGGGAAACCGAAGTCCTGCAATGTCTGGAGTTCAAATCAGGGCCCCAAATAGGGGTGCCGTGTAACATAATGGTCTCGCAAATGGCGTTGTACAGCATTCCTCTTGATTTTGCCTCAATTCCCCCATTTGACCCGGAGAGCCTGCCAACGCTCATAAATCTTGTAAGGGCTCTCCGTGCCATTTCATTTATGTGCTTTGTGAAGTTGATACTCTCTCCTATCAGGACTCCCAAATATTTGGCCTCAGTCTTGAATCTTATTCTTGTTCCCTCATAGAAAACTCGAGGCATACTTCCTCTATTCAGATTCCTTTTTAACATCAGCGCAGAGCACATATCCAGTGATAACTGCACCTTTGCATGTCGACACCATCTATTGACTATTGAGAGAGTGGTTGGCGCTCTCTTCTATCTCCCTTCTGGACTCAGCGCGTACAACTAGAACCAGGTTGTCCACATATGCTAGTGGTGTGTGACCAGCGTCCACGAGTTCCACCAAGAGGACCTCAAATATATATGTCCACAATACAGGACCCAGCATTGACCCCTGTGGAAATCCCCTCTCAACCACTCTCCCTACTGTGCAGGTTTCAGTCCTCATGAACACAGATCTATTTTCGAAATAGCTACGTAATAGTTCTTTAACGTTACCAGAGACCCTCTACTCTAGGACCTGTCTCAACATTGCTGGTCTCCATGCGTGGTCAAAAGTGCCTTTTATATATAGAAAGAGACCCACTACATATTTTTTTTCCGCTTCGGTATCAACGCTTCTAAGCCTCCAAAGGGCGTCGTCAGTGGATTTCCCGCTCATCGACGGCACCCGCTCTCTGTAGTTTGCAAACAAGTTGCCAGCGGCCAATCATCAACGCTTCCAAGCACTTGCCCATAGAAGACAACAGATATATTAGTCTATATGACGACTCCCTGGTTGGGTCTTTGTCGCCTCCTTTGGCCAACATGACATCAGCCTTCTTCCATGCTGCTGGAAAGTACTTTAGCTTGAAGCATTCTCTGTATATCTGAACAAGGGCGTCCTCTATAATAGGAAAGGCTTTTTTAATGTATAATGGGCGAGAGTTCATCATGACCGGGAGCCTTGAATTGCCCTGCTTACTAAGGGCTATTCTAACATCCTGTAAGTCCCACCCACATACCTCACTTACCCAGGGAAGCTCTAAACATATAGCGTCCTCTATAATAGGAAAGGCTTTTTCAATGTATAATGGGCGAGAGTTCATCATGACCGGGAGCCTTGAATTGCCCTGCTTACTAAGGGCTATTCTAACATCCTGTAAGTCCCACCCACATACCTCACTTACCCAGGGAAGCTCTAAACATATAGCCCTCCGTTTCACAATCAGTTTCATCTTGTGGGTAACAGCAGCTTGGTCGTTCTTTCTGCTAGACCATAGGTATAGTGTGGCCCGCATTTTAAATCACATGCTCACACTCTCAACACTCACCTTTCCATATGCAATCTTGTATGGAAGGCCCGACAAGTTGGACTCGAGTTCAGATATAAAATTCCGCCATGATTCTCGCATGCTTTTCTGAAGCTTTTCCTAGCGCTTATGAACTTCTCATAGTTAGCTCTTGCTGAATTTTCCCTGCTTCTCTGGTACTTACGCCTGTGGCGGACGACTTCTTTTTTAGAACTAGAAGTTCAAAATTAAAAATCTTGGACCATGGTCAGCATTGTAGTCCCTACCTGATACGAACAAGACTATGAATGTTTATGTAAACAAATGCTACAAGTATTCAAACGACCTTATATTCTCATAATAACTCTTCATATAACGAAAATAATTTTATAATCTTAAGGTTCCTTTATTTGCTAATTTCAAGCATTTTGCAATCATATATGGGGTCTCTAGCCAAAAGGAAAAGCAAATTCTATTTTATCATTAAGTCTTTTCTTTACTTTGATGTAGCCCAAAAAGTGTACTTTTTTTTATCACCAAGAACTGTTTATACGTCAATCTTAATGTACCATTATTGTGCTAGTTTCAGATTCATTATAACCATATATGATCTAAGCTAAGCGTAAAAGTAGTTTCTATATTGGCATATTGTGAATATTTCGGTATACCCCAAAGAGTGCAGAGTTTTTGTTCTCACCAAGAACTGTTTACACGTAAATTCATAGAAAGACTTTTAGAATGTATACAAACATTCTGATATACTTTTGACAAGAAATTAATAAAAATAGTTTTTTTATTCGTGGACCCAGGGGCCAGGTTAGCCCAGTGGCAACGTGCTCGCCTCTTGGATTAGTAGATCCGGGGTTCAATACCAACTCTGGACCTCGATTTATTCACGAGGACAGGACACAGACGTTAAGCCAGTGGTTTTCAACCTGTGATCCGCGGATCACTGGTGATCCGTGACGTTTACCCAGGGGATCCGCAAGACCTACAGATTCACAATGTAAAATTAATGTATTATCAATTTGTACACGTCAATGTAAGTACAATAGCACACTATCAATGTAATTAGTGCATCTTATCAAGATAACTCGTCGTTCACATCTAAAACCAGCAACTTTCGGTAACGTTAGGGAAGAACTGCGAGCCAAAATTTGAGTCGGGTAGTTCAGTTATGATGACGACCTACGTCATTTAATTTAAACATTTAATTTAGCCAATACGTGACGCTCTGATTGTTTACTTCTTGATCTGGACTCATTTTGGATTTTAACTTATCAATCTCGAATAAGGCTCTGCGCATTCTCCTACAGTTTTCTACATCATACCTGTGTGAAATAGGATTTTCCACCATGACGAACATTAAAAGTGACAAAAGTAATAAACTACTAGCACTTGAAGAAGAGATGCGTGTATGTCTTTCTAAAACCAGGCCAAACTTTCCAGTGCTGTTCAAAAATCACCAAGGACAAATTTCACATTAATTTGTAATTCTCTTGAATAAAAAAATGCAGATGATACTGTATTGTGTTTTTGTTTATAAGCCGTTTTTATTTCTTTAAAAAAACGTATATATACATGTATAGTTATGTACAAGGGGATCCGCAAGAATAAATAAGCTCCTCGGCGGATCCGCGCCTGCAAAAAGGTTGAAAAGCACTGCGTTAAGCTATCGATCCCGAGCATGTACGAAGTCAACTACTCGTTAAAGATCCCAATTCTAAATATAGTTGAATTACGCGAAATTTAGGGCTCCTAATGTAGAATGTTAATTCTATGGTATCACAAAGAGCCAATGTCCGGCATATGTATATTCGCTCATAGAACTGTCACTTCAACCTAACCCAACTTTTCTGTGAACCTTTGAAACCTGAAAACCCATTAAAAACTGGAAACCTTTCTTACTATGACCATTATTTCTGTACTGCATTAAATACCGGTGAAATAAATACAGGGTAAACATAACTTACACCTGTAAATGATATATAATTTACCAAAGGAGATAAAATGGCAAATTAAGTGCCCATACAGGTACATATTTTTAATATAACAAGTTTACATAGATACACTTTGGAAATGATACACTTACATATAGAATATAAACAGGTAAATAGCAACAAGTATCATCATTTATACATATATTATACAAATAAGTGACTAACAAATATAATAAACTGAAAATGAGTTTTAAACATTATTTCACACTTTTTTGTTACAATATGAATAACTTGAAAGCATTTACTTTTTTTTATTATTGACATGTTTTTACATAACAATATACAATTTGAGCAAAAACTGGACATGCTCTTAAAGAGATAAACAGGTACAAACATGAAATATGGTGAGTTCAAGCACCGGTATGGTAGTATATTAATATTTAAGTGAGTAAATAACTAACTTATGACTCATAATTCAGAACAAACATTTATATAAAAAGAAATTAACAAATTTGTTAAACTAAACAGTATTTTATACCAATAAAAAAAAAGACCAGAAAACTTAAATCAACAAAAAACTGGCTAAAATTGCTTTTGAGATTATGGTCAAATAAAGACAACCTTTAAAGGTTTTATCAGAAATTGCATTAGCTCTTAAATAAATGATAATTAAAATGAACTAAAGGCCTTCGTATGGGAATATTAACAGACTGCGTACAAAGTGGGACAATCCATTGCTAATACTTTAAATATATTTTCTCGATAGCTTTTTGCTTCAATGACTTCCACTTGAATTACCAACTTTTTTTTTTAGAATAGTCTATTTCCCATACACGAAAAAAAAATTATAATTACTATTATAATCTATGAACTCTCTGAAATATTAAAATAAACAACAACAAATGATTAACAATTAAAGTTTTACTTTTTTTTTATGTTATTTTTATAACTTCATACAAAAATTGGAATATTACTTTCCATTTTATTTAAGCAAAGAAGAGTCTTTGAATAAAACAAAAATGGATATTCAAAAAGAACTCACATTTGGTTTTGTAAAATATATTATATTTCAACTTCATCAACGCATTTTCAAAACATCTTGATTGAAAAATTAAGCTATTTCGAATTAAGAAAAATTGAGTTAGAATCTTAGCGCAGAAGCCAACATGTGCTGTTCCTTTCTGACAAGGCTTTAATGGAAGACTCAAAGGTAAATAGCAAGCAAAAGATTGGAAATATCTTCATATTATTCTTCTCTACCCATGATGTATCATTTTAGATATATATTATTTACTAATTTTTTGAAGCTTATTTGTTTATTAAAGTCTGTTTTAATATGGATAAGTATTTCCTTTTTATCACAACTAAATTAAAATAAAACAAAGAACGTTATAATATTTCATAACTCTGTTTACAAAACTTTGTTTCAAATAACAAGAGACAACAACAATAAATAACTCTATAAATGCCATAACCTCTAAAAATAAAGGAGACTTGTCTTTATTTGACTTTCCTAGATCAAAAATGTGAATGAATGATAAAAAAAATGTAGATAGATCTTATAATTGTATATATTTGTATAAGGTTTAAGATTACTATTATTAAATACAAAAATACAATATTTGAAGGGATGGTAGTAAAAAAAATATCTAGCTTTGGTTTGGTTAGTGATGATGGGTCAGGGGAGGGTGAGGCGACTTGGCAAGGAGCAAGTCGCGGGAGCAGCTCTCCTCTCGAACTCCTCTCTCCGTCTGGACACCATGCCGCACACGCTCAGCTGCTCTGGACACCTTCGCACTTCTGCAACGAGACACTGTGTTCGTATGGAGGCGAAAACTAGTGCTAAGTATCAGATTTACTAACAACTTAAAAGTAGTACGGTGTTAGGATTTAATAAATGAGACAGACAAGGGTTTATGGAAACCCCACTACAATATCAAACTTCCTCAGAGTCAACTTAGAGACAAAAACCTCAGAGTTGAAAGATCTTAGTTTTTTTTTTATTTCATACTGTGGTTTGACTATTGATTGTTATTTCACGTGTTTATGTAAAATCTTGTTATATATATATATATATATATATATATATATACAGTAGAACCCCCTTTATCCGGTATCCAAACGTCCGGCACGCTCAAAACAACGGCAAAATTTTGACCAGGGTAATTTCCCGAAAATATTGGGTAAAAAATATGCAAAAACACAAAAAATGTACAACCACGTAATTACGAACCTCCTCCCCCGGCCTCCGTAGGTTTAGATGTTTTAGAAACATTCATAAAGTTTGCAGAATGTGAGCCATATCTTACTGCCCAACACGTAATGAGTCTCTACCAAATGCGTATTCTAATACAAGAGGCGCATAGGAGGGCTATGAAGCAGACCGATATTAGAAATCTCTTTGCCAAGGCGAGTGAAAGAGCCAAGAAACAACCCCAACCTGGCCCCTCCAATGAGCCCCAACCTGGGCCCTCCAATGAGCCCCAACCTGGCCCCTCCAATGAGCCCAAGGACTTTGTTGGTTTCGAGTCTGACAAAGAATTACCTGACGACCCCCCTCCAATGTAAAGTTAAAAACAAGACAATTAGGCTTAAGGACATTAGTACAGTAAGATAAATACGAAAATAAGTGAAAACATAGAGTTAAATACAGTATAGAAATAAGAAAATAAGTTTAAAAAATAGAGTTAAATACAGTATCGAAATATAAGTTTACGACTAGCCTATAAATATGCCTGCCCTGCCCTAAGGAAAATAAAATATGAAAAATAAAGTTTACGTTTATTAAAAGTGCCTTTACAATGGATTACATTACATTCTACAGTCTACAGTCAAGCCTACGCTCTAGGAAGGTAATTACGAGTGTGTTTTCTATGATTGTTTTGCTATTTTCTAACTTTTAATTACTTCGTGTGTATTTATAAGAGTAACACTCAAAACAACGGCAAAACGCTTTATCCGGCATGGTCTCCCCCCCCCCCCCCCCCCCCGATCGTGCTGGATAAACGGGGTTCTACTGTATATATTACAATTAAATGAAACGCTCCAGCGGCCTTTTTTAAATAAAATAAATTCAAAACGAAGGAAACACACAGAAGTGTGTTAGAGTCACCGCCCTGCCTTCCTGCGGGACTCTTCGCTCTTCACACCTCCTGATGACGACGATGGACGAAATATCGAAGACGTAATGTCTGTGTCTTTCTGTGTGTTTCCTTCTTTTGAATTCATATATATATATAATGTTTCAAAGTAAACCACAGACACAGGACAAAGATACGAACACTCAACCCGAAAGTTAGAGACTAAGTGTTTTCGTATCTTTGTTATGTGCCTGTCGTTTACTGTGAAACGTTTGTTGTCCTTTTTAGATCGTTTTCTTGTTTACAATAGATATATTTATAGAGAAGTTAGGTGATGAAATGCATTTACAGACAGGATGTTGGACTCTCAGCAAGCCAGGCTACTAGCTAAAACACCGCCACTCTCCTGTTTGTTACTGTCTGGGATCAGTGCCAAAAGATGAAAGGTGTGGGAGTTTCACTTGGATCAAATACCAGTCGCCACACCGATCGCCCTACTCCCACCCTTTCATCCACCGAGCTGCTCCATCTTTTCCAGGCCGTTATTTTGTCCACCGGTTCCAGTTGGTTGAGCTTTAGTGGTAATACCTTCTGAGAGTCTCTTAGTCAAACCCATTGCTAATAAGAGTTCAGCAGAACTTTTGGACCAGATTCCTCGCCTTGCTAAGATATTTAAAGATGATATTTTCCCTAGGAACACTGAATCTCTGCATCAGAGATTCCACCGCCTCCTTGTTTGTACCGAAGTAATAGCACATTTACTCATTCCCATCTCAATGAGGAAGAACCTAACATGACTTGTGCACCTGTATTAACCACATTTGTTCATTATTCTTATACACGAGGTATAGTTTTCGCAGTTCCTGCGATGTTGCAATATTGTGTTACCACTTCACCAACCAGCGCTATCCACAAGACCGAATGCGAGTTTGCAGACAAGCAACCATACAGTAATGACCGATTACAATTACGCTAGTCATTTGTCAGGAGAGCTCCTCATTAAAAGCATCCACTCCTTTTGCCCAGTGAAAACCACGTCATGTCTGAACGGCTATTCCACCTGCGGCACGATGAAAATCGAGGAATCAACCCCATTTAAGTAGGACACCCGTAAAACCATATCTTTAACTATTACCTGTTTTTGAAAGAGGTGCAGGTGCTATCAACTGCGATCTCACACGGGGCTTGTTGTTGACCTCATTTCCACAGCTCCCTAAAAAATAAAAAAAAACAGAACTATTAAAAAAAAGAGAAATATTTCATAAACATAAAGTTTCATGTTTCATTAACATAACTAATATGAAAAAAATAACACTAAAGAACGGCATTTTTTGTATAAGTAATAAACGACAAAAACAAATTAATAATACTGTTCGTACCACTGAGGATGTTACATCCTTTGTAATAATTCAATATTTGATTTACAAACGACGACTTCCTTCTTCCGCATACGTGAACTATCACACAGTTGAAACTGGATGTTTTAAAGGGGTTTTAAGCACCCCCCCCCCCTTCTCCCAAGAGATCCCATAGTATTTTGTTGTTGAAAGGGGGGGGGGGGAGGCAAGTTAAAGGAGCAAGTATAAAACTATAAGAATTTTATTTATTTAATTTTAAAGATTTTGACAGATTTAGAGATAAATTAGTTAGACACTAACGCATAAAGCAGTGATTTTTAAAGCAAAGGTGCATCCTCTCTCTCTTCAAAGGTAGTTAGTTTATAACACTTTCATGGCAGAGGAGGGGGATAGTAACTCATGCAGGACAATTAGAATAAGTACTTAGTTATTTCGAATTATCATGATGCCTAGAATAACTGGAAAAAATTAATTCTCTACATTTCTACTTCTAACATCACGTAGACCGTACTAATGCCAGATAAAAAAACAAAAAAACTTTCATATACACCATAATTAATTATTTTGAACTGACAAGATGTCTGACACCTCAGAAGTACCAGCTGTATTATTTTCATTAAAAATATTCAAATAGTTCAAAAGATCAAGTGCAATTTTTTTTTACTTTAACTTATTTTTACTCTAGAGTAATTATGTAAAAAAAACACAAAAAAAAAGCAATAGAAAATATAACTGTTAGTTCCAATGAATTGTCAAACCCTTTTACCTTTAAACCAGAAATCATAAAACAAAAACACAAAAGGAACCAAATGTTATAACCCACATGAAAGTAAATTATTTTCTTTAAGTAAAAAAAACAACACATACACAAGGAAGTAGGCAAGACACACAATACAAATATAACGATTGAATATAAGGTAACATGACTCGATATCAGTTTTAGAACATATACAAGCAGAACAGTATTAAGTCAATGATAGAGAACAAATTCAAAAGATTTTCCCCTGAATTGGTAACTCCTACTAATGATGAACTTAGTAGAGTAGCACAAAAGTTTTGAACAAAATAAATATATAAAATTAATTACTTAAATACAAGTTGACATTCAAAAATCTGGCAACCATAAATTCGTAACCCTTCAGAAATCCGAGACAGATTTCGAGAACACATTTTTATATTTCCAGCGTTGGTGTGACACAGTTTCCTGGACCTACTAAGTAGTATAATGCGAAATATTTTATTTTAATTACAATTCTTATTAGGATCAGTTTTATTTAGTTAATTTAAATTTATGTGCTGTTTAACTTCTTTCCTAAGAAGTGTAATACGGAGTATCTTATTCAGCAAGATTAAAATATTATACTACAATCTTTACTGTTTTTATTTAGTTCCTAAATAAAAAAAGCTCGCTTCCTTTACATTTAGTGCTTATTTTTCCATACAGGTGGTTATTATCTTAAATATATACGTCCATACAACATTATAAACTTCAAAAAATTTGGCTTTTTTTAAAAACCGGCAGACAAAGGTACTATCGTGACAAATTTTTGAATGTCAACCTGTAAACTAGTGACATAGGAATATTACGGGGATAACCTTTAAGAGAGGTTTTGTTAACTAGAATCACGATACATATGTTTGGCTCGTGTTTTAATTTTAACGCTTTTATAACGAGCCATTCATGAAAAACTCAATCATGTTGAACCAAGTTACATAGTAGGTTAGGATAGGTTGCAGTGGCAGTCCCACAAGAGAACACACGTAGGCCAAGCATTGGCCCTTTGTGATACCACACAATGAAGATTGATTCTACAGTGGGAGTCCTAAATTTTGCCTAACTCAAATGTATTTAGAGTAGGGATTTTTAACGAGTACATGACATCGTACAGGCTCGGGACCGACGGTTTAACGTCCTTCTCCGAGGGACGACGTGCTCAGATTTATTCACCTCCCGCGTAAATAAATCGAGGGCCAGGTGAGGATTGAACTCCGGTCCTATCAGTTCAGAGGTGAGCACATAACCACTGAGCTAGCCTGACCCCAAGTTACATAGTAACTAAATTTTATAATGTTCTTAGAGTAGTATTTGCGATGTCAAAAGCAACTGCATTTATCGTTTTGACTGAACCCAGAGTGAAGCTGAAGCTATTAATGTTGGTTTGGCTTCTCTGAGCAGAATTTTCACTGCTATCATGTAATCAGTAAGACATTACCTTCCTCTTCTCATTATCATCTATGAGAATTCTCAATGACTCTTATTTGAATAGTTTCCATCTACATATTTATAACATCTCTGATTGTAACATTAATATATTTTTGAGTACTTTAAATGAGGTACATATTGACAGACCTGCTCCTAGACTCAACCTCTGTGATACTTTTTTTTTAATTTTTATTTTATTTTGCTCCTTTATTTTCTAGATTATACAATTTTAATTATTCGTATAAAATAATATTTGTAGCAGGTGACAACACTGCTAAGTAGAACTTTTATTGGTCTATTCCTCAGAAGCAGTCTACTTCATTTCCTAATCTCGATGGGTGTCGAAATATCATGGTAAGTTTTCGCTGTTTTTCTATTTTTCTGTCCGAATTGATTTAGTTCGTTTGAATGGTTTCCGATAGCCATTTATTTAAAATAATTTTTCACAACTACATCTAATAATTCAATATGTTTCCTACACTTAGTCTAAAAGAAAATGTAAAGGCTCAGCCTAACTTTAAGAGAAAAATGTACCTGCTCTAATAAGAAACAGATGTACCCTATACCCCCACCCATGTCCATTCCATTTCCAGTCAGTCTTATTCAGAGGCACTCATCCTTAGGTTCGTACTTTCTGCCTTATTTTATTTTATATTAATTTTTGTACTTATTTACTTTGTACTATAGATAACTCTCTGGTGTCATTGTATTTTTTAGTTAATGCCTGAAGAAGAACACTACGTGTTCGAAACGCGTTGTTTATATCATTAAGTTTTATATGTGGAGACCATTTCATTAGATTTTTACCCTACAATACACCTAATAAATTAAATTAGTAAACAATCAGGCAAATCAAATTTTACTGACGTATCTGAAATAACCTAGCTCTAATTAAACTTCATACATATATTTAAAGGAATCTCAGTTAAATATATATAACATCTTAAACAGAACAGTTTTATACAATTCAGTATACTGGGAAAATTAAAGATTTTTAATTTCTTTTTAACACACTTATGTGTTCGAAACGTGTTTTTGTTAATAAAAATTCATTTGTAAGCAGACTAGTGTCTTTAACTTTCCCATTATGTGTAAAAACTGAATGGTAGCCGAATTCACAGCTCATAAATAAATTCTGTATAGATTTGAAAGCTGATTTTATTGCTGAAATTCAGATGGGATCTTTCTTATATTGTAAATTATGTAAACTTAGCATTTTTTTTTTAAATAAGTAACATGAATAATTACAAATACAGTAAGTAAAACAACAATCAATAAAGTGATAAAAAGCAGAACAAACCTACAGTCACATGCTATACATGTAGGAAAAGGAAAAAAATTGATATGTGGTTTGTAAGTAATGCAAAGAAGAGAAAGAGTTAGATAATGCATAGTTTAGTTAGTAAGCAAGTGATAGTGAACAAGGAATTGACTGACCTGAAGTTTGCTTTGGGGTGAAGTGAACGATCCGAGGGGTCATAGTTACCACTCCGTGCTAAACACAAGCATGCACCGTCAGCCATAACCGATTTAACCACTTACTGTAACTCTCACTCCTGGAGCTGTACAATGGCTAAGCTGTTCACTACTTCAACATATTTAGGTTTGGTTAAGATTAGATTGCAGTAGTAGTCTCATGAGAAAACACATTGGCCCTTTGTGATAACAAACAATGAATATTGATTCATTCTACATTGGGAGTCCTAAATTTTCACTAATTTAAGTGTATTTAAAGTAGGGGTTTTTAAGGAGGACCTGACATCGTACAGGCTCGGAACCGACAGCTGCACGTCCTCTCCCAGGGACTACATGCTCAGATTTATTCACCTCCCACGAGAGTGATATTGAACCCAGGACCTACAAGTCCAGAGGTGAGCACGTTGAACATGGCCCTCTTCAACATATTTACTCCCTCTATTTGTAGCTAAACTACCTCCTATATGAAAACCTATCATATAGACATTAACTCAACAATTATCTACGAATGTTTTCCAGCATCCCTGGCAAACATATTAAATAATAATTCATCAGTTTACCAGAAACTCTTGCAACAGTCAGTCACTCATATCCAGTGATTCCATTCCATATGTTTAAATTTACTTTAAGATTCATATCTTTTCGTAGCAGAAAACTATTTCTTATTATAAGTTCACTCATCATTACATTGTTTTTAACAATAAATAGTTTTTTTTACAGCTGCAATAATACAATGATATTATATACATCAGTTGTGTAATACACAAAAATAAGCATATATGTTTATGATTAGATCGATCACTATCTCTACTACCTTCAGGAATGAAAGACTAATAAACCTCTCCCATTTAGACATTTATATTACGTCTAAATTGTAAAGAGTTTTGATATTATCTTTACTTATTGTAAAGTTGACTGTAGGCCATACCAGATTTTTTTAAATACTTCTTAATATTATAAGCAATATTTTAATTTTTTCCAGATAGGATAAATATCTTCAGCATATCTTGAATATATTTTTGGTCTATTTAACTATTTAGTTCGATTGATTGAGGAAAAATCGGTCCCCCTTAAAATTTTACGTTTGAAATGACTGGTTATTTGAAGAAAATGTCAAAATTGGGTCTAGAGAAATTTCCTCATCTGCTTAGAAGAAGGAGCTCTCACATACAAAAAAAAAAAAAAAAAAAAAAAATTAAACACTACCACCCACTTGCAAGTTATACCAAAAATAAAGGCTGAATTTAATAATTTTATTTAATAGAAATATACACGCTAAATTTACAACTCTTTGTTTTTTTTTTATAAATTTTAGCCTGAATTTGTAAAAAGAAGTTGTCTTTTTTTGTTTTCTCCGATATTCATTGGTTATTTATTTTTTTTAAATAAATTTCCATCGAGCTTTAAGTGGTCTGCAGTAACTAGAGTTGGGATTATTTAAGAATTTATAGATTACAATTCTGGAGTAGGTCTATTGAAAATGCATGGTGGGTTCGCAGTCGACATTTATCATCCATCCCACCTTGCAACCTTCAGTTCACCCTTTTAGTGTAGTTGATAAAAAACAAAAATTGCTACTATTTTTTAAAGTAAATAATTGACATCTATGAGGTAAATTTGATTCGTTTATGTCTTTCTCATTACATTAACATCATATGACGTCTACTGACTTCTTAAGACAAATTAAGTAAGGCGGATGTGAGATGATTACAGATTTAGAATGAAATGGGATTCGACTTATCCATCGCTAAAGTGGATCCCAAATAAAAAATTAACTACAATTTTCGAACCCCCTATAATAATACTAAAAGCAAAAATCTGCAAATGGGGGTGTTTAAAAAAAAAAGAAAAAAAAAACTTTTTGGATGTGACCTCTTATTTCTAAGCAGATGAGCAAACTCCTTCTTTTTGAACGCTATTTTGACATTGCCTACAAAATATCAGTCATTTCCAACGTAACATTTTAAGGAAAAACGAATTTCTTCAAGCAGTCGAATTCAATAGTTAGACAAGGCAATAATATAAGTAAGATATTTATCCTACACGGGAACAATTTAAATATTAAAAAGATTTGTAAAAACTTTTAATTGTTAAAATAATGTAATAATGAGCAAACATATAAATAGAAATATTTTTCTAGAAATAGAAAAGATGACTCTTAAAGTATATTATAAAATACGGAATTTGCTTACAATAGTTCAAGTTATTTTATAGACCAAGAAAGAAAATTTAAAAATAAGTTAAGGAAATCAATGGTGTCATTGACCAGTTTTTATCAAAGGCTTGTGTCTTGAGAATACACTATAACTTACCAGATTTCTTCAAAGTTTTATGAAGCCTGGCAATTTATATTTCTAGAAATTATGACAATTTCATTTCTCTGAAAATCACTTTTTGATTTTTCTTGGTTTTCTATATCTGAACTTCTCTTTTGTAAAACATTAAAAAAACCAAAATGTGTAAAAATACCATAGAGATTACGTTTTATAATCAATTTTAAAAAAAAATTATCAACTTATTTCTAAACAAAGATTTGAAAAAATATATTTTATAGAACGAAAAGTTACGTCGTCATTGATATTTAATTTTTTGTAGCAGGGTCAGAGGCACACATTGCTTCCAAAATACTAGATTTATGAACAAAAAATGAATTCTCTGTAATATAAATGAATGAAGTTCTTAATTAATAAATCATTAACAGTTGTGTAATCCGTAATTGTGTGGTATTTACTCATTCTGAGGCAAAATGGATAAACAAACAAAAGTCTTCACACAAATGAAGTTTTATTCAACAACAACACCGCGTTTCGAACACTTTGTTTTCATCATCAGGAAGACACTGCAATACAAATTATACTTGTATCTAATCAGTTACAAAATTGAATGAAATAATAAAATTCAATTAAGAGAATTAAAGACATACCCAAGAATGTGACCAACCCTTCAGCACCACAACCTTGGGTATGTCTTTAATTATCCTAATTGAATTTTATTATTTCACTCTAATTTTGTAACTGATGAGATGTAATTTGCATTGTAGTGTCTTCCTGATGATGAACACAAAGTGTTCGAAACGCGTTGTTGTTCTTGAATAAAACTTCATTTGTGTGGAGACTTTTGTTTGTTTATCCATTTTACCTCAGAATAAATATTAATAACTTTTGTACAATTAAATAAATAATCAATTAAAATAAAATTGTATTCAATTAATATTTCGTAAATACAATTAAATTTGTGAAACAGAAGCTCAGTAAGACTTTAATATTTAGGGGAACTATGAAAAAAAGTACCTTTTTCTATTTTGTATTGAAATGGATTCTGATACAAAACTACGCACACGCATACGTCGCCTAACCAACAGCTGTACAGTGTAACTTTTTCTACACTACCTCTCCTTGATCTGTAGACATAGTTTTCTCGCTGAAGTATGTATAAGAATATACTGTCCTGTTTTGGTGAAAAAAATATAAGTTACACTTAATATATATATTATCTAAAATATCCCATTTTCTATTCGACATGTTCGACACCCTATCCAGATTCATGTATTGGATAACACGAAGTCTGAATTCATAATATCTCCCCAGTTTCGATTTGAAATTTCCCTGAGCGAAAACTTCCTGGAATAATATAATATGTGTTAAAGAAATAATTATACTCAAAACTAAAATAAGTTAAATATACTACCTACAAAATAATAATTAAATTTGTACAGCTCCAACTCTATGAGGGTTACAAAACTACATTCAAAAACACACTCATTTTAAATATTTTTAAATATTAACTACATCTAAAAAATACAATTATTATATTTTATTTGTTTAAAAAAAAAACATGCTCTAAGCTACCTGATCTTAGTACGAATGAATATGATTGTTTAGAAATACTTATGAAGAGAATGAAGTTAATTTTTCTATGAATTCTAAATGATTACCTTATGGCCTTGGGGGTAGTCTTTTAACTAATAATTAACTGTACCATGCAGTTGAAATGATAGCAGTTATTAATGATAGGCGATCTATGTTTGACATTATAATTGATTTACTGATGAGAGAGGAATAGTGATCTTATGGGTTGACTATAACCTTCATTTTCACGAGTTTCATTTAGAAGTCAAATGTAAACTAGTGATCATACCTATTTGATGCCAGTAAGTTGAAAAACTGAAAAGTATGGAAGATTTTCCAGATAGGAGATGAAAAAAAAAATTTTTCGAGTCATGTTTCTCCGATCGGCCTAGTCTCGAGGATATGTAGTGACACTATTTATCAAAGATCCCAAGCCCAGTGATGTAGAATCACATGTCAAAGATGGCGTCTAAATAACTAATAAATGGTACACAAAAGTAAAATATAACGTTTTTTCCGCATACTTGTTGGTGTCAAAGATGATATAATGAGACCGCCACCCCCCTTTTTTTCCCCTGCTGGTAAGGTTAAAAGTTAAGTATCAGGCAAATTGTTTTTTTTTTCTCGATTTGAGTACGCTGACCTGATACTGATGCGTGAAGTAAGTTTTGATACGCGACGTAGTATCGCGCGGGCCCGCCTCCGCGTGGTCACCTCGGGCACTTTGGAGTAATCTAAAGTGGCTAAAGGGTAGCACGTTAAACTAGTCGGCCTGATTTGATTTTTAGTGGTTATATGTCCGAAAGGCTTAGGAACACATATAAAGTCAAAACAGGTATAATTAAACCAGATTTTTGTTAGCTTCATGCCATACAGTATGCTTTTCAAGTTTCCTTGTTTTATATGATATCGAATAAAACTGATAGAAGGTTCATTAGTTATAAATATTTTCATTTTAATAAACTAAATCTTTAATACTTATTATGATTTTAATTAATCAACATTAAAATACTTAAGTCTTAAGGATATATTAAATCATATCACTAACTAAATTTACTTGGCAGATGGAAAAATTGGATGCAAAAGATTTGATAGGTTGGAGTAAAGTTTGTACTTAAGGTAGTTTGAGCGCTCTCAAACATGTTACACACTTCGTTCCTACTCTTAAATAAAGTTATATAGGTTTTAACAACTCTTAAAAGTTGTTAAAAGGATGAATTATCCTGGTCCACCGTTATAAAATGCCTTAAAGGAATTCAGTTACAATTTCTTAATGGTGAAATTACTTAGGACTCAGTTTACTAGTGCTTCATGCAGTGCATGGTGAGAAGGAATCTGTTATAATACAATATACAATATTGATCATATGATTTCATAAAAGATTTTACAGTAAATACGTAAAATAAAAATCAAAGCATCTAAACCAGTGTTTCCCAAAGTGGGCGGTGCTTTGATATCGGGGGGCGCTAATGCAAAAAGGAGTTGGGATTTTATTTCCATAAATTGAAAATGTTCATGCAATATAATTTCTAAATTTAAGTGAAAACACCACATGTAAACTTGTAGGAAAAGGTTTCTTAAAATTATTTGTTTTGATAATTTATTTTTATGTTAAAAGTATATTCTCATCTAAGTTTCTTTTATTGTGTATTAATTCTTTTGCATAAATATGCTATGAAACAATACATATATTGAATTAAAAATAAATATTCGATTAGTCATTATATTAATTTAATTATTAAAATGTTACTCATTTCGTTATTTGGTCTAAGATTCTGATTATTAAGGAGTGTTGAGTATAGGTTTACGGACCCAAGGGGGCGGTCGCTCGAAAAAGTTTGGGAAACACTGATCTAAACCATACTAAGAAAACCAGAAATGTGACTAACATCTTTCAACCAAAACAGGTAGTCTTCTCAGAGTGTCATTCAAACTGAGTATATATAAGTGAGACTCTGACGAAGACCACTTGTTTTAGTTAAAAGGGTTTAGTCACATTTTTATTTTCTTACAGTGGTTTATGCGCTGAAGATTGGATACAGTAACACTTCAATTGAATCAGTGCTCTTTCTTTTATAAGTATTTTAAGACTCAATTAAACTGCTTTTATTATTATCAATGAATGCCTATTCAATTTAACAATAGGCAAACTATTAAATTAATAGTAATTAATTAAATTGTACTACATAATTTATAGGAACAATTTTCAAAGATACAAGGATGATTTATTTATTAATTCCCTATAAAAAAAAAAGGATAACAATCATAAAAAGATAATCTGTTCCAGTTTTAAATGATTTTTTTTTATATTTTCGTAACTATTTACGATTTTTTTTATCTTTCTTGTTTTTCACTTTTAGTTATGATTTATGTACTGAGTGAGCATGCATATTACATTGTGTGCATGGTATATCCTCAAGAATGGGTTACACCTGTGTTTTTTGTAATCTTCTCCTGAAGACGGCGTCTTCATGATCGAGATTCATGAATGTTAGTGTCTTTTTGTGTTTCCCAGTTGTTACTTGAGTTATTTGTACATATAACATCATCGTCCAAATCATAGTCATAAATTCAGAAATGTGACTATCCATTGCCAAATTTCTGAATTCGTACTGTGGTTTTGACGTTTTATATTCTACGCGTTTACTGTAAAATCTTATTAATATTATATATATATTTAAAATCGGAAAGACGATCCAAACTATAATATATATAGGTGCTTCTCTATCAAGCAATCGATATATTATTGAATCTGTTACATATATATATATATTCAGGTAACTCACCACAAATTAAAGAAGATAGTCGCTCTAAGGCCTTTCGTTTTCACGTCGTCAGAGAGCAAGTGAATACAAGTTGTAAGCAGGTTATGAATTTTGATTTAAAGAAGGAGTAAGATTGGCATTGAAAACGAAAGGCCTTAGAGCGACTATCTTCTTTAATTTGTGGTGAGTTACCTGAATATTTATATCACGTGTTATTGTGACAATTTTCTATATATATATATATGTAAAATTTGGGAGCAGCCATTCATTTAAACATATTTCGTTGAATAATTGACCATATTTTGCTGAAGTCATTTTATTCATAAATTTTTGAAATTTCTAATAATTTCTTCTTTTCTTAACTTATTCAAGAATATTTGTTGTCGGTTTTGTTGGATCCTCACAAACAAATATTATTCAACGTTTGGATGAAGAAAAGAAGAAATTATTTAGAAACCTTGAAAAGCTTATGAAGAAAATGACTTCAGCAAAATATGGTCAATTAATCAACGAAATAATTGTTGTACGATTGTTGCTGCGGTTTGTGAAGACATACTCGTATATCCATGTGCGCATGCTAGTCTACGTACTTACTATTTTTTTAAACATGCTACAGCAACATCGCTTGTAAATTAAACCTTCGATAAGGAAAACTGTATAGTTTCTGAAGAAAGTAAAACAAGGGAAAGTTACTTCTTGTCAAGAAAGTATTTTTCTAGATTCTAGATATTAATCTAGATTCAAGAATAATATTAAAATATATTAATGAAATCATATAAAGAACAATGACAGTAAATGCTTACTAGGCAATCGAACGTTAAACAGAAAAATCGAAAAATTCGATTTAATAAATTGTTCAGGCCAATTGAAAAGTTTTAAGATGACATACCTTCCACTTATGTTTAAAATAAACTTCAAATTAATCTATTGTTCCTCCATCAATTCCAACAATTTTTTTCCCCCAAATTGCAACTATTGGAACATAGATGAATATAGAGATGGTTTACTTATTTTCACCGGAAAATATGAAGATACTTTATGAATTCATGTTATCACGATAGATCCACAGTTGATTTTCAAAATTTTCTTATATTGGTTGAAGTAAGAGGTCAATAGTTATTTTATTTACAGAAATAAAAGAGGAAATTTAAAACTTTGGCGCATAAAAGTATTCGGGAATGTTTATGCTGTGAAACTGATATTTTTTTTACAGAATCATTTATTAGTAATTATATATTGAAGATCCTGTTTTTTCTTTAAATGAGCTTTAAAAGTTGCTGGAGGTAGAAATATAGAGAATAGTCGAAAACAGCCTTAAGAGAATTGGATTGAATGCTAGGATGAATACTGGCAGGTGAAGAGAGCAGAACTTTCATGCAGAAACACAAAAAGAGAACTTACTGTGAGCTCATGGAGACGGCTGATACTGGGACTGGAATCTTGAGAAACCTCACCACTCAACTGAGCTTTCAGTTGTTTATATCTAAAAAAAAAAATACTTGAGTCAGACATTATTTGTTTTCCAATAGTCACATTTATAGGCGTTCACCTTTTAGTGGTATTGTAGGGAAGGAAAGTGTGGCTCATTTACTATTTGGCACCCATTTAAGTAATTTGCGAGCCACATTACCGAGCTGATTTAACATAGGGAGTCAGAAATGTTGCCTAATTCAAGAGGATTTAGAGTAGAGATCTTAAACAACTACTTGTCATCGTACCGACCTGGAACCAACAGCTTAACGTTCTTTCCATAGGACGGCGTGCTCAGAATTGTTTCAGCTCCTAGGTGAAGAAATCGAGGACAGAGTGAGAATCAAACCAGGAATATACCAGTGGATAGGCAAGCCACTGGACTATCCTGGTCCAAAGGTGGTCAGAAATGGTATAGTGGTTAGCCTGGTTGGTGTTAGTAACAAACATTTGAAGTCCTAAGAAGTGGAAAATTTTTGTTCCTCAGACAAAAAAAAAAAGAAATATGTCTGAGTCCATGTCAGGTACTCGCAAAAGATCGCAGCTCTTATAAAAATAGAAAAAAAAAAAAATTAGTTCTGTTGAAGAACCAACCAGGTTGTTAGATGACATCAAAGGGATGTTTTTTAAAGAATTTTTATCCAAGGATACTGTAATCTTTTACAATTTTATAATGAAAACTGTGGACTCTGAAAAATGAAAAATGTGTATGAAGTTTGAAGTTACCTTACCTAATATCTCGTCTATGACCGTACCTCAGCAAACATCATTCTCATTCCCTTGTTTATTTGTTTCTGAAGCACCCACTTTCACCTTCTATGGTTGGAAGCTGTGGTTCATTTGTTATTTGTACTGCTTATTTGTTCTTTTAGCCACATTAACTTTTGAATACATTGATTACAGAATTTACATGAACATAGGTTCAGTAGTTTCTTAACATAAGCCGTTAATATAAATAATTAATCAAACCTAAATGTAATTTGGGCGGAAAATTCTAATTAAAGTCTACACATACAAGTATTTGATAAATTGACACGTTTCAAATACCCTCAACCTTTTCAGTTATATTTTTTAACTGAGAAAGAAAACTACAGGCGTGAGAATGAATTGTCAAGTAGGCGTATTTGAAGATAGGAATTAAGTATTGTTAAAAAATAATAGCCCAAAGATCTAACCTAAAGGAGAAATAAACAAACATTTTTACTTTCAGCAGGTAAATATATGTAAAATATGGCA
This sequence comes from Hermatobates lingyangjiaoensis, assembly GCA_026182355.1. Lineage (NCBI taxonomy): Eukaryota > Metazoa > Arthropoda > Insecta > Hemiptera > Hermatobatidae > Hermatobates > Hermatobates lingyangjiaoensis. Next base: position 367,056 of record JAPFBL010000342.1, read on the forward strand.
AAATATCAGAAGAAAAGTTACATTCAAGCATACATACATTTTAAGAATCCAATCTACAAAACAATTCTACATAATTATTTGTTTACGGACACAAAGAGAAGTTCATATTTCTGACTGAATAGGTGCCATCGACATGGATAAGCAAAAAAACTATCAAACGCGTTTTGATAGTTAAATAAGTATACTTTGGGCAACAAAGGATTGTTGGTTGTCATACTTATCATAAACATGATCCAAAACTAATCTCCTTTTATCATTTTTTTTTAAGGAAATAATATTTGTAAAATATTACCTGTTATCCAACTGAACAATGTGCTGGTGAGCATTAGACAGCTGTTGGTTAGCACATCTAAGCTTATCTTCTAAGAGGGAGTTCTCCACACATTTAACTGAATATTTCTCTGAAAGTGACAGTATCTCGTGCTTTATATCTGACATCTCAGCCCTGAACAACAAAAGTTTTGTATTAAATAATTGATTAACAAAAGGATTATTAATATATTCGAGAATTTGACATTTTAATTCAGACAGTAATTCATAGATAAAGTAACAATGAAAAGTTTCGCAAATACCCTTGCAGTTTAGCGAATGCTAAAGAGAAATTTAATCATCTCTGTCATTTCTCTCAATTGTCTACAACTTTTTCGGCTTAATTTAAAATAATCCAAGTTTAATTTAAAATGATCCCAGTTTAATTTAAAATAGTCCAGTATAATTTATAGTAAGTACGGTTAATCCAGATTACTGAAGCTTATTAATAGACCAAATATAATATAAAAGAATATAATTTAATGAAAAACTTAAGATAAATTACTAATTACTTTTAGAAAAAATTAGTATATAATTCTTTCACCGTTGTAATAACAATGGTTTACTTACTTTGGCTTCCATAATTTCATTTTTTCTTGGTGATTTAAAGAAACACTTTATTGGATATATATTTTTATGGCATCAGTATATATTTTTAGGAAACATTTTATTCTTTCATTATTTTTTAATTCGCAGCATAAAAATGGCTGCAATATAGAGTCAAAATATAAATTTAGGTAATATTCGATCGAGGAAGTGAAAGAAAAGAAATGAAAATATGAAAGTCAAAGTAAGTAAAACATTGTCATCATAACAGTGAATGAAGAAATTTATATAAGGTTTTTCATTAAATTATATTCTTTATATTATATTTGGTTTGTTAATAAGCTGGAGCAATGTGAATTAACCGCCTCTTACTTTAAATTAAATTAAACATATAATGTTTCAAATTAAACTAGGATTATTTTAAATTAACCTGAAAAAGATGTAAATCAGAGTTTCTAAACTGTTTACAGTCTTGGCTCACTTTTAATCTAGAATTTTTTTGTGCATCATAAAATGATTACAGTAGAAGAAATTACTTCCATCTTACATAAATTAACTAAAAATATACAACCAAATAAACGTGTAAAGTAAGTAAACATTTTTTGCTTTCACAAACTACAAGTTATTCTATGCCATTGGCGTAAATTTATGTTTCAAGACCTGGTGCCATACATAAAGAAACTTTCAGCTATAAGGAATTCCTGCTTATAAATAATAAAATATTTCAGTATGATAGGTTTTCTTAAGCAAAAGCGAAAAGTCTTTTTGGTTCAAGCAAAAAATAATTTACTTTTGAATATAAGTTTTTCTTAAATTCTAAAATCTAAGAGTTGAAACTATTAACCTCTTATACACAATTTGAGTTTGTTCCGAGCAAAAAAAAAAAACGCTATGGTTGATCTTCAGTAAAAATAGGAAAATTTCTGTAGTTTATAGAGAATTCGACGTTGTTCATTACGGTTATGTGGCTAGACTGTCTGTTAGCCAAGACTGGAAGTAATCCTAAGTCCGAGCCCGACCAGACCCAAAATTCGGGCCGCGTCGGGCTTAAAATGTCAATTTTTACGTTCAGGTTGGTTCGGACTCCGGCTGCTCTCTAGCTAACTTTTTTTAATTTAATATACATTTATACATTATGTATAGTAAAACAACATATGGATATTAAGCTAAAGAATATTTGTTATAAAATAAATAATTTAGATAAAACAGATTACCGAGATTTACTTTGCTGGTTGAGAATAAACTCCAATACATACCCGACCCAGGTATATATTGGATCGGGCTTTAATGTACACTGGCCTGAGTCTGGTCGGGCTGGATTTTTTAGGCAAGATCTTACCACTAACCAGGACCAATGGCTCAGGGAAACCAAAGACAGTTGTCAAGCAAGGTCTCCGTAGATCGATCTTATACGATGTTCCATCAACTACATTAATTTTATATATGTCATGATAGAAAGAAACAGAAACCAGAAAATACTTGATAATAAAGTAATGAATCCTAATAATGGGCAGACTGCAACCACAGAGTCATTTGTTAGAATACTGGTACTATCTCTGACTCCAAAACCCTGATAAAAACAATTAGTTAAATCAATATTATAGGTGAGGTAAAGTAAAACTGACTGGTGTTGTCTGTGTATAGCGCTGAAGTCGTGGTTGGTGTGCATTTTACTAAGAAACTCTGTCTTGAACTTGGTTATTTCTTTCTGAACTTCAGCTTCGTGTGCCTTTCTCATAGCATCCAATGCTAAAAAAAAAAAAGAAAAAATATTTCAAACTTCATGTTAGCGTTACAATGGAAACTTACAAAAGAATAAGCACCCAGTATTCTTTCCTGGTGCTTAACCTGAGTGGACAGTTCACCTTTTAGTGGTTGAGATTAAGTGAAGAGTGGACTAATGGGTCAACGAGACCCTTACCAACACACGTCTATATAACGTATGCAAGAAACCCTCTCTTTTCCTTTCTCTTATATTTCTTAAAATACACACACTAATATATATTTCCCTACTGTAATATCGAGGTTCCACCTTGCCTACTGTAGAGACTTACATTAGGAGGAGACTCTCCTACTGTAGGAAAGGAACTACTTCACTATGGGTTGCCATGAATCATGGGTCTCAGTTCCCTAACTTAAGTGATTGAATCAAATGTATCATTGCTTGTAATTGTTTCTGTATTAGTCGGTACTAATACTAACTGTCGTAGTACATCAATCACAATTTGATGATATGTCCAGTTTCTATTCATTACATTATCAACACTGGTTAACATATTTTCTTCCTTCCTGTTCATTTGATTCTCAGGCAGTATTGTGATTTGATTCCTGTCTAATATAGACTCAGGTAGTAGAGACTGGTAGTCAGTATTCATTAGTCCTCTAGTGACTCCTGTGTAAAACTTATTATTATTATTACAACTTGCCTATATACGAGTACAGTCTTAGTTTAATTGGAACTAATTGGTTTTCTTATTATATTTTAAAAATATAATTTATTCAAATATTATTTTCACAAAATTCTGATAGTTTGGTTTGAAATTTTACATTTGATTAATAGCATTAGTATAACAAAATATTTTGGGGGGTGGGGTGCAGTGGCATAACAACACGGGCCAGGAGCTCCTTTCAGAGGGGGTGAAAAAAGAAAAATGTTGAAATTTTATACAGACAAGAGTATTTAAGGTCTTAATTGTTTTTATGTTTTATGTGTGTAATACCACTTTTAATCTGTAATATTTACAAATTAAAAATAAATATATTTTAAATTTTCCAGAACGTCTTTTTTAAAGGGGTTGAGTGGTTTATTATATTTGTTTATGTAGCCAGTTAATTTCTGCTAACAATTTTTTTTATGATTTGAGTTATACGTTTTTGTTTTATTTTTTTTTTTTTGGACGACTGTATACATACATTTACAAGTACTGTAATAAGATGAAAGTCTGGGACTAATACACAGCAATCTAAAATTAGATCCTTGATTGTAATTCCATGAAAGTAAATATTTTGAAAGGACTTTCTGGAATTTTGAGGGTTAACGGATTTTTAACAGCCAGTAGGGAGGAGGGGGGGGGGGGCAAATCTTACGACTACTCCGACAAAAATAGTTGCTACGCCACGGTGGTTGAGGGTGTTAACGGATTTTCAAAAACTAGTAGGAGGGGGGGGGGGGCAAATCTTACGACTACCCCGACAAAAATAGTTGCTACGCCACGGTGGGGGGGGGGGGGGGCGCTTCTAGGAGTGAACGACATTAAAATACCATTGTTCTAGAATAAGGTAACAACTTGTACAAACGTTGAACTTACCCGCCAAAGTGGCGTGTGTTTCTTCTGCCAACGCCTGTTCCTTCTCCAGCCGGAGACTTTCTAACTCTCTGTCGTGCTTCTGCTGAAGCTCCTCGACTTGTCGCCTGTGAGCCTTCTCCATCCCACTCAAACCTTTTTCACAAACCGCCTGAAACAAAACAACATTACTTCCAATAAAATACGCTATCTACTTTAGTTTAAGTGGGAACTTAGTCTATAATTCTCAAGTATCAGTACAGCACAAGTAACTAACTCAAATGTTTTGTTTATGTGGGAACTTAGTCTATAATTCACAAGTATCAGTATAGCACAAGTAACTGACTCAAATGTTTTGTTTATGTGGGAACTTAGTCTATAATTCTCAAGTATCAGTACAGCACAAGTAACTAACTCAAATGTTTTGTTTATGTGGGAACTTAGTCTATAATTCTCAAGTATCAGTATAGCACAAGTAACTGACTCAAATGTTTTGTTTATGTGGGAACTTAGTCTATAATTCTCAAGTATCAGTATAGCACAAGTAACTGACTCAAATGTTTTGTTTATGTGGGAACTTAGTCTATAATTCTCAAGTATCAGTACAGCACAAGTAACTAACTCAAATGTTTTGTTTATGTGGGAACTTAGTCTATAATTCACAAGTATCAGTATAGCACAAGTAACTAACTCAAATGTTTTGTTTATGTGGGAACTTAGTCTATAATTCACAAGTATCAGTGCATACAAAATAATAACTAACTGACTGAAAAACTTTTGTTTATGGGAACTTAGTCCATAATTTTCCAGTATCAAGTTTCAAGTACACAGCACATAGTAACTGACTGAACAAAAAGGAAAATAGAGTTTGTAAATAAATTTCACCAATAGCAGTAACAATGCTTAACCAACCAACTACATGCTTTAACAACGGTTATAAAACTATGTATTTAAAGCTACTGCAATGTCACAATTTTTTTGCGTCCTCTATTTTAAGAAGAACAGTACATGTTCGAAGAGCTTTGTTTTCACTCACGAGCTATGCAATCCTTTACTGCGTGGTTTTACTCATGATTAGAATGAAGGAAAGAAACATCAAGTTTGTGCACAGAAAAGAAGTCTTTTTGTGTGCAGAGAGTTGGAGTTTCTTTCCTTCATTCTAATCACGAGTTTTGTTTTTGTAATAAACCTTTGCTTATGTGGATTCCAGACCTATGATTTTCAAATATAACAATATCTTTATTGTTCTGAGATTCCACCTTAAGATGTTGAATCTCACGCTGGTAGCGCGTGTGCAGAGTGTTATCCTCAATCTCCGGAGGATCACAACAGGACTGCATGTGCTCCACTTCTTCCTGGTATTGTTGTCTAAGCTCCTCAACCTTTCTCTCCAATCTTCGATTATTTTCCAATAAAATCTCTTCTTCTTCTAGCTGCTTCTTAATCTTTAAAAAAAAACCAGTAAAATATTAATTCAGAATTAAATTTTTAAAACACTTTTCTCAACTTGAATAGAAACAAAGTTATAACATCTTACAGACGAGCCTGTCTTTGACGGGTATTTTACAGAAATTAATTCCAAAATATACTTACAATCAGAGATGATACTTGGTATTCCAAAATATTATTGGGAATTATAGCAGAAAATATTATACTTACAGTCCATAACTGCCACTACATCTGAAGTTCCACACATTTTTTTGTTTTTAATTGATTTTAAAGGCAACTAATTTTTAACAATGAGAATAACCAAAAAAATCGTACATTACTCAAGTCAATTATTAATTATTATCACCAGTGGTACCTCGGAGTTCGAACTACTTTGAACTCGAACAATTCGGACTCAGAACAGAGATGTTTGAGAACATTCTGTCCCCAGAATTCGAACATAATTTTGGAACTCAAACAACCATCTAAACCCGACGCGGCCGGATATAGTCGAGTGAACTTTAAAAAGACTTTTTATATAAAGAAACCTACAATATTTAAAAAAAAATACACCTATAGATGATCTGACCAGACGGATTATCCCATTTCCCATTATGTAGTTCTTATAGGAAAATTAACTTTGGTTTTTGACCACATAGGCTGTAAGCCAACATTTTCGAACGAATTATAATATAGAGCCAAGGTACCATTTTACTGTGTTTCATATCCCCATTAAACAAAGCAGTTAGCCCTTAAGAGTGGATAATTAACGAAAAAATATCCCAATTCAAACAACATAACCTAATATAAACGATAGGCTTTTCTTTCAAGAATCTCAGAATCCCATTTTCTGATTTTTACAAGATTTTCTTTGAAAAAACAGTTTTATGGGAAATTACAATTTTTTCCATTTTTTTTTTGTGTTATGATGAACATATTTTTAAGAGAATTATTAATAACTAATCCGTCGTAGAAAAATACAAACATTAAATAAAAAAAAACAATTTCAAAATAGATACCGGTATACCGGGTTAAAGAGTGAAAAGTAAAATTAAAAAAAACTGGATAATACAAAATATATTTTAGAAAAATATTTTATGAGAAAAAAAGAGAAAAGTCTGACTGACAAAAACATTGATTATATTTATTCATTAAAATAATTTTATAAAAGCTCCAAGTAAAAAAGTAATTTGTATTACTAACTTTTTTCAGACATATATATTTTGTAACAATCATCAATTTTTTACTCAATTTTCGTTTAATTTTTTTCTCTTCTTTCATCTTAAGTCATTGTATCAAATGTAGTGCTCAAATCATTCATTCCAACATAAATTATTTAAAACTAGGATATAATTATTATACGAAAATACAATTAATCTATTTGATATAAATTTATCATTAATCTAATCCCGGGAATTTCCCAAGATCCTGAGAATAAGATCCATTTTTCTTGTATCCCCGAAAAAGGTAGAATTGTCAGGAAAACGGATATCCAATATACATCATCATTTTATGTTAACGATATACAAAAATTCAAATTGGTTTATTTTAATGTTGGTCAAAAATTCATTCTCAGAAATAGTTTCCTAAGAAATAAAATAACTATGTTTACATAATACACAATAAATATATTTCCACAATCACATGTTTAAAAAGTAATAGTTTACTATTAAAATAGACAATTTATATTCATAACTTACCATATCTTCTTTTTCCCTTTCAAACTCTTCTCTCAATTGTTTCAATTCATCTTCTTGCATTTTATCAATATTTTTTATCTTTATTGAATGTTCCTTTTCAATCCTAAAATAAACATTATTTTTTAATATATATGTATAAGTTAGCAGCAGATCTTCATCCAAGCATACATTGTTGAAAAGCAGAGCAGATTCTGCATTCACGACTTTTTTAAGTAGCTAAATTAAGTAAGTAGTGAATAAATTTTAGTAGTTATTGGACTATGTTTTTTGCCTAAAAATGTCCCTGGGATATTTGCTATTTGCTTTGCCTCTGCAACATAGAAGTGTAATTAGGAAAAAAGGACAGCTACTTAAAAAAGTCGTGAATGCAGAATTTGCTCTGCTTTTCAACAATATATATACATATTCGTAAAAGTCAAAAACCTTGAATTGGAGAAAAGGTTTCGAAGTTTGGAGAAACATTTATCAAAGCTAAGTAAAGTGAAATCAGACATAACGTTTTTAAATACATATATATATCTGATAAACGAAAAACAGCTTAAGGCATCAGGTTTAAGTAATTGAGAGTTGGATCAAATCAAACCATCAGTATTAGAACCTGAATGACGGACCGAACCCTCATTCAATTTAGTCCTTTATACACAGCAATTTAATGAAACGGTCCAACAAACTTTTAATAAAAAATTAGTGAAAACGAAGATAACACAGGGATAGAAACAGCTAACTAACTAAAATATATATATATATTAGTTGACTGTCGCCCTCCGTCAATTCACTTCTTCTCCTGAGGACGACAGCCATTACGGTCGAAATATTGAAAAGTGAGTCTTTGTTATGTTTCTGCCTCTGTGTCACAGTTTATTTTAAGTATATATATATATGTTTACTTTATGAAGTATTCATTTTCTATGTTTAATTATCTAACATGCAATAGCAATGATTAAAATATTAATTGTTAAATATTTACTAACCTAGTAATTTCTTGTTGCATAGTGAAGCACTTCTTGCAGTCTCTGCAACTTTTAGCGAATTTTTGAATATTCATGACTCTCTCTTTCATGAATTCTAGTTTTTTATAGACTGATTCAATCCACATATCACTGGAATCGGTTTTTTCTGACGAGGTGTCGAGTTTGTTTTCAGACGGCACCATCATCTGCTCCAGGGAGGTGATTTCATTATTCAATTTCAATAAAATATCTTTGACTTTTTCATCATCCTTGAGATCTTGGGTTAGATCTCGGCAAAACTTGACATACAGATATTGTATTTCCGAAAGAAGACTATTTTCTTCTAAGTTGGCCGATCCGTCTGGTTCAATTTCAGGGTTTTCATCAGAGAAAATGACTGCTAGTCTAGCATCAAGTAGAGATTTGTGAGCAATAATGTCGGTCAAGTGCTGTAGTGCCTGCCTTGTAGTTTCTTCTTCAAGTTGAGTTGGTTTTCTGGAGTCAGGTTGATTTTTTAGTTGTTCTAGTCTGTATTCGAATTCGTTTCTTACCTTTTCTAGAGCCATATTCATGTTTGTTTTCAGTTTTTCCGATGCCATGGAAGCCCAGGCCTCCAGATTAGCACGGTCTCTCACCACTTTAATGAACCTGCTTTGTTTTTCAGCTTCAATACTGTTGTGATAGTCTCCACAACACTGTGATATTACCTGAACGATTTCTTCTTGTATTAACTCTTGATTAACTGCTTCTTGAGCCATCTTCCAAGCCGTCTGACAATAGTCATTTTGAGCAGAACCATTCGTTTCTTGCGCTAAAGATTCTAAGGCCAGTACTTGAGCCAGCTCAACCACACTAGTGTTTATGTACTCAGTAACTTTGGTATCGATAACAGTCTTCTTCTTGAGCAGCTGGCCCAGGAGGGGATCCTGTTTCCGTTTATCTTTTGGTTTCCTACTTGCCCGTTTCACACTCTGCTGAGCCAGATGTTTCGATAGAGCTCTTGCAAGATAATCCAGAGAAGTTTCAATATTCGTTGTCCCAGATCCATTCAGTTTCTCATCAAGTGAATCTATTAGCCTCTCAGCATCTACCGTGTCTGGAGTTTTATTATCTATAACAGCATCATGAAGACGGCCAACTAACACTGACTCATAGGCCAACTTCTCAGCTAATAAATTCAACTGCGCTTCATTAGTCCACTGTCCAGCCTTAATCAACGATTCTTTCTTCTTTGCCAACACCACAAGCTTGGCTCTTAGTAAGTTTTCCATCTTTTTCACTTCCGAGAATATTTCCGATTGAGTATCCACTTCATCGGTGCCATTAAAAAGTTTAAGTTCATTTGCTTGAGCACTGGGCTCAGATACTTTTGCTATCTTTGCCTCCAATGTGTTCAACCGAAGCAGCACCTTCATAGGCTCAGAACTGGTTGCACTGTCCAGTGACTTCCTTCTTAGCCTGGCTGCCAGCTTATCTGCCTTCTTATCACGTCCCGTTGACTCTACCTTCACATCAATACAGCTCACCTTCTTCTCTAACTCTGATAGTTTGTCTTCAAATTCTTTAGATATAGTAAATGATTCCCTTCCTTTCAAAGAAAGCGACCTTCTCTTCTCCCTAGTTTCTGTTTTTGACAGCTTCTGTTTCAAACTTCTTATCTGTAACAAATTTTCATCTGTTAACAATTTTTGTATTACAAATCTTAATTAATTTAATTCTTTCATAAAAGATACAACATGAGGTAAGTTTTAATTACCTGTAACAAGTATATGACAAAAATATTCTATCGATGAATGCAACGATAGAATTATACAAATATATACAAAAATATTCCATAATGACTGACTCACATATCAAACATATAGTAGCAAAAAATACTATTTATGAAATGGATTATCACAGGACTTGAGTTACATATAAGAAACGATTAATAAAAATTCATTTACTGAACCAGAAAAATTGGAAATAACCTCTTGAGACTAAAATAAAAAATTGGCAACAAAATACTCATTTGAAAATATTTTAATCATGAATAACTTAAGAGAAAATCTAAAAACACGGTTAATTAGAAATTTTTTTCCTTCAAGTTTTAATTGGAACATTTTTTTTCGAGATGTCATCAAAAATTTGAACAAAACTCTCAAAAAACTAAAATAGTGTTTTGCTTTCAAAGAAAATGTTCTATGAAGCAGTAAAATGTATACCAACGGATGATACATTTCTTCTTGAAATATATTTAAAATAAGTGGTCAATATAAAAGAAATGGCAATTTTAAACTTTGTTTATACTACTTGTTTAGACTTTAGCATTCAGCCGCCATTGGTGCAGGTATTTTTACTCAGAAGTTTTACATTACTTTTATTCAAAACATTATTTAAGATATAATAATGTTTGCACTTCATTCTAATTTGTACAAATTAAAAAAATGTAACTGACAGTAATTAGAGTAGGGATCTTTAACGAGTACCTGATATCGTACAAGTTTGAGATGATAAGCTCAGATATTCACCTCTCACGTGAGTAAATCGAAGTTCAGAGTGGGTATTGAACCCCAGAATTCAAAACCTACCAGTTCAGAAGCGAGCATGCTACAACTGAGCTATCCTCACCCCTCTCCAAGCGAGTAAGAAAGGTGCTCGTGAATAATGAATTTGAACACGGCAAAAATTAAAACTCTTCCATATATAATAAATTAATCAATAACTTTTTTTTTAATCAATAGTCACCCATGAGCTTTACGTTACAACTTTTTATGCTAAGGAGCGAAAGTGTGAACCATTTTATCATTCTGCATCTATTTTAACCATGAGGGCGCGACATTACTGGAGGGGCTCACATCAAGTACCATAATCTCACCCTTCCAAGCAGTAATCTTAATCTTTAAGCTTTATTAATCTTTGCTTGATCTTTAATTGATTTTTAAGCCACTATTGCTTAACATGGCTAAAATAGGTGCCTTATAACTGAAATTGAAGTCAATTTCCACCCTTAAAAATACGTATCGTAAGGCCTATAAATAACATCTACAAAAATATTTTTTTTGATTTTGAGGTGTTAATTTGACCTGTTTCTCTGCAGCAGAGAGTTTGCAGGCGAGGTCCTGCACCCTCGAAGCCATCAGACTACTGCTGGCCTCTGCCTCCTGCTGTCGACTAAGGGCCTCCTGGCGACACGAGACCAGGCTCAGTTCCAGCCAGTCAGCCTGGCCCTGCGAGTCCCGTAGTTCCCTCTTCATTGCCCTGATCTCACTAACTGCTTTCTCCAGACGTACGCGAACCTCCACATACTCCTCCACCAACCTGCAAACAACACATGCTATCACATATCAAACAAGCCATTTACAACACCACAATTTGCTTTCATTTGTAAGGATTTTTCTGGCCACACTCAGAACAGTAATGCAAACCTATGACACGCGTGTCAGTGTTGACACGTAACCTATTTATGGTGACACGCATCTGGTAAACTAACCTTTCTCTATCAATTTGGCTGAGATGGTCGAGGTCCAAGTCGAAGTTGGTGAGATCCGAAAGTGAATCAAGGGATCTTGACCGGGACAAGGACTGAAAGCGAAGAGCCTGGTTGGATGCGGCCAGTCGTTCCTCAAGTTGGATAAGGCGGGTGCGCAGGTTTGCTGCCAGCCCACTGGAGTCCTGGTTCTCGGAGGCGGCCAGTCTCTCCTCCAGCTGGAGGAGTCTTGCACGCAGTCCAGCACCAGCCTCCCTACTGACTGACAACTCTCCACTAAGTCCTGCCACTCTGCCTGCCGCCGCCTCCAGTTCCGCCTCCGCTGCTCGTCGCCAAGCCTCCCATGCAGCTTTCTCTTCTACATATCTAACAACACAACAACAGTCAAACCTTCACATGCCAGCCACTTAATTATGCATATGTTTCCCCTAATCTGCTTCGAATTTCTAGATTACTGGAATTATAACGGTCGTAAGTTCATTTACAGCCGTTATCAATTACAAACCTCATTGTTCAATTTATGTTTAAAAACCGTCCAAACAGTATGTGACATGTATATTACTCATTCAGTTATTTACAACATAAGGGTTGAGTCAAAAAAATTATCATATGTGAACGACTGATTTACAGAATCAGGATATTAGTTAAAAAACATTATTGGAGCTGAGCACTTGAGTCATCAAAAGATACCCACTATCCCGGGCTATGGCTCGGTGAGATCAGTGCCAATATTTAGTCATGTTCACACTAAACCTGCTGGTAATGGTCTCTAGATATCTCTTGTTGATATGCAGGTACTCGTCGGGTAAGGTTACCTACTTCTCACTCAGTGACTCAAGAACCAGTTCAGAGAAGTCTACTCTTCCTAGGTAAGAAACTACAGCCAACACCAATTGACAAGATGGTTTATACAAAAACATTGGATACATTTTTCCTTCATGGTACGAACTATCTTTTAAGGGAATTAATGAGATAGCCTGGATCACAAATACCTTACTGAATCTGGAAGAGAGTAGTGACTCAGACAGTCCAATTATGGACTTATCATAGGTTGTTAGAATCTACCCTAAATCCATACAGTTTTAGGACTACCATAGTATCCATAAGGATTCGGTCGTCCCATATTCCTGAGACCAGAGCTGACTTCTACAGTGAGTCTCAGTTATAAATTCCTCCAGCAGTTCAGTCCATGGACTTTCCCAATGGTAAGGATTACAAACTCATCATATAGCTTCACTGGTTTCGCACATATCCATAATGTAGGAAGTAAATTTAATATCCCTTAAAACGGTATAGAAAGCCGATGACTTCCTTCCTCCACACAAAAACTCATTTTTACCTTCAATTTACATAATTTTTTTAGTTAATACAAAGGGGACAGAAGATAATATTTTTAATTTCATGACCACTATTTGAGTCTTCTGAAATTCTTTCTCTACCTTTATATAATTTTTCTATTAAAACTGTAAAATTTAGTTATAAGTAAATAAAATTAATTATTATATTTTTCAAAAACTACTTATTTATCATTCTGCATGTATAATAATTAATATATTATTTAGGTATCTAATTTGATACCTATGCCTTAAGAAGTACAGAAGAATATCTTTATTTTCAGTAAATTTTGTGGAATTTTCTTCATTAGGAAATTATTTGGCGTGCCAGATATAGATCGATTTTAGAATGTACACTGTAAGACGTATCCACATCAGTATTTAAGTAAGTTTTCATCTATACGTATCATGTAGTAATGATGTTTCAAAAAAATAGACTATTTCAAAACTCCTACGTATTATGATGTTTTAAGGGGTGAAAGATTCGATTTCATTAAGGGTAGCCAAAAGAAGAAATTGAAATGGACAAGGTAGTACCTCTTCTTAATGGCCTCCAGTTGAGCGGAGTCAGGACGCCTGGAATCCTCTGGTTGGCGCAGCAGTCGCGTGGGGCTGACCTCATCCTGACCCAGCTCCCAGAGCCGGTAACTCAACTCCTGGTCGTCTCCTGGGTACTCTGCCGTCGATATCTGCACAATTGTTAAAATGAAGAAAAATAAAGAGTAATTCATGAAAACATTAAAGATGAATCTATACACATTCCGACTTAGTTGGTTGGATTTTCTTTGATACCAAACAACCTATCTCGGACTTTAAAAACTTCGTTTCCTAGTAACATTTATACTGTGACATATCAATGATCAAACCATAATATGAAATGGGAAAACAAGACTAAGATCTTTCAATCGTAACAAGCGGTCTTCGTCAGAGTCAAAAACCCAACTGAAACACTAGATGTAGAAAACATTTGGTGAGGGGTTGAGAAGAGTGGGAGGGAAGGGTGGTATTTTAAAAGAGTGAAAGTGCAGGAAAGGATTTTTGGGGAAATAAAGGAGTACAAGTTGTGGTTTGATCATTGATTGTTATTTCACGTGTTTAAGTGAAATCTTTTTAACTGTGACATATATTTATATACTTATATACTAACATCAAAGAAAGAACAAACATAAATTGAATTTCCTTTGACGCCATCAAGCTAACTCGGAAGAATTTAAAACTTCGTTTACCAGTTATCATTTATACTGTGACATATACATATATACTAAAATCACAGAAAGAACAAACATAAAAAAGATTAAAAAAATTCACTACCATAACTCAACAACCTGTAGACGCAGTCGAAATATAGTATTGAGTTTTTAAGAACACTTTTACGTGTGTCACTCTGTAAGTTTAGTTTACTTAGTTCGTGGAATTGTTTTATTTAATTGCTTATATGACGCGTTAGGTGCCAGAAGGGCCAATTCAACAAAAAAACGAAAAATGGGTTTTTCATCAGAAAAGTGTTTCCATAACCTTATTATTACGCACACAAAATATCATAACCCAATTCATCCTCCTTGCACTGAAATTTCGAATTTTACTTTAGAGACCGTAAGACAAACGGACTTCAGGCAGCACTATTTATTATAGTGTTATAAAAGTGTCCCGTTATAAATTTTCTTAGATAGGATTCTTTTTTAATTTCATTTTTCAGAACGGTTCTCTGTTGTAAAAATGAAGCAGTCAGACATTTTAAACTTCGACGAGTTGCAGAAGTTTGTTGTAAACAGAAAATGCAAGGATGTCAAATTTATGGATGCGCGAAAACTGATATTCGATCATGAGTATCAAGAAGGGTACGTAATCCAAACAGAATATCAAGCCAATTCCATTAATAAACACCACATTAGATTACAAAAAGGAAGAAAACCTTTCAGTTCCAGTATTTTCAATCTAGCTAACCAGTTATTAGTGCCAAAATATTGTGATATTTTGCCTATAACTCAAGAAAAAAAGAAAGATATCAATGAACTAACAGAATTAATGCCTTCTTTTGCAAAATTGTACTATAAAAGTATATTAGATCAATAGAAGTGCAAAAGGATAAAAGAAATGATGCCTCAGTTGATGAAACTGATAATATAATGGATTACATACCCTAATTTATGATACAAATGTAAATTACTTTGTAAATACTGTGTATTGTATGTAAATAAAATTGTATTGTATATAAAATTGTTGTGTTGATATAATATACAAATTTGAAATAAATGTTACAGATACAAAGCTAGCTATGAACCGTAAAAGCTAGAACACATTAACAACACTTTCAAATGCTTCTCCTGTAAACTTTACTGAATGTTGAATTGGCCCTTCTGGCGCCTAACGCGTCATATGTAGTCACAAAACATCAAAAGTAGTGTTGGGACGACTCTTAATTTTTTTCCGAATTTGATACAAAGTACAAATCAGATTCCTTAGCTGCTTTGGTTGTACCTGTATGTGCTCAGCAACACAACTATCTTAATTAATTTTTCTGTTGACCTTATTTGTTGAATGTATAAAAAATGGTTCTAAGTTTGTACTAAATGGTACTATAGTACATTTCGTACCATGAAATACATTTAAAATACATTTTGTACACTATGGTACAAATGTACCATGAACAAATGTACATTTGTACTAAATGGTACAAATTTATGGTACTAAATTTGTAAAAATGGTTCTTACGTTCTAAGAAGTGACGAACATAATGAATAAATTCATAAACCTTACCTAGTATCTGCCCAGTTACTGTAGATAGATTTTGTGTACTCTAGTATTTCCACTTGAGGCTGGTCATATCGCTATAATAATTGTCCTATTGAAAGTACCTCCTGTTCGTTCCGAGATATTAATTTGTTCATATAATATTATAGATTGAAAATCATGCCTCAATGAAAATCCGTTATAATTCATAAAATAGTGTTATATGTTCAATAAAAATGAATTCATTCGTACAAATGTAATTTGGAATTCCATCTAGGTAGGTAAACTCTTTTAACGGTAACTTCATTTCATAGAGGTAAGAATACCACTACATGTTTTATAATGAGAAATTTATCACCGATTAAAAAATACTTTTCTTTAAAAAGGTACGTATTCACTTAGAAACATTCATTTGGCATCATAAATCAGTACAAATTATAATTACCCTTCAACGTTCCAACTTCCAGTAACTACAACACCAATAAGGATATGATTCCATCTCTAATACTAACTACTGTACTTTTTCATTACGAGTTGTATTTTTTTTATTTATTACTGCAATTACAGTTGAATAGTTTTTTATATTTTTTAATTTTTAATTGAACATTTCAGGACCCCGTGAAACACTGAACCACTATCTACGAGGGTTTACTGTATCAGGGTCAGGCAAATCAGTTTGCTGAAACAATTTTTACATACTCGATATTCCTACACATATATACTCTAAAATCATACAGCAAATACCTTGGTCTCAGAGGCAGGTGGAGAAGAGACTGTGGAGGCACTGACGACATCTTGTGATGACACTGAATCCAAAGTCGACCTTCTTGAAGTTGGAGGGGAACTCCTCGACCTTTTGCTTCCATACACTCTCAACTTGGACACTCCCCTAAAAAACATGTAATCACTCTGATCTTCACCATTTATACAAGTCTTAAGAAAATTTCATCATTATAAATGCAGGAAAGAAATCATGCCTTTATAGTTTATAATGAAACAGAAATTACTTGTAAAATAAAATAAATTAACCAAATAAAAAACAATACATACAATTTATACAATAAAATGAATTAACTGTCTTCGTCTATATTAATAAAATAATTTTATTGTATTGATTTTTAATAATAAAATAAAAATAGTCAGTACAATTTATACAAATAAAATAAATTAACTGTGTTCCTTGTTTAAAATTGAATTTCTTTTGATTTCCTTAACCTTAAAATGGATCAAATCTTGATGAACATATCAGACCATTTTAATCTAATATTAGTATATTTTATACCAACAAAAAAAATACAAAAAGAAATAAAATAAAACATAACAAATAATTATTTAAATATCTATATTATAAAAATAAGAATGAATAAATAAAATTGTTTACATACAAACAAAATTTAATAGAAAAATAATTTGATAGGATTTGTGAGATAACATTTTTTGAAGTTATTTTTGAAATGTTTTAAAACAAGTAAAGTTTTTTTTTTAAAAAACATTTTAAACAAATGAACATTAAATGTAGTCTTGTCTTATTTTTGATCTATATATATAAATCACAATAAGAAATGAGAAAACAAGACTAAGATCTTTCAACAGTAACAAGCGGTCTTCGTCAGAGTCAAAACAGTGTTCTGAGTTTCAGTGTTTCAGTTGGGTTTTTGACTCTGACGATGACCGCTTGTTACGGTTGAAAGATCTTAGTCTTGTTTTCCCATTTCTTATTGTGGTTTGATCATTGATAGTTATTTCACGTGTTTATGTGAAATCTTTTTATATATAAATGTTGATAAAAGTATCGGGCATAAAGTAGAAATAAAATAAAAGTTTATCAGGACTCGGCTAGTTCTTCAGGTTCAAATTAAACTCTCATAGCCAACATTTCGGTTTTTATTGATAACCTTTTTCATAGGTTGATATATACAATTGTTGAAAGAGAAAAACTAATTATTACATTAGAGATTATTTTACAGAGAAAACAGTTTGTGGTTTTTAAAAACAAATTGTTTTCTCTGTAAACTAATCTTTAATGTAACAGTTAGTTTTTCTCTTTCAACAATTTTATAGTTCCACCTATGTAAAAGGTTTTCAATAAAAACCAAAATGTTGGCAACGAAAGTTTAATTTGAACCTGAAGAACTGATAGAGTTCTGATAAAGTTTTAAGACAAAATAAGAAGCGGTACCTGGCTCTTTCCTTGACTCTGGACATGGGGGTTCTGTTGAGAGGAGGGGAAGGAGGCAGTGCCTCACCCCACTCCCCACTCTCTCGGCGACCCTTCTCTGAGGCAGTCTTGTATTCTTCGTCAGAGGAAAACAGCATCGATCTTGCTGAAACACCACAACCAACGCTGTCTCCTTCTTGGTCTCTCCTAAGCAAAAAACAACTAATCAATAGTATTCAATGCTAACACTATAATAATAATAATGATAATAATAATAATAATAATAATATATATATATATATATATATATTTAAAAACCAACTGAGTTGGGTTTTTGACTTTGACGAAGACCGCTTGTTACGGTTGAAAGATCTTAGTATTGTTTTCCAATTTCTTATTGTGGTTTGATCATTGATTGTTATTTCACGTGTTTATGTGAAATCTTTTTATATATATATATTGTTAAATAACGCCCCATATTTGGCTTGTATCTGTTTGATACAAAGCCAAAACAGATACAAGCCAAATATGGGACGTTATTTAACAATATATGTTTAAATGAAGGACTACTTCCAACTTTTACATATATATATATAAAAAGATTTCACATAAACACGTGAAACAACAATCAATGATCAAACCACAATAAGAAATGGGAAAACAAGACTAAGATCTTTCAACCGTAACAAGCGGTCTTCGTCAGAGTCAAAAACCCAACTGACTCCCCAACTGATCACCCAAACTCAGTTGGGTTTTTGACTCTGACGAAGACCGCTTGTTACGGTTGAAAGATCTTAGTCTTGTTTTCCCATTTCTTATTGTGGTTTGATCATATATATATATATATATATATATATATATATATATATATAATATATATAATAACAGATTCAATAATATATCGACCGTTTGATAGAATAGGTATGTTCTCTAATCGGGATTCGGTAAATTTTCTAGGATAAAAAAATCACAACTCTCGTTGCCAACGTTTCGGGTTTATTTAAAACCTTTTTCATAGGTCTACAAACAAAGGATAATAATGGACTGTTACAACTTATGAATATTACAAGCAGAAGTATTTCAGAGATACATAAAACAATATTACTTACAGAAGTAACAATTTTTTAACTATGAAAATAAAATTTACATTGTTGTTCCTTTAAATAGTGTAAATTTCATTTTCTTAGTTAACAAGACTGCTTCAATTTTAGGAACATTAAATTCAGACAGGGATGCCAGCAATCCTGAAGACTTTAATCAACCAGGTTAACTTGTTATTACATTTTTTGTTTGTTTCATTTAGTTCTCTGATGATGTTGTAACAAAAGGCCTTAAAGCATTTTAACTAATATATAATTGTTTATTGTGGTGTTTAATTCATATATTATATCAAGAGTTATTGTTGATTATTAATTTATATTATATATGTATTACAGAGGAGGAAACATCTATCCATGATGCCTTTAAAATTTCCAGCCAAAATGCTTTGAGGTGACTTTTTATCACGGTGATCTGACAGCAGTAAATTTCCCCACGACCCCCCCCCCCCACCAAATGATCATTCCGCAAACATCATTTAAGTCGCTATATACAAGAAAGTTAGTTACATCCAAAGTCTAATGCATTACTTAATATTAGTATAGTATGTGATGACGTCAATTTTTGCTATCTGCAAAATTAAAACTTGTAATAAACAACTAATATTTATATTTTCAGTCTCGAATGGCTTAAAGTAAACAAGCATGTTAAACGTAAACATTTTTTTTTATCACTCTTATCAGCAGTGGAAGATAAAGTTAGATTGTTTACTTTCTTTGTCTCTGCATATTATTAAAATAGAGTAAATTATAAAAAGAAAGTTACTTTTATAAGATATGATTTCAAAAATTACACAATTTATTTAAAAAACAGTATGTTATTCAAGCTGTATAAATAGTTTCTTTGTTTTTTCCTATGTGCGGGTTCAATCGTGACTGACAGCAAAAAGGTACTGATGCATAGAGCATTTGGTGCAAATAAGCTAAATTGGACTTTGGAGTTCTAAACAAAATGGTTTAACCAGCTCTAGGCGAATAAAACCTTTTGGTGACTCAAGAAAAGTGGTACTAGTTAAAGTCTTCTTTAGGCTTATAAGTTAAAGAGATTTTGGAGTCCAAAGAAACTAGCCCTCGAAACCTTAAGCTAACGAAGGTTTTGGAGTCCCAAACAAAGTGAACTTTGAAGCTTGAATCTTAATAGACCCTTAGGATTTTAAGCTAAAAAGGACTCTGGGTTCCTAACTAAAACAAGCCATGAAGTAATAGGTTGACTTCCAAGTCCACAGCCATAACTCAGACTAAGTAACTAAAAATTAATATGATTAATTTAAAAACTAAGCTAATTTGTAAGGGAGTGTATAATTATGCCTATCCATGTAGTTAGCAGTAATTATCTAAGGAAATAAAAAAAATATAATAAAGAATCATACCCGCTTCTGCTGTATATACAGGTTATAAGTTTGACAAGTTTAAGATAAAACATTTCTCTTTTAAGAATACTAACTGGATAGAGGTGGAAATGTCAGAGTCGCTCTGCTGAATGCCAGCAGCTTTCTTTATAGCTGTTAACCAACTGGCACGAATGCTGGCTGTAACTGCAGATAGAACGTATCTCCTGTCATCCCAGGTCTGAAATCAACATAAAAAACATGAACAACCAAGGCTCGCTCCAAACAAAATGAATTAAAGGTCATAATCTAAATTCAAAAATTGTAAAAAGATTCACTTAGAAAGCAAATAAAGATACCGAATTTGACAGCATATAGGACGCACGGACGACGTATAAGATCCTCCCCAAATTTAAGCAGGTCAAATTCAGGAAAAAAGTTTTTAGTTTATTTAAGCATATGTTGTTTGAAAGCAGTCTAGCAGCATTTACACAAGCAGAAATATAGTTTTATAAAATCAAATTGGCAGCACAGAAAAGCAATAAGCATAAGCAAAACATCTCTATAGTACTGTACGGTAATTTTAAAATATTACAAATGGAAAAAAAAACAAATAAAGCAGAAAACATTTCAAAGACAAATTAGAAGACAACATTATTTAGCCTAAACCCAAGCTGTCAGTGCAGGAATGCAAATCAAAACATTCCTATATTATTGCAATTATAACACGGAAATGGGAAAATATTTTTGAATGGAGATTTGGGTAAATAGAGGTCCGTACCGATCGTAAATTAAGTGAGGGTTACAGAATTGAAACATTGGTAATTATTATTAAAGTAACAATATTGTTAATAATAATAAAACTAAGTATAATATTACCAGAAATAATGATGTATTAGTAAGGAAAGTAATAGTGAGCTAGATTATGGAGTGTCAGTGGAAAGTTTAGTCTACATGAGACCTCAACTTAGTGTACAAGACGCAGGGATTTTGAGAACCTTTTTTTGGGTAAAAAAGTGTGTCTTATAAGCTGTCAAATACAGTAAGTTGTTTACTTTTATTCATCTTAAAACTACACAAATAAATTACAACAAAGAATTGTTTCGTCATTCCACCATATCCAAACGAAGAATCATCGTCTTTATTTCCTCTACTTTATTCATGATAGGCGTTCTGGACATGGACATACACAATGCATACAACAATATGAACATATTTATTATATTTTCAGGTATTCGCAGTGAATTGGGAATCACAGCTCCTTTAGATATGGACTTAAGATACTGCCATGAATGTAAAGAGGCCAAAATAAACATGTCCTTACTTTTTTGTACGCTACTCACTGTGGTTTGGAAACTATGGCTCCTTTGCACCTGATTTTTATATATTTCCATGTCTGAGTCCCAATCAATAACTTTAAATAAACTTTAATAAATTGCAATTTATATTTATTGAAATTCTTTTTTTTTTAAACTTGTAAAACAAATTACAAGCATTTTTCTATTTTTTGTAACCATCTGTTGTTCTCAAACGGTTGTCAGTTTCGTTTCAGACACTACTGATAACGCAAAGAGTGTACCAAAAAAAGTGAACACCTTTTAGCAGCTGATAATTCATTTGTTTGTTTTTGGTTGTAAACACGTTGAAGGTGGAAATTCATTCAAATACTATATACTTTCTTTCTTTCTCTATATCTTTCAAATAATCCAGAAATACTTTCTGGATTAGTATTAACCCATTTTCTCAATGACCATTATCCAAATAAAGTGGTATTTAGAAAGTTGGAACGAAAGTATACACTTTTCAAAAAAGATTGTATCGAATGATGTGTTGACCACGCTCAAGTTGAATGGTTTGATTGACTATTACAATTGCACCTAAGGAGGACCTGAGAATCTGTAGTTATGGTCGATCACCACGTTAATTCATCAGAAATAACACTGCAGTGTGGATTACCATCAAGAGGATTAACTGACAATTTTTTTTGACTCCACTGTGACTAAACTTGTTAACTTGAACTTGCTGCACTTTCCCAAGTACCACTCGGTCTGTATCATCGTTTTAACAAAATGGGCTAATCTGGAATGTAACTTTTCCATTTACAAACTCTTTACAAGCAAAAAACAAACAATTGAGTTTGGCATCTGTTAAAAGGTATATACATTTTTTTCGGGACACCCTTCGCGTTATTGGCAGTGTCTGAACCAGAACCGACAGCAGTTTGAAAGCAGGGGATGATAAAACAATAGAATGATACCTCTAAACTCTTTTAGACTTTTAAAATAAAATGAATTACAATAAACACCAAAATGCAATTGTTTAATGTGAGTATATATTTTTAGGACACTCTATATACAAGCCTTTTGTAAATGTACTACTGACACTTGTTAGAGGTTATTCTTTCTTTGGTCTTGGACTCACACATTCTCAATACTACAGATAAGTTTCTATAATCATTTTAATTTGCATGTACTACTCTCAATGCAGTTTAGAAACCATAGTTTCTCTGGCCCTGGTGTTCATACATTGCTATGACTACAGACAGATCTGTAAACTTTTTTTTTTCTTTTTTTTGGCATTTAATACTCAGTTTCTTTGAACCTGAAGCATTATCATGACTTCAGAGCGAGACAGGTTTATACAAAAATATTTTCAGTGTATTACTCACAGTGGTTTGAAAGCCATAGTTCCTTTGGACGTGGACTTCAGACACTGCTGTGACCGCTGACAGGTCTATCACACCGTCTAACATAGCTTGTTCTTCAGCGCAAGTGTCTCTGTAGAAGAACAGGGCGTTTCCTCTTAGCACGAACCAATGCTTGGTCCACTCCTACAAGCAGAATAAATCTATTTAGCATTCTCTATATAAAGTTTATAACAATTAACCTCAACATTAAACATACTACGAAATAATATCTCTTTAAATGGATTCAGTAAATATACATAAGAAAAACCAGGGTAGATCCCAAAAAAGGACCCTGATCAAAATCAAAATACCGTAGTTCCTCCGAAAAAAGTTATATACGATCCATATGTTTCTTTATTCCTAAATATCTCCAGTTTTATTTCTATAACGAACAGATAGACAAACTTTGTATTTTATATATATACAGATCCGTTATGGGTGGTAGATCCCAAAAAAAGGGATCTATTTTATTTAATTTTTTTTATTTTTCCTATAAATAGAGTGTAATACACCCTGCATCGCCATTGTGGATACGTCATCTACGGATGTTATGTTATAAATAGTAAAATTTTGTTATTTTTTAAAAAAAATTCCGTAATTAGTTCCCTCGAAAAAATTTATATCAGATCCACATGTTTCTTTATATCTAAATGCTCCAGTTTTATTTCTATAGTACACAGACAGACAAACTATGCATTTTATGTATACATATTGGTTGTGGGCGGGATATCCAAAAAAAGGTATCTATTTTTTTTTAATACACCCTGCATCGCCATTGTGGATATGTTATTTGCAGATGCTATGTAATAAGTAGAAAATTTAAAAAAAAAAAAATACCGCAGTTGTTGCCCTGAAGCAACTAGAGATCTAGTTCAGATGTCTAATATAAAGATGGATCTAAACTTTAGATCTAATATCTTTATTATTAGATAAATAATAATATCTAATTATTTATTTAATATAATTAGATATTATAAAATAAAATAAAATTAATAAAATATAAAATTATAAAATTTTATAATTTATAAAATTAAATTATATTTAATTTCAGATATAAGATTTATCTTAAATAATAATGTTTTTTATTATTAGAATAATAATAAGAAAGATCTTAATAAGAAAGACGTCTTGCTAAGGGATCTGATGAACAGATTTTTCCACATCCTACGACGAAAAAAATAAATCTATTATTATTAGATCTAATCATAATCTATTAGATTATAATCTAATAATCTAATTAGATTAATAAGATTAGATTATTATTGAAGATCTAATAATTTTCATTACTATTAGAGATTATTAGATCTAATAAAGAAGATCTATATGTTCCTTTGCATCTAAATGTCTCCAGTTTTATTTCTATAGCGGACCGACAGACAAACTTTGTATGTTATATATACATATTATAAATAACATACTTATATATGTTATATGTTATAAAGGTAATTCAAACTGGCCAAAATTTTGCAGCGACATTGATTCACAGTAATATAATACAATATTTTGTAAATTCATATCAGATCAATTATTTAAGCGAAAAAATTAAAACAGAAATTTCGCAATAAACTATTTTTTAGAATTATTTTATAACTATTGAAGACATGATTAAATGACATAATAAAAAAAGATATGATAATGAATGAATGGAACCTTATCTTGGCTCTGTTTCATGAGCCATCCTTTCTTGACGTTGAGCAATTCATCGGAAGGTATGTCTACTCTGTGGTCAGTTGGAGAACACCTGGAGGACACGTCTAAACCACAACCATCAGGGTCTCCTCTGATCTGAAACTGAAAGTAAAAGGTCATACAGTCAGACAGTTAATGAGACCGGGAGATCATACATTCCTATTGAAACTGAAATCTAAAGCTCTATAATCTAAGAGTCTAGGGGGGGGGGGAGGGGGGATATCAGCAAAAACCACTCTTTATTAATATGAGTTCAGGCCAGTGCTTGTCAATTATTTTCTGTCCCCCACAGCAACTATAAATAATAGCATCTGTCTATAAAATTGTCTATAATAATGATATCAGAAAAGGACTAAATAAAAAACAATTTATTTAAATACGTCAATCTTTTTTATTTCATGTATAACAAATATGTGCAATACTCTCAACATGCGTATTTTTATTTTATTTTATTAAATGCTATTTTTTGCATAAGACAACTAAATTATTTCACAGAGGTGGTCCCTTGAGTGAGTGGGATATTTCCATGGGATTCCGCTTCAGTTAAAAGGTAAAAAGAAAAGCAGTACGGTAGAGCTATACTCGCTGCATACACTCCGACAATCAGAGCACTACTGACAACTACTGGAGTGGTTGTGCAATTACATTTTATTGTAGTACGGCGGAAAAAACATGTTCCTCAGACAGGGGGACCCACTCCACTATTTGACAAGCAC
This sequence comes from Hermatobates lingyangjiaoensis, assembly GCA_026182355.1. NCBI lineage: Eukaryota > Metazoa > Arthropoda > Insecta > Hemiptera > Hermatobatidae > Hermatobates > Hermatobates lingyangjiaoensis. The sequence continues at coordinate 392,480 of JAPFBL010000342.1, forward strand.
TAGTCTAGGCAGACAATATCAGCACTTGGAGCTCACAGTCATAATACCAAGAAGGCACTGAAGAGTTCTGGTCGGGACTGAGCTAGACTACTGGTACCATCCACCGGGAGCTCTATCGAGGGCTCAGGGACCTCTCCCTCTGGAAAGGTTCTTCTTCTGTGGGTTGGTAGAATCCCTGATTCTCAAGTACTTATCCGTCGGCTTCTTCACTGATTGCATAGACTGAATAAAAACACAGAAAGTTTTTGTGACCACTGAACTTTCCTGCAGCCAAGACAGGCTCAGTAGGACCTCAGTTCGGAGATCTTCCAGAGTTATAAAATATCTGGAGACAATATAAAATGCGGGTAAATTAATAAATGAACAAATAAATTACCAATCCGATATTTAAGGTAAATCACTAATAAAAGTAAAAAAGACGACTGGATGACGAAGTTAAAAAATATAAAAAAACCCAAACTAGATAATAGCTAAAAACTAAAAATCAAAATAATAATATCAGGATAGCAGTGGACTTGACAGATAACCAACCCTCTATATAAGAGCTCAGTAGGTGTTGCGATCGAAAATGGACGTCTGAAAGCGCTCCAACGACTCCATGATCATCTTATGAGGTATGACGGTTTTACCTTATTTCTAATATAAATCATACTAACCTCAGTGGTATTAACAATATGCATGAATATAAAATATTGTCGGGACCACGGAGGTACTAGGGAGGCGCTATGTGAGAAGGAGTATCTTCTCGGCAGGTTGCCTGCATAGCAACAAGAGGGAACTATTGGTTAAGGTCCATCAACTTAAAAAATGGTACTCATTTAGGTGAGGCCTGGTTCTGCGTTAATAGGTACTTCCCTTCAGAATCCCTTTTGATACTAGGGTAGCTCTCAAACTGATGTCCCGTAGGTGTACTTTGTCATCCTCTACTATCCATCAAAATGCCTTGAAACTGAAATATAGAGCTTAACCTTTCAAAGAAGACAACTCTGTAGAATCTCAAAGTAATTCTAGAAGTGATACACGGGTTTAATCAGAAAAAAAAACAAACTGTCTAGAAATAAAATTAACTGTCAATAGTGTACCATCAACAAATGTTTTTAACTAAATAATATATGATAATCTACAATGATTATGTTGATTGAAATGATAATATACTTAAACAGTATAATGAATCATACAATATAAAGCTAAGTGAACCATACTAATAGAATTCTCTAGATACATAGAAGACTCGTTTTACCTGCTTTTGATGAGCAGAGGTGTCTGAGAGATCAACTCCTGACTCTGAAGTGGGAGCAACTCCATCCAACTCCCGCAGTTTGCAGTCTCCATCTATTTCATCAAAAAGAAGTCTTCGAGATATTTCACCTGGAAAAATCAGAAACAACTTATAAAATAACAAATAAAACTGATATTCAAAAATAAAAAAAATTAACTCCATACAAATAACCTTTTATAACAGACTAAATAAAAATAACATTTAATTATTATTACTATTAAACTATTATTAAAATTTATTTTTCTATGATTATTATTATTATTTATTATAACTTCTATATACGATACGATATAGTTTAGTTACACTATTCTTTTTTTTCTTTTTATCTATATTATTCATGTCATATGAAAATGGATTACGTGAAAAACTATAATAAACTATTAGATACTATTTAAAAAATTTTTTTTTATTTTTATTACTCAGGAATATAACAGACCACATTATACTGCACATAATGCAGTAACCACATTATTTATCGATTTGATTAATGTCTTCAGTTAATATAACTATAGTTAGTAAAAAAATGTATTATTGTTGACGAAAAACATCATTCAATAGAACTGATGAAATATATACAGCCGGTTGAATTATTGACTACAGTAGATTCAACCAATTACTACAGCGTCTGTGGTATAATGAGCTGACCAGCTGACAAAGGAGGGAGCACAGCAAGGAGCTATTACCTACACTTTTGCGACATTGTGAAATAAAAAGGCTGCCCAGAAGTAGAAGTTACGAACTTGTAGATCATGCAGTAAAACAACAATAAAAGGGAAACAATGGCATACACTAAGAAACCATCCATATCAGGATACTCTACCTAGAAGCGTCTATGGCATGTTTTAGACTTGCTACGAGTCACGATTTTCTCAGTGAGCATCTCCATTTTATATGTGTTATTGACAGTCCAACCTTGTTTGTTCTTTAAAAGGGAAAAGCAATTTTCCAAGGAAATTTAAAAGGCTTTAAGCCATTTTAACTAGAATGCAAAAAAATAATTGAAAGGTAAATTTTATAGGGATTTATATTAAGGTAGCTCATTTTTTTTCAATTGCCAAAATTTCCGTTCAAAAAGAAAAGATTGTTTTTTTTTTAAAAAAAAGGTAATTTTAGTAGGGATTTCAGTAAGATACTAATGGTATTGACTAAACTATTGAATTTAGTATTCCAATTGTAAACCATCAAATGTTTGGAAACACGTTCTGTTTGACAATAACTGATAGAAGGACCTTGTTTAGCCTTTTCTTGCCACGGCGACGAAGGTACCATCTTCGAAATATCTTCAGAAAAGCTTCTTCCTCGAACATTCCTCTTGTCTCTAGACACCATTATCTTCCGAGTTCTACTTTTATCATCCAGTTTATCTCTTGTTGGAGGTGATCCAAGATAGACTAAAGCAAAACAGAAATCATTTAGATATTTCAAATACAAGTTTTCGATTTAACTTGGAGGGGAAATAATAGCTACTTAAGATATATACCTTTCCTGGTATCTGGAGAAGTTTGTTCTGGAGTCTTAGGCGTGTCTCTGGTGGGGAAGACATCATCGCCCTCCCAAACAGGTCCTCCCGGTGATGGTGACAGTGACTTCCTTGTGTTGTATTGGTTCCTAACTGCTTCGCTTGTGTTCTTATCTAAAAGAAAAAAAATCTTTTGAGGATTTCTAAAAAAGCAACAATCTTTTAAAGTGTACAGTATTAATACTTTTATAACAAAGCACAATTTCGCCTAGGGATATCAATATGGGAAACACAAATTAGAAAAGCAAATAGATACTGCAAATAGATACTAGTCTTCTCGGCTTTTCTACATTAACGTACCTCATGGATAGTTTGATTTAGATTTATAAAACAACAATTTAAGAATTAAAAAATATTATATATATATAAAGTGGTACAGTGAGGAGACAACAATTAACATTAAATACATATTTGTTTGTATGTGTGTGAGATTGAGTGAGTGGGTGTGAAAGAGAGGTATGTGTACGAGGGTGCGTCTGAATGGTTTAGACATATATATACCCAACTGAAACACTAGATGCACAAAACATCTGGTGAGGGGTTGAGAAGAGTGGGAGAGAAGAGTGGTGTTTTAAAAGGGTGGAAGTGCAGGAAAGGACAAATGCCTAGAAAGGGATGTTTGGGGAAACAAAGAAGTACAGCAAGAAAGAGTAAAAAACTATCCGCTAGCTGTCAACCCTCTTTGAAGAGGCTATTGCCCTCATAACGAAAGTATCAAGTTTGAAGAGACCGTTACTAATGTTTATAATATTTGATCTATTAAATTTAATTAGAGACGATTCAATAATATTTCTTAACAACATTGATTTTTCATAGGTAATAAATTTAGCTCCTGTCCAATCAATATGATGATTTTCATTTTTTATATGCAAGAATAAGGCACTACTTTTTTCCTGTCTACTTACGTTGTATTGGTGTTGTTTTACACGTGTCTTTAATGATTTACCAGTTTGACCAATATAGATTTATAATATTGTTTATAATATCTCAACTCCTCACCAAATGTTTTCTGCATCTAGTGTTTCAGTTGAGTTTTTGACTCTGACGAAGACCTCTTGTTACGGTTGAAAGTTCATAGTCTTGTTTTCCCATTTCATATTGTGGTTTGATCACTGATTGTTATTTCAAGTGTTTATGTGAAATTGATATATACATATATGAATGTGGCTTGACTCCTCAAGTGAGTCACATTTCTTCTTCTGATGATGCCTTGTAATCAATTATACAAAATCAGGATAAATAAATCAGCATCAAACTCAAACAATCATATCAGCATCAAACAATTATATCGTTTGTGGAAAGCAAACGGACCAATTTAGTCCCAAGAAGGCTGGATGGGTAAAATGATTAAATAGGCTACCTACTACCTGAGTTATCAACTGTAGTACAACTTACAGATACACATTTCCAAATATCTATAGTATGCTGCAGATCAATAGCTGCTTAATGACCTTACAAAAGCACAAAAATTGCAAATGAGAGAAGGTAATATTTCATTTAAGTAAAGGATTTTCCAATATTAAGAAAACATATTAAACACTATATTTGAGTATCTAATAACAATAACTATTACCTAAAAGGACGTAGAATAAAATGAAAATGGAGAACACAGAGGAGGCTATAAGATTATTACTTTTTAGATCGCTGTGTTACTCGGTATCCATTACAAGTAGTAAGCGGTGAATGGAATCCTTTATTAATATTAGAACTTTTTATAATAACTGCCTTGGCTGGATTAAACCAGCAGTCATGTATGTTTATATCGGAGGATCGTATGTTTTGACACACGAGACATAAACTTTCCAAGAGTTAAGAAATTCAACAGTTAACGACTCCATGGCCCAGGCCAGTGACCTCATCCATAGAACCACCGAGGCGCATAAAGTTATATTGTAACTACTTGTTGAGGATGGAAGTTAAATAAAAATTACATAATCTTATATATATACATATATATAACAAAAATGTATAATTTTAAGAGATTAGAGTTAGGTAATTCATATTGCACCTTTTATGGTTAAAATGGATACGTGAGATAAAAATACGAGTAATTTAAGAAATAAAAAAATATTAAAAAGTGTGTCGGCTTTTTTGTTAAGGAAGAGACATCAAGATTGAAACTTTCACTTGCAGCCAGTAAAACCATCCACCTGAACATCCTCATAAAAAAATAAATTTGCTCTTTCAAAAGGAACTAGACTTTCTCCCGGTTTCAAAGCCATTGGAAGCCCACGTAAAGTGGCTTTAACGTTCATTTTTGCTGGCTGGCAGCATAAGCTCGACTCGGCCGTCGACCAAGCCTCCTGTCATTGACTCCTATTGTCGCTTTCTAGATAGATTCAAAGTACTCCTTTTTTAGCAAATAAAACTTTCTGATTTCTGTTCAATAAAAAAAAAAAAAGATTTCTGTTCCGTTATCCTTCAAAATTCCAGAAAGTAATCAAAATATTTTTATGGAATTACAGTGAAGGATTTAATTTTAGACTGCTGTTATTAGTCCTAGACTTTCATCTTATCGCAATACTCATATGTAATTTATAGTCGTCATAAAAAAAACTTTGCCTTATTTCCTAATTTATTTTTTTTTAATAAGAAAATTTTCAGTAATTCTATTTTCTAATTACCAGTTTTCAATTCAATAAATTAGTTATTACACTTTTTTTTATCAGTTAGATAACCGATAGTAACTATTCATCAAGTTTTTTTTATGATTGTTTATTAAATCGATCCTCTAGGTTAGGTTAGGTTGCGGTGGTAGTCCCACAAGGAAACACACGTAAACCGAGTATTGGCCTTTGTGATACCACACAATGAAGATTAATTCTACAGTGGGGCTCCTAAATTTTTCATAACTAAAGTGCATTTAGAGTAGCGATCTTTAACGAGTACCTGACATCATACAGTCTCGGGCCCAATGGTTTAACGTCCTTCTCCAAGGGTCGACGTGCTCAGATTTATTCACCTCACGCATAAATAAATCGAGGGCCAGGTGGGGATCGAACCAAGGTCCTATCAGTTCAGAGGCGAGTATGTTAACCACTGAGCTAACTTGACCCCCTAACCGATCCCCTAGCGAGTGATAACATCAGCCGTTTACCGACTTTTTGTTTAATCGTTGATTCTACAGATTCTACATTGGGAGTCGTAAATTCTGCCTAACTCAAGTGCATTTCGAGTAGGGATCTCTAACGAGTACTTGACATCGTACAGGTTCGGGACTGATAGCTTAACATCCTCTCCGAGGGACGACGTACTCAGATTTGTTCACCTCCCACATGAATAAATCGAGGACCAGGTGGGGATCGAACCCCTGACAACCAGCCCAGAATAGAGTACCATAACCACAGAGCTAACCTGGCTCTCTCATTCATCAGGTTTAACTCTTAATTTCATCAATAGTACACTCTAAACATAATTCTGTTGCCTTAATCCTACTCTCCAAGAAATCGCCTTCAACAACCTTGTTCTGAACATAATCACATTTATAATCTACTCCAAGCATAATAGCGTTAACAAAACTCGCTTTCAAACTAATTTTCTCATGCAACTCTGTCCCCCCCCCCCCCCCCCCTATTCACTAGTATTCAGCAATTCTGGTTTTATTTAATTTCGAGTATAACTTAAATCTTATTCAAACTAATCGTCTCCTACAACCAAGGGAGTAGCAACTATTCATGCTCCATGAATAGTGGCGTTTATCCACCCCGCTGGCCGTTGATAAACCGTTATCCTTCAAAATTCTAGAAAGTAATCAAAATATTTTTATGGAATTACAATGAAGGATTTAATTTTAGACTGCTGTTATTAGTCTCAGACTTTCATCTTATTACAATACTCATATACAACATATAAAGTCGTCATAAAAAAAAAAAAGTTTTTAAAATAAAAACGTATAATTGAAATCCCAATTGAAATCAAAATTAACTTGTTACGCAAACAAATATAATAATTTTAACCCCATTAAAAAACTAGTTTTGAAAGGTTTCAAATATATTTATTTTTAAATTGCAAATATACAGTTGAAAAACCCGTTTAAAAGATACAGAAAATTACGACCTTATAAATTCATTTTAGTATAAAATTTCAGGTTTGTTGTTAGCTTTTTATTATTTAATTTTTTTTCTATTTTCTATTTTTGCCCTCTTATATGCCGCCTCTTGGCACGTGACGCCGGGGCGCACCACCCTTCACCCTTGCTTCGCCACAACCTTATTCTCCAAGACACTGGTATTCATAACTTGGGTTTTCTATAATTTCAAGTATAACATAACCTATATCTCAACTACTGGTATCTTATAGTCCTGTCCTCCCACCTTATGACCTATAACCCTGGGCTTCTAGCTACCCTTACATAGCTACCACTTAATGTAAGCACGGATAATGTCATCAATCGGTTAATATTATCGCAATTCCTGATCCCCACCCAAACATGCACTGTACATTACAAATACACCGGCTTTTTGTAATCGGTTATTATTATCAATTTTTTTTTCCAAAGTTGCGGACTTCAGGTCCATTTCAAGATGGACATTAAAGGAAACAAAAAAAAAATTTTTTTTTACCAAAAAAACTGATCTGCTCGAGGCCTTCCTTGTCGTGGAAGCATGTTCAAAACTGTTTCAAGGAAGGTGGTTTTTCTTGTTTTTACCACCACAACCGCAACAATAGAGGATATTGTTACTGAAAAACCAAGTGACATGATTCTAACCGACTAAAGAGGAGTGGATGGCACAGTACACAATAACCACCAGGTGGCTGGAAAGTTAACGGAGGGTAATGTCTGCGATGCTATTTACACAGGCTAGGGAGATAAAGTAGGCAGCGACAATAAAGCAGAGGTAGATCAACCAGTAGTGTGCATTCCAACTAATAAGAAAATACGTGAAGATCTTCGCGTGTTACCACTTCAAGTGCAAACAGATCTTCTGAATTTGAACTTCATTATGAGTACAAGTTCTTTATAAATGATTTTCTGTGAAAAGACATGCAACAGACAAAGTTGAACGATTTCCTAAATAAATAACTTCTTACATCATATCTGTGGTTAGTTTTACTATTTAATACATATTTTCATTTATTAGAATTTTTTTTTACTACACCTGCAGCTTTAGCCTCATGAACAGTAAAATAGCAACTTCCATTTTTATCGGTTATTGTTATCACTTTTTGGTGTTTACAAAAGTGATAACATTAAGCGGAGTCCACTGTATTTGTGTTTAACAAACCCTATATCCGAACAAATCACTTTACACAACAATCATGTTTCTAATTCTGGTAGGTTTAAACAAATCTCCTTTTCTACTCAAACATGTTTAATAATTTATTCTACAAAAGCAAATTCCACCCTTCACCAAACCTCATGAATAAAAACTTCAGGTAATAACAACAACAAAATATCAGGTTTTGTTTACTGTCAACTCCAGTCTCCTCATGGACATTTTCTTTAAAACGCAAAGAGAATGGTGTATTCAAAGGAGTCATTAATTTCTTTCAACACTCTTAGTAATTTGATTAATAGCATCTTTTCAGTGAGTTACAAATGTAAGTTATTAGGTCTGGTTTCTTATCTGATTTAATGATTGGCAATTTTATTTGCTAAATAACATCCTTTCCAACCTGATTGCCTTCAGTAACAATAGAATGATGTGCAAAAAGAATTAGCTATTACCGGAACAATATTTCATATAAAACTCTTCGATAAAAATACCTACATCACTAATAGGTGAATGTCATAATGTAAACAAATGGCAAACATTAATTTTGCACTTCTACAGTTTTTTTTACTGTAAAATTGTAAACTGTTGTTTACAATTGTTACTGTTTTTGTAATTACCAAAGAATTGGATGACATTAAGAAAAAAAAGTTGGCGATTTCAAGTCCTGGAGAATAAAATTTTTAATAGATTATGTGTATTCACATTAAAAACAGAAAGTCTTATGTTATTAAAATTCTTTAACGTAAGTTGTTTTGTTCTCAATTTCATTTTATATATTCTTATACAATATTTTTCAAATTTAGACGTAGAGTCGATTTAAAAATGAATCCATATTGAGCACTTCAAAACGTAATTAATTCATCAAATTAATATTCCCAAAAATTCAATTTTTAATATTTTTATGAATTAATGTAAGTGTTCATTAATGAATTATTATATACCAACTAAGATGTCGTTATTTTTTACGCCAAAATTTGACCTTGTAAATGTGAAACAAAAATGAAACCTGTCCTCTTCAAATAGGATGTAATTTTGGTAGTTTTATGTGCAAACAGACAGCCAAATACCTTGTTATTCCATTATGGATCAACTCTCTCAGAGTGGGAGTACAATTTGTAAGATCTTAAGATAAACGTACGCAGCCTGAAACTACTTCAAAGAGTTAATGAATTCTTTAATAAATTAGGATCCTTAGGTTATGTTAGGTTACAGTGGCCGTCAGAAGAAGAACACCATAGGAAAAGGGCTGGCCCTTTGTGATATCATGCCATGAACAATCAACATTAGGAGTTCTAAATTTTGCCTAACTCAAGTGAATATAGAGTAGGGATTATACAATATTCCCTCGTTATTGTACAATAACGAGTACAACTGATTATACAGGCTCGGGACTGTCCGAAGATTTTTCACCTCACGCGATAATAAACAGGAGCCAGAGTGAGTATTGAACTCCAGACCTACCAGTCCAGAGGCCAGCACACAAGCCACTGAGATACCCTGGCTTCTTAATTATTAACTAATTAATATTCATAATTATTAAATTTAATCATTGTTAACTGTTAATAGACAGCATTTTCTTCTTCTCAATGACTTAACACACATAGTGGATTTTAATTACTGAGATTTGTCATGTGTGCATTTGAAAAGTACCGTGATGCCTTGCGGTAAAGTTAACAGTACACGGAGGTTATGGAAGCGTTAAAAAAATCAACACCTGAAGAGACACGATAATTACAAACAATTTGATCATTAAAAGGTAATTAGTAGGTGTTGTAATTCAAAAGGAAGGGTTAATTAAAAAAGAACTGGACAACCGTTGCATTTGAGATAGGTGTCTCCAGTACAAATGTGCAGCAGTACAGTTTCTGGTTCTATGGTTAATAGACACAGTACTATATTACTTCACAGAATAATAAAAAAAAAAATAAATTTTTCAAGTCACTGAACTGTATTTTTAGTCATGATAATGGGGAGGGTGGGTGTATTTTGTCAAGGGTAAAGTATAGAAATCAGAGCAAAAATTTTAGGATATTACTGAGGTCTGCCCTGATGATCCTTCAGAAGGTACCCCATAGTTGCTGCAGTGTTGGTAGAACCCGGGTTCAATTCCCACTCTGTCCCTCAATTTATTTTATTTAGGTGAATAAATCTGAGCACGGCGTCTCTCCAAGGAGACGTTAAGCCGTCGGTTCCAAGCCTGGACGATGTCAGGTACTCGTTAAAGATGTCTGATAAATACTCTTGAGATAGAAAAATGTTAGGACTTAGGGACTTCCAATGTAGAATGATTCGGGAGACACAATATTGCCTTGAGGAATCGGCGTAAGAAGTGTACTACCCACGAGCCATACAAAAAAACAAAAAAAAACTTTTGATCATATCATAATTTTCACCATTGAACAACAACATTAATCAGCGTATTTATAATAATGTAAAAGGTCTTTCCATTTTTTTAGCAACAAAATTAGAATAAATAAAAAATTCTGGAGTGGTATACACTCATCTTTACAGTAGGATAACCAATTATCAGAAATTATACATATATTATGACTATAAATGACTTTTAATTCTGATAAACAAACAGCATGGGTTTTCAATGAGTTCATTGAATGATATTAATCAAATCACTAAACGTATTTAAAGAAATTAAGGATTCACCAAATTGGTTGTGAACTAGTGAAGTAGTCAGCTTCGACATATTAGACCACAGTTTTTCAAACTTTTTTTCGACGCGGAATCCTTTTTGGTTCCAGTAACTTTCCCGGGAACCCCTGATTCTAATGATTTCATACAATCATGATAAAAATATTTTCATATGCCTTTTTAAATAGTATGTATGTTTAAAAACAATTAAAAAAGTAATATTACTGCAATGTCTATTTTTCGAATAAAAATTCAAAACTAAAAGATTTTAATTTTCATATTTTTCACAATTGCATAACACATAAAACAAAATTACTAGCAATTTTAACAAAGAGTTTGTTTTGTATCATTTTTGGCTTTATAGTTGAGAGTTTGATTCTCAAGTTAGTCCCAGCTTTAAGTCTACTTCGGTATTTGGTTTCCATGGCAGTGTAAAGGGAAATGGCATCAATGTATGAAGTGCTACTTTTGTAATATCAGGAAATTTGGAAGTTCCAAAAACTGACTAGTGATTCATCCTAAATATGAATAAAATTTTGACCACTTCTACTTATGGGTATATGTAGATATAAACATTATTCGGTTTCATGATTCACAAGAAATATAAAATAAATCCAAACCCACAAAAAAAAATTTTGTAGAAAAATGCTTTTACTTAATGTTTTTCACGGAACATTAAGGAACCCCTGGCTTCCGCGGAACCCACTTTAAGAACCTCTGTATTAGACCAATGGTTCTCACCGTTGGACCTCCAGAGGTCCACAGAAGGTCCACGAGTAAGCAAAAATAGTAATATTAGGTCAATGGTAAGTAATTAATAATCCATGACAAATTTACATACATCATTATACCGAATATATCAATAACGTAGTGACTTGACCGTTAGAATATTCAAAATTGAGCAATAAAACATAAGGCTTAATTAATGCTCTCATTAGTTTGCCATTACGTACCAATATTTTGAAATATACTATTTTTTTCCATTCTATATCCAATTTGACCATTTATTTATACTCAAATAAATTTTAGAGAATTAATACTCTATTTTTTAAAATATATTTCTGATTTACTAGTTAATTTAACACCTATTAAGAGTATATTCATCAAATGATATTCCCTAGAACTATTTTGCACAGAATGAAGATGAAAATTGACTTACTCCTGATTGGGGTTTGTAACAGATTCTGGGAGCCCTTGTTAGATGACTGTGTCCCAGGAAAGGTGGCATTTCTTTTATGGCGTCCCTGCAAAAAAAACAAAAACTTATTACTTAACAATGTAGAAGGAAATTATATGGATGTGCATTTTATTACCAGTATTCAGCACAAAATTAAATGTGCTGTAAAAATATATTAAATTATTATATATATTTGTCGTGAATTTATGTTTGTATAACCTCCCTCAAATAATAATCAGAACGAATGGACAATATTCATGGGTTGACATCATGATTTGATTTTTACGATTGACGTAACAGTGAACCATCACTACGTACAATATGATATCCACTCTTGACTCAATAACAAATCCATCAGAATATATCGCATCACAACGAATCCATCGTATCATGAGTTTCAAAGAAATACTTATTATCCACAAAACTTGAAAGAAAGGTATAAGCATTAAGAGATAATAACAGAGGGACAAACACAAGAAGAACAAGGTTTGATTACGAAATCTGAAAAAAAAATTTTTAAAAAAATTCAAATCATACATAGAAAAATGGAACGTAAAACCAGAAGCCAAAAGAAAAAAAAACATGAAAAGAAATGAAATCCAAATAGGAGAGTGAATGAGAAATTTGAATTAATGGCGGGCCAGTCACAATTAGATCCGCTCAGATTAAGGCAGATAAGGCTTGATCAATTTCAACCTGGAGTGTCAGTTTTGTAACGACTCCCTTAGTGACGTGACCGTTTCAGCCTGAATAGCAGGCAAGTAATTTGTTGAAACAGTGAAAATGTCAAGATTTGCTCAGCTTAGGCAACTGAAAGAAGGACATATGAAAGTTGAGTTCAACAGGCAGAAATCGTGTCGTTTCACCACGACCGGCTTTATCAAACTAATCACTGAGTCTCTTCCAAGGATCCCTTCCTTGAAAACTTTGTTTTCAGTATTCTTTATACTGATATCACGCATGTGAGGTCACTATAAACTAACAAATACTAGCATATAGGACTAGTTGTGAGCTTATTTGACCAATTTGGTTATATTGGGCACCACTCACCCCTTTTTAGAAAAAAGATTAAAGCATATCGAGTACTTTCAATTTTCATTATATCAAACATTTAATATTTTTTGGCTTGGTAAAATAGTATTTAATACAAGATCCCATAACCAGTTTTCTAATTACACATCACCTCCTCCTGCAATTACCACCACCGGTTCTACAGGTTTACCGTCTATAGGAAACAATTCATTCCTGATTAGATTCTCCAAGAAGGTGGGGGTGGGGGGTTTAACTCCATATATAAACAATCAATTTAACTTTGATTAGCCTCCACCAAATAAGTCACTTGTAACCTTTCTAAAACTAAAATAAAGAGTAACTTGCATAAATTTCAAACTCCTTATGAAGAAATCTACTTTAACTACATATAACTTATTTCATTCTTTAGATTCATGACTAAAAAAAGAAATACACATTCCAAAAACAAGAAAAACATATCAATATTGGGTGTTTTCAAATACAACCCCAACAAGAGAAGAAGTACTATACATTAAAGGCAAACAGCATTTCGAATGCTCTACAGCCATTCAAGCCTTACAACAAAAGAGAGCTTATATTTTTTTATTTTCCTATTTGTGTAGAGATTTAATTTCCTGTATTATACCAATTATGAGTAAATATCAAACAATAAATGATTCCTTAATTTCTTGTTCATCCTCCTTTTGACGACGTCAAAATACCTTAAAAAGAACTTATATTTCCTTCTGTGTTTTCTTACTCTCTCTCTCTCTCTCTCTCTCTCTCTATATATATATATATATATATATATATATAGAATAAAATAAAATAAATTCAAAACGAAGGAAACACACAGAAAGACACAGACATAACTCACATCGATATTTCGACCATCGTCGTCATCAGGAGGTGCGAAGAGCGAAGAGTCCCGCAGGAAGACAGGGCGGTACTGAACTCGGAGTCGGTCTTTTGGTCAGAGTCAAAACCCAACTGACAAAACACAACAATTGAGTTGACTCTGACGAAGACCGCTTGTTTACGGTTGAAAGATCTTAGTCTTTCTTCCCCATTTCATATTGTGGTTTGATCATTGATTGTTATTTCACGCGTTTATGTGAAATTTTGTTATTATATATATATATATACTGGTCAACTATATTTGTCCGTTTCGGATCGTATTTCCAACGAAAAAGTATATATATAAACTTGAACACATAGAAAAGAACACAGAAAGAGACTTCAGAACTCACTTCGATATTTGGAAATCCGTCGTAATCGGGAAGAAGTGCGAAGTGCTCGCGTTGGGAAGCAAACTGCTACTATATATATATATATACTGGTCAACTGGACAACTATATTTATCCGTTTCGAATCGTATTTCTAACAATAAAGTGTATATATTTATAGTATATACGTATTTGTAAATTTTTTTAGCAGTACTTCCTCAACACATACATCATTGAAAGTAACACCAACTTAGCTGATATCTGTTTCTTAAAAAACTTCTCATTTTACTAAATAACACTCTCGTTAACTTCATCTACATAGTAAAGCATATTTCCAACAGTCTACGTATTTCAAATGATCAGAATTCATCTTCAGGATATGAGCAACTTCTTGGGTGATTTTTTTCCATTTTTATAAGCTAAGTCAGTGAAGTTTCTTTTTCTTAAGTTGAAGATAAGGCCTCAAGCGGCGAGGCCACTCACCCCACAAGATTAACAAACAGCTTATCTTGAACTACAGAAAAACAATCCCCATTGTCTTCACTTTACTTATATAAGCGGGAAAAGTTCACTCAAGAAGGTATTCATGTCCTGATGATGAATGGTAATCATATGAAACATGTCGACTAAAGGAAATATGGTTTACTGTGTACACGAAGTAAGGTGATTATTATTTAGAAAAACTGAGAACCTTGTTAAGAAACAGGCATCAGATAAGTTTGGTGCTATTTTCAGTAATATATATAACAAATTCAATAATATATGGACCGTTTGGTAGAATAGGTATGTTATCTAATAGCGATTCGGTCAAATTTTCAAGGTTCAAAAATCAAACTCTCATTGCCAACGTTTCAGTTTATTTTAAAACTTTTTTCATTGGCATCTTTTCCATACACTCATCTTATATCCTCATAAAATCCATATTTATTCTTATGAATTTCTTCGTTTGATTTTTGAACCTAGAAAATTTGATCGAATCCCAATTAGATAACACACCTATTCTATCAAACGGTCGATAAATTTTTTGGGTTTATATAAGAAGGAATATAGGTTTTTATGAGGATATAAGAAGAGTGTATGGAGAAAATGCCTACGAAAAAGGTTTTAAAATAAAACCTAAACGTCGGTAATGAGAGTTTGATTTTTTAACCTAGAAAAATTGATCGAATCACGATTAGATAACACACCTAATATATACATATAATATCAATGATATACCATAACATGAAAGGGGAAAAAATTACATCATAAATATATATGTATATATATATTAATAAATTAGACAATAAGTATCTTGACTCATAAATCTACGGAGACCAATACTGAAATGATACAAGCAAATCTATAAAGCAGGGAATTCATACAAAATTTAGTAGTAATCGCTATAGTTTATTACAAGTTTTTGTGCAAGAAGAGTAATTTTCATGTTTGTATATTAGATTGTTACTGTTCAGTGACTGAGTGACTGCAGGTGTATATTTATAGAAATATTCAGAACACAAATTGTAAATAATAAGAATGCCGATAGAATGTGAATATAAAATGAGGAGTAAATTTATGTTAGAAGCAATGAGCTGAATTGTCTAGTTAGGGAGAATGTTGCTATTATCAGGGTAGAAGTGCATACGAAACAACGAGGTTTAGCAGTGCAAAGTAGCATAAATAACCAAAGACACGGTAAGAATATGTAAATGGGCATATGGTCAGAGAAAATCAATTGGAATCGCCCGCGGTTATAAGGCAAGTGCTCTTTGAAACAGATTTGAATGAGTCTAAGGTCAAGAAACGCTGAGCTCAAGAAGGAACTAGTTCTTTGTCATGATATAGAACCTTCCTTGGATCCACCTGCGTCTGGCAAAACGAGTCGACCGAGGGAGGGAGGGAGGGAGGAGAAAAAATGGGTAAATGATGTTGGCCTTAGAAGGAAAGGAGAGGCTGTGAGGGAACCTGTTGTGTAATTCACCGCCAACGAAAGGAGAGCGAGCTACTTGCACCTGCTTCTACCTGCGGCACGCCCAGCTGGCTGTGAACCGACTTCTTCTGGACCACCAGCGGCTTCCAAGGGCAAAAGGGCTCTTTTGGAGTGTAGTAACAATCACTCCAACCCATGTCAGACTCACAATCCGTCAAATTTTAGGCAGCAATTACATTTTCAATTTCAATTAGCAATTATTATCAATAATACGACCAGAGATAAATACAATATTTTTTGTAGGAGTACTTCCTTAATACATACATCATTGAATATAACACAAACTTTGCTGATATCTCTTTCTAAAAAAAGCTTCTCAATTTTACTAAATAACACTCTCGTTACGTCATCTACATAGTAAAGCATATGTCCAACAGTCTACATGTTTCAAATGATCAGAATTCATCTCAAATTTATTTAAAATTAAAACTACGGTGATCACAACTAAAATTGTACAACCAACAATCCTTTGAAAACAAAAACTGAAATTATGGTATAAGTTTACTCCTTTTAAGACTGCAGATACCAGTAGTAAACTGATACAAGCAAATCTCTGAAAATAAAAGGAAAAACTGAAGTTAGGCCTTAAGTATATTCAATCTTAAGACTAGGGAGTCAAAAACTAAAATGATGCAACTAACAATTCTCTGATAACACACATCTAAATCAGGCAATAAGTATGCTAACTTTAAGACTGGAGATCAATACTACTCAAGAACAACTCTTGCCTGGTGTACAAACTGATAAACAATTAATCATACGAACAATAAAAAAGAGTTAAATATCTTTAGGATACTCGACACGAAAGAATGAGGTAGTAGCACTGTTGGAAACAGTTGGTGCCAAACAAACCTTTGGAAAAATTTTCTGTAGGATACAAGTGATGAATGCATTAAGAAGAAAGGAGATAAAAATGGCTAAATCAACCGTGTTTAATTTATTCTAAATGCCTCATTCCAAATGAATTAAATTTGTAAAAAAAATTTTATTTTCCAAAAAGAAGATTTAAGAGTATAATATATTGTCCTCTTTACTATCACTAATGCAAGCTGCAATTACCATTAGAATTTGAATCCAGACTTTGTATGGAAGAGGAGGAAACCTGTAAAAGCATCCTATGTCAAAGGGGGCAATCGCATGAAGAAGTTAAAGATTTTTGGAAAATCATGCCTGCTCGGGGTAAACAAGAACCCGATGAGACCCAGACACTCTGTTTAATAATAATAATTATAATATGTTAGATGATTTTAGGTCAATGCTTTCTAGTAACTGACAGAATTAAAATAAACGCTTAAAAACAAACGAAATCATTAAAATGAGTCTTTTAAGTGTTTGATAATCATTTACCTAGAGTTTGATAATAATTTCCTAGAGTTTGATAATAATTAACGCAGAGTTTGATAATAATTTATCTAGAGTTTGATAATAATTAACTGTGAGCTTGATATTACGTCTACATGATTATTATATGTATTTAAATAAAACCAAAACTAAATTGATTGTCAACTAGGTTGATTTTATGTTTGCCTATAGTAATTTTCAATCGTTAGAATAGTTCATTATTCAATCGTTATGACTTGTACATGGAGGGCGTAAGCATTTTAAAGGTCATTTAGTTGGGTATGTCCGAAACAAAGGTGAGTACCACGGGCCTATGAGGGCAAGGGTAGTCAGTGGTAAAGTTCTTGCTTCTGGACTGGTAGGTCCGGGGTTCAATACCCCATTCTGGTCCTCGATTAATTCACTAAGCCGTCGATCCCGAGCCTGTACGTCAGTATGTCAGTTACTCGTTAAAGATCGTTACTCTAAATACACTTGAGTTACGCAAAATTTGGACTCTCAAGCGAGAATGTTCATTGTATGGTATCACAAACGACCAATTTTCGACTTATATGTGGGGCTAGCATGGCAACCTAACTATACAATTGACTTAAACCATTGGCGAGAGTTCGCTCTGCTTCATATTTTGATAAATTTAACATAAAATTATATTAAAAGACATAAAAATGAATATTACTCTCACAAAATCTAATCTAATCCGTTTGGAACAGCATAATGAAATATCTTCTACCCCCTATTGTTTCTTTCATGACAGTGTTGATAAACTGGTGACCTTTAAATATGTACATTTATAAGCTAACAAAAAATATTATAACAGAAATAATATAGAAAAATGGGTACAAGGTCCGGGTAGTCTATTTGAAATGAGAGTTAAAAAATAATTGAAGGATTAGCTGGAAGCAAAAGTAGAAGGGCGAATGTTAACAAGGATTCAGCACAAGCAAGACGTCGAAGTGAAAGGAAGAATATTGGTAAAGAAGCAACCATGCGCAACCTTGACTAGAGAGGCACATTAATAAAAGACGTATTTCATAAGAAGAAACAAATTGTCACCATCAAAAATGATTCCCAGCAAAATAATAATTCAGTAAAGAATATCCAAAGGGTAAAGTAGAGGAATTTATCAAAAAATAATCTTCACGGAAAACATAATCAATATTGTCAGGAATATGACATGGAAATGAATTCTCAACCTTACAATAAGTAAACATCTTAGCAAATATATGAATAAACAATGGAATTGATTCATTGTTTCACAATTTTTTTTGCTTCAAACATACACTTTAGTATTCATCTTCAATGATATTCTCAAGGTAAGGTAAGTGGCATGCTTGTTAACTGATAAAGTTGATTACATATCAGGAATCCTACATTTTGTTTTACCCCAGTTTACTGGGGTAGGGATATTAAAGTATATGACATTGACACACAGGAATAATGGTAGAAGTGAAAATGGATAACTCAAACATATACAGGACGACAACATTAAATGTACATATTTATTATCTATTTAGTAAATTAAAAAAAATTTATATGCACATTGCAAAGAAGAATAATGAAATTAAATTCGAAGGAGACAAATCTCTTTAGAGGTTGTGAATGAGGTATCAAGATTTAAATTTGAACAGAGCCTTTTCGTAAAAAAGTATATGTTACGAAGCAGATATAAATTGGTTTTCTTCGATCACAGCAGGGAGTCAAACTAGTTCAAGGAATAATGAAGGTAAAAAGCAGATGAAGATAAGATTTAAGTTTCCCAAAACTTAGTTGGAAGCAGAGTTAAGAAGGTCGACTAATACCTCTAAATGGTAAGTCAATGGGGATTGGTAATAAGTACAATTAGGTTTCGTAACAAGTCGAAGTAACTGGGGATAAGAAGACCTTGGCACCCACGCCTCATCATCTCTTTGCATCCCATGGGACTTTGCTCTAACTAGTAATCAAAACCTAACCACCTACCTGTCATCCAGGCGACGTGGCAACGTGCAGCTATAGCGTCACTTGCTTCCTCTTACAACAGACTCAACCAACATATATTCAAGCTCAAAGAATTACTACCACCTTAACTTATTAATATTCGCACGATACCATCTACTTAATAATCTCCATGTTCCTACTGTGTTAGTAGTTCTTGACATAGCCAATTTAATGTATAATTGGTATTTCATTGAAATCTAAATTTACTTTTACTGAATCACTTAGTATATACAGGGAGTTCAAAAAGTCACTGTGCGATTTTCTAATTTTTTTTTTTATTTCAGATTTCAACGAAAACCAATATGGTTTTAACAGCTGAAGAACGTGTATGCCTGGTTGAAGATATATTCCGAGAGAGTGGTAAGTACACAGATGTGGTGCGACAACGGTTTGCTGAAAAGTTCCCAGATAAACCTGTTCCACATGAGCAATGTAATTCGTAAACTTGATATGTTTCGGAAAACAGGATCAGTGGATGATGCCGAACAGTGTTTATGGCAAGCAAAGCTATCAGAGGAGAAACTGTGGGACATTTCTGAATGCTGCAGAATCCATCAAAGTCATTACAAAAATTAGCACAGTACATGATATTGAAACAGCTCGTAAGGCTGTCAAAAGGGAGTTGAAGCTCTTCTCATACAAAATAATGGCAGTGCAAGAACTGAAAACCACTGGTCATGAGAAACGATTACGCCACTGCAGATGGTTTAACTGATTTATCGAAGAGAATACGACTGATGTGTTGGAAGTGACCTTTTTCACTGACGAAGCATGCTTCCATCTCACATTTTACATTAATTCGCAAAATTCAAGATTGTGAATTTGCACAGTGATTTTCCAAACACCCTGTATTACACTTGTGAACTAAATAAACGAAAGCAGTACATAAGACACATTAGACTTAATCGTGGATTTTATTCTGTGCTTATTCCTAATATATGTATATATAAAATGATTTCACATAAAGACGTGAAATAAAAATCAATGATCAATTCACAATATGAAATTGGAAAAAAGACTAAGATCTTTCAACTGTAACAAGGGGTCTTAATCACAGTCATCAAAAACCCATCAGTTGGGTTTGTGACTCTGATGAAGACCGCTTGTTACGGTTGAAAGATCTTAAGCCTTTTTTACCATTTCATATTGTGGTTTGATCATTCAATGTATGTATAAATATCTATATATTATAAACAGTTAATAATATTACTATAACAAGCGACAGCAGAAGGAACAACGTAATAAAAAAAATAAAGTTACCATTTGCAAAATACAAAAGCAGAGTTATCAATTAGAAAATATTCTTGCTATGGTACCAATATGATGGGACACTTTCAGGATGATAAATGTATGTTATAGAAATAGGTTAGTATCAAGCTTGATACATAAGCTAAAACAAGAGGCAGCAGAAGGATAAGAAAAGTGAAAACTCATCAGAAGAGTTACCAATATTAAGATACACAACACGGTTACTAATTACAGGATAAGTCGGTTGAGTGAAAAACAATGAGGATATGGAATTCTAAGTTAAGTTTACAGGGTTGCCAATAGCAAGATACCAGATAGTTCCTTACAACAAGTGACCCTAGAAAGATAACAAATGATACGACAGTAGAGTTAAACAAGTGACTCTCTCATAACAACATATTTACTAATTCATAATAAATAGCTCCAGAAAGATAACATATGCAGAGATACAAGAAAAGTGTTACCATAATAAAATGTTTTGTGAAAGTTATTCATAACAAGTGGTCCCAGAGAGATAACAAAAGACTAAGATAAACATCATATTAACAAATAACAAAATATTTCACAAAAGTTGTGACACCTTTATAACAACGTATTTACTGATAAGATGACACTTGACGAAAGTTCTTTATAGCAAGTACTCGAGAAAGATAAAAAACTCTAAGGTACAACAACAGAGTTATTATAACAAGATGTTTTGAAAAAGTTTTTATAACAAGTCACTCTATAAAGATAATAAACGCCATGATACAACAGCAGGGTTTTATTTATAAGAAAATACTTCATGAAAGTTATTTATAACAAGTGATTTCAGAAAGATAATAAATTCTACAATATAACAACCGAGTTATTAACAACAAGAGACAAGATAACTGAGGACAAGATACATCAGAAGGTGCTCATAACTAAGATAAACCAGCAAAGAAGAAAATAGTGTAAATATTTGAGCGCTTTAATAGTAACCCTAAAGATTACAATTCAGATGTACAGGACAACATCTTAAAAAGAAATTATATGACTCCATCCATTAAGGATCATTACTGCGTATGGTTTAATGTTCAATTGATTAAATAAAACCTACCTTCAACTTAATCATGAGCAATCAGTTTGCAGTGCAATATACAAGACATCGCAGAACACAATTGCGATATCCACTGCAATAAATCTCCCTAATCACACTGGGTTACCTAACGTTTATTCAGAATACAAGTTTCTGTCAGTCCAGAAAACATTATGTAACCATCCTCAGCTGAATGCTTATTAGGTGTATAACTAAAAATCATTATTATGCAACGATTTAATAAACTGTCAGGACTACAATAACCAATGGTTCTAAATATAAAAATCAATTATCTCCCTGTTTGTGTGATCAAATGACATCCAGTTTTCCACCGTACTATTGTACTTGAATAGTTAGAACTTTTCACGAAACAATGTTACTGTTTCTTAGTTCAACGATATTATATTAATAATTAGAAACTTATGTAAATGTCTGAAACTTAATTCATTTATATAAAGTTATTATAATGATGATAAATATTTAATTCCTGATGGTCACCAGATCAGAATAAATTTGTCTTCAGGGTCAAGACAAAAAATAATTAAAATTGGTAACAAATCATCAAGATTTTTAAAAACGAGAATGGAAGTGGTGTTTTATCTCATGACGACTTAGTGACTATAGGATGTTTTGGAGTGGCTCAGCAAAAGATTTCACTTAGTTTATGATGTTATTTGTAAATATAATAATAAATATATGCAAATAAACCACAAAAAAATAAAATGGAAAATAAATATTAACTGTACGGGTTTTCTTAGCTCGAGTAGGTGACATTATATAGAACTGACCCTAACATTAGCAATAAAAAACAAAAAAAACTGAAATTTAACTTGTTCATAAGAAAGAAATAAAGAATTTCAAGAAATGCTGTAACCGCAATTAATAAATATTTATAAGCAAGAGAGGAATAAGAAAATTGGTGTTTATTGCTAAAGTAAACAGTGTTATGGTAAACAAGGCAGTGTTGATTTATTGTTTACAAGTGCTGTATACAAGGCTGAATAAAGCAGAGTCAAGTTAGCTGATACAATCAGCAGCCTTCTAGTCTGGTCCATAAATAATTCTCACCAACTCTCAATTGGTTCTTCATTTTCGCGACTTTGTCTACTTGATCAAATACTTAAGAAAAATCTCGCACAACTTGTTCCTTAAATTTAAATGTAAAAGTTTTTTTTTTTTTTTTTTTAGTTTTTACAAAATATAGTGATACCTCAGTGTTTCAACGACTTTGAATTTAAACAAATAGGGGTTCGAACAGAGATGTCGAGAAAATTATGCTTACAGAATTCGAACATAATTTTGGAACTAGAACAGTCGTCCAAACTTTTAGTAGTTTATTATACACTTTTTTTTTATAGAGTATCCTATATTTAAAACAATAACACCCATATATGATCTGACCGAACGAATTATCCCATTTCCTAATATATGTTTCTTATGGGAAAATTAGTTTTAGTTTTTGAGCAAATCGGTTGAAACTATATCACAAAAAGCCTATATTTTATCAATACAGGTAACACTGTATTAACAAAACAGTAAATGTTCCTTACTTTGATATACTTTTTACTACTCTATCGCAACAAGTGTTGACGCCTTACTAAAAATCTAGAAGATAAGACTAATTGTTCAAATTTGTTAGATCTTATATCTTATTGGGCCATTCACTTTGCTACATTAGTTCTGGAAATACATTATACTGGAAACCCTAAGTCCGGGATTCTCAATCAGGGTGAATTTTGGGGTTTTCAGGGGATGAATTGTGACAACAGTAAGTTTACAGAGTGAGGAAAGCTATTATAGGTTTTGATTTCTTAGTTATAAATTAAAAAAAAATACTATTTTGATTGAATTAATATTTTATATGTCCATCAATAATTGTAATTAACATTTAATTTGTAAAATTCTATTATAAGCATAATCAATGTAAAGTTGTAAAATTGTATATACTACCTTGGAAAAAAGAAGGGGTGGGAGGAATAGCATTGTGGGAAATGGCTGGGGAGGGGGGAGATGGTCAAAGGAGGCTGAGAACCCCTGCCCTAAGTTTTAATTTATTCTACGAGTAGTTTCTTAAAGCAGCTTTTCCCAAACTAAGGGGCACCACAGGATTTACGTGTAATAATTTAAGTGGGTTGGGAAAAGTATAAAGTAAGCATTATCCTCCTCTAACATCTGTTAAGACTCAGGAGTTCAATGTCAGGCCGCTTGTTTGATCAAACAGAAGGTTCTTTTACTCGTAACAAGCTTACCAATTCAGGAATTGACCAGTCACTCAAGTTATTTCACAATAAACTTGAAAATTTCAATTTCTTCACGCCTGAAACTAGCCATTGCGATGTCAAGTAGACTTGAGTTAGACCAGTGTTTCCCAAAGTGGGCGGTACCGCTCCCCTGGGGGCGGTGCTTTGATAGCAAAAAGGAGCGGGGATTCTATTTCCATAAATTGAAAATGTTTATGCAATATAATTTCTAAATTTAAGTGAAAACACAACATGTAAACTTCTAGGAAACAGTTTCTTAAAATTATTTGTTTTGATAATTCATTTTTATGTTAAAAGTATATTCTCACCTAAGTTTCTTTTATTGTGTATTCATTCTTTTGCATAAATATGATATGAAACAATACATCTGTTGGATTCCAAATAAATATTCGATTAGTAATTATTTTAATTTAATTATTAAAATGTTACTCATTTCGTTATTTAGTCTAGGAATCTGATTATTATTCAAGGATGTTGAGTTATAGGTTTATGGACACAAGGGGGCGGTCACTCGAAAAAGTGTGGGAAACACTGAGTTAAACAAATTTTGGGGTTCCCAATGTAGAATGTTCATTGTGTTGCTTCACTAAAGGCCAATGTTCGGCCTATGTGTACTCGTGTTCTCATGGGAATACCTAACCCAATCTAACATTCAGCAAAGAGGGAATTTTTCAATGTATAGTAGGTTAACACTATTTGTGTAAATAAATTATTGCAGTTTTCTTGTAAAACAAATTTTCTATTTGTAAGATATAATTATTTATATTATTGAATTTTTATGTCAGTAACACTGTACCATGTAAGAAAGTTTTTAACTCTTAAGAACAAATCAATATATCCAATTAAGAATACCTGTAAATTAGAGAATCTAAGAAAATAAGGGATGATATTAATGTTGTATTGATTTATATATTTTTTATTTATGATTGGTACACATTGGTAGTAGTGTATGAAAGGTAGTCGAAACATACTGCAACCTGACCTTCATTAATGTAAGTACCCAGTAAAGTTAAGAGGGTTGCATAAGCTCGACTCATAAATAGTGGGTAAGGAACTCTAATAAGTTTTGGAACCAAGCTAAAATTAGGAGCTTGGATCCTTAACGTGTACTTAACAACGCTCAGTCTAAGTAACTCTAGAGCACGTTTATTCAATGGGGGTGAAATTCACCACCACCAGGGTGTGAATTATAACCACAGTAAGTTTACAGAGTGAGGAAAACAGTTATACTTTTTGACCTTTCAAT
Organism: Hermatobates lingyangjiaoensis; assembly: GCA_026182355.1. Classification (NCBI taxonomy): domain Eukaryota; kingdom Metazoa; phylum Arthropoda; class Insecta; order Hemiptera; family Hermatobatidae; genus Hermatobates; species Hermatobates lingyangjiaoensis. Next base: position 417,656 of record JAPFBL010000342.1, read on the forward strand.
TATAAATTAAAAAATACTGTTTTGATTGAATTAATATTATATATATCCATAAATATTTATAGTTAGCAAACGCTATAATAAACCTACCTATCGCCACCCATGAAAGCTCCCATGCACTCGGATTTAATGATTGCTTCCGTGTCGAGGTCCTGAAAAACATATCCGTGATTTTAATTCCCGTGTTAAAGACCTTCCGAAGAAGCACATATTTGCGTCCTTAGAGCTCGTTCTAGCCCTGGCCATAACCTAAACCGTTAAGGGTTTTCTAATATTTTATTTATTTTTAATTTGTATTATTACTTCTCCGTCTTTGCTTTTGTGGTTATTACTTTTTTTATTTTTAGCTATTTTATTCTTTATTTATTTCTCGTTATTATTTTTTTAGTAATATATTTTTCTGTGAGTTGGCAATACTATTTATATAAAACCGCACACGCTGCATCTCTTTTTATCATTTCTTAATGTGGTTTGAACATTTCATTGATATATACGAGTATATATATATCTCAAAGTTACTCTGAGAGCTTCAGAAGAAGCACTTATTAGTCTTCTGGGCGGTAGATTGGCAAATGTTTTCTTTTTTAATTTTTATTTGGCTTTTATTTCTTTATCTTCCCTGTCTACCTTTCCTCCGAAAGTTGGCTACACTGTTTGAGTGCTTCAGTTCGAACGCCAAGTCAGTCGTTATCAGCCTTTGGAGCGATTCACTTCTTTTCCTGAAGACGAGGACATCGAAATATAGTAGTGAGTTCAGTGGTTTCCTTTCTATGTGTTTTTTTTTAAATTCTAGTTTATATATATATAGTTTTCTATGAGTTGTCCGGGGAAAGGAATATGATTCGTTGCAATGCACCTCTTTAACACAGAGGGACTGTGCAACCTCTATACCTACTGGCAGAACGACTGAGGCTTTTTGCTGAGCAGCGGGCAACTGGGACCTTACGCATGGACCTGTAAACTTCACTTCCATTGGTCAACATTGCAACGAATCATATATATATATATATATATATATAATACACAGGTCACCGCCCTGCCTTTCTGCAGGACTCTTCGCTCTTCACACCTCCTGATGGCGACGATGGTCGAAACATCGATGTGAGTTATGTCTGTGTCTTTCTGTGTGTTTCCTTCGTTTTGAATTTATTTTATTTATATATATATATATACAACGAAAAAATCAGACGTGCTTTGATATAAAGTATGTGAAAGTGTTTTTTACATGATAAAACATACATACATGATAATACATGATAAATTAGGGTATATTCACATAACGGAAACATTATGAGATAAATTTAATGAAAATACGTCACATAGTGCCAGTGTAGAGTGGCCAAGGAATTTTGAGGCATACCCATCAAGCCTTATTCAGTCATCTATATAAAATCACCAAAAATAGACTGAGGGCATTTCAAAACGTGCAAATCCGTGATAATCACGAAATCATTTTTTTTTTCAAATGATCACTATACTTGAGAGTACAGTCCAAATGGAGAATGTATCATTGCTGGATCTGACAGTCAATGTTACGTTACTGACTGTGAACATGCTGATCCCTGACCACACCTGAGCTTATTAGATATCAGTGATCGCGGCTTGCGTAATCATTTGTTTTAGTAAGAAAATAATATGTTACATGAAGCTTTGTTATTCAGGCAGGATACTCGGGTGACTTGGCCTTGAAACCCTACACTATGTCTCACCTTAACGCTGATAGTGAGCTTACTAAGCAGAATGAAAATTAAAAACAAATTCCTACCATTATAGCTCCAAACAGGAAACATTCCAAGATCATATGTATATTACACTATACTTAATCAAAGATCATCAGGAAAGTATTTCTTTAACCACCTATACGGGGGGGGAGGTCAGCCCACCGGCAACGTGCTCGCCTTAGGACTGGTAGGTCCAAGGTTCAATCACACTCTGGTCCTCGATTTATTCATTTGGTAGGTGAACACATCTGAACTAGTCGTCCCTCAGAAAGGACGTTAAGTCGTTCCAACTCTGTACGATGTCAGAAACTCGTTAAAGATTCCTAACGCTATATAAACTTGAGTTGGGTAAACTTTAGGGCTCCCACTTTAGAACCAATCTTCATTGTGTATCACAAAGGGCGAATGTTCGGCCTACATATGTTCTTCTCTTGTGGAACTGCCACAGGGAGACAAGAGAAGTATTTTACAAGGTGTAAAGTGATGAGAAAAGAAAGGAAGGGCTGGGTTTCGCAAGCCAGGGTAAACTAAGGAGTACAGGAAGAGATGTATAATTTACCTGCTAGCTGTCAACCTTCGTAGACAAAGCCATTGCTCTGCTGAACACTGAGTCAAACTTGAATGAATGACTGTTAATGTTTAAAGTATTTAATTAATAGATCCAATTAAATTAATTTGATACATAATGCAACCATCTTTAAGTAATTATCACTTTAAAATTAGTCTGATAATTCACCTGGCACTAATCAAACTCCAATTTGGTTGATAGGTGACATACAACACGAAAATGGTATATGAATATATCCAATGATCAAACCACAATAGAAATGGGAAAAAAAAGATTAAGATCTTTCAACTAAAACAAGCGGTCTTCGTCTGAGTCAAAATCCAACTGTTGTGGTTTGATCATTGATTGTTATTTCACGTGTTTATTGTGAAATCTTGTTGTGCATATATCCAGTTATTATTAACTAGTTGGAGTTGGTCCTTTCAAATATCCCAAGCGGATGTTCAGTCCCAACTCACCAGCTCTATTTTTTGGTTGTTGACACTGATGTCATACAGGCGTAGTTGTGGTTGTAGGTGGCTTTGACACCTTATTCAGGTTGAGTAGACACTACTGGACTTAACTCCAGGTTTGACTGTGTGAGAGGAAGTTAGACCTCTTGGCTGGTTGCCTGCATAGCAACAAAGGAAATCTAGACCCCAAATCTTACCAGTGGATATGGAACACGTCTTGGTAAGTGCTCTAGAAAACTGGTACCCAGCCTCGAGGTGGGGCCCGACCCGAGTAATAGGGCTTTTCCCGTTTACGGTGCGACGACTAGGTCTCTTGACCAGCAAAGCAGTCCTCAGATGGACGACCAAGTAGGTGTCGGTCACTTATTTCGTTCACCCTTGCATATCCAAGAGTCACGTGAGTTTAACTGAGCATTACCTTTAGCAAAACAAAAAGTTTATAGTTTAATACTTTATAGTTTAAAACTATAAAGATAGGAAGTTGATTCAATAACGTTCCTTAAATTGTTTATTAAATACATTCTCTAACCAATTAGTAATATAGTGTCGCACTTAATTTTTTCGCCTATTATTTTAAACGATTTTCCAAGAAATTTATTTTAACTAAATAAACAATTTTAAAAACCTGTTGGAAAATCCATTCATTAAATTTTTGTTTATGTTATTCCTCAGGATGTAGAACTGAGTTTTCATTCTCTACAAGTAGAATTAAAAATTTTAAAGCTTCTTAAATCAAAAATATTTAACTTTTGCTACTATAATAACAAGTATTTAAGAATACTTTATTTTAACTAAGTAAACAAAGCTAAAATGTACTGGCAAGTCAAACAAGAAGAAAAAGGTAAACGAGTCTATTTTGGTTGCCAAAATAATTAATGCTGCAGTCAACAACTTTATATTTCAAAAGTTACTGTTCAAATATTGGTTTAGTCACTAAACAAGAAAATTTAAAGGGTCACTCAACAAAGCCACAAACATTTCAAGGATAACTTCTCGTACACATAAATGTATGACACAACTAATTCTTAGAAGATGTTCTTGGTCTCCAAGGACAAACATTATCTATTTCCTTCTCCACATGAGGATCTATTTAATCTATCTTATAGATTTTCCCAATAAAACTATTTACAGAAATTCAAACTGATTGCAGTACAAGAAAAAGGATAAATAATTTTTCCTTTGGGTAAGAGTAATCAGCCCTGAAGCAATTTTAAATCACCCCCCCCCCCCCCTCTCTTCAATGTAATAAGAAGTGACATAATAACGGGACAACACGATAACCTTCAGAGTATGACAGGAGAGTAGCCGAACATGTTAACACGCAACTTCTAACAAAGCCAAGGATATGGAAGTTTCTCCACGAAATACACAACATAACATAATAACATGTCAATCTCCTTAAAGAAAATCGTACTTTACTGACAAATAACTGTCTTTATAAAAATTTCAAACAAATGGTTAATAAGTACAGAAATGTTAGATAATATCAGCCAACGTTTATTTCTCACTTTTCCAATGATCGGAATTAGGTTTGATTGCAATGGCACTCTCACAAGGGAACACATTAGGTCGAACATTGATCCTTTGTGATTCAACACAATGCACATTCTACAACATCAGGAGTCCTATTTTGCCTAACTCAGGTGTATTCAGAACAAAGAACTTTAACGAATAAGTGACATAGCACAAGCTTGGGACCAACAGCTTAAGAAAGGACAGCTTAACGTCCTTTCCAAAGGACTATGTGCTCAGATTTATTCACCTCCAGAGTGAATAAATCGAGGGCCAGAGTGGGTATTGAACCTCGAAACTCTTAGTCCAGAGGACCGCACGTTGACACTGGGATAACCTAGCTCCCATGACCACAATGAATAGAACAAATCATTTTCCAAAAAAGAAACACCTATTGTATAAATACTTCTTCAATTAAACACAACTTAATGACCCATTCAATAACTGTACAATTCTTAGTCCATCTATCATATAAATTGAGTAGTTACTTGTTGATACAATATTGAATTAAAAACACTTCTACTTTATTCCAGTGTTATCCAACTGCCAAGATGCCCTCACTGATTTCTGAGCTGAATTAGTGAATAAGATAATTTCCCTGACCACAGAGATCTCAGTTCGAATCCCCAAACCTTTGGCTATTTGTGTTGTCTAAATTTGCATCGATGACAGGTAAAAATTGAGTTCATAACCGTAGATCATGTTACACCTCACTATCCTACGATGAGACTTCTTATTTTGCAATTATAGGATTTGGAAATTGAAAAGTTATAATTATATAAGAGTTATGTCAGTGTTATATTACAATAGTTCATGTAGCACTAACTACTGACCTTGGATTAAAGTGTGCTAAATACTTCGGAAATTGTTCAACATTTTTCAGTGAGGGGACAACTGCGTTTACCAATTGGTTGTGGAGGAAAGGTACACATATTTTTTTAAATTAATCCCTTAATCCTACCACCAGACAGTAGAATGTATGCTTATTTGACCGCAGTGTACTTGTCAAAAGGAGGTTGTTTCAGACAGATTAAAACTTTTGGCTGAGCTAAGTGTGTCAGTGGAGTCCAGTTAGCCAATGACAATGGAGCAGGTGGTAGCAACATGTCCAATAGAAGAGGGGTCACGCTTGCCTGCCCCACAATGCTCCAGTACCCCCTGCCAAGGCGCCAATTATTCTGCAAATCTGCATTCTTCTAGCTAACGGCTCGGGTGTCAGCTACCTCGGCATACGCTCAGCTCAGCCGGCCCCCCTTTGGTGCCCGCCATCAGTCTTCCGTTCAGCACATAATGACATGACAATGAAGGTCTTCACAGTCCCCAAGCCAATTACTTAGCCACTTTTCAACATCCTTTGTAACGGCTCAAGGATTGTCGGAATGCTAACTTGAGCAATAGAATATTGCTTCCATATCAATCAATACCTAGAATCCAATTTCAATAAAAGTGAATTTTTTTAAGATACTAATATTACGATTTGATTCATTTAAACCAAAACATTCAATCTAAAAAACAAAAATTTATTTTTAACAAGAGACTAAGACTCTAAGTGCAATAATATGGACGAACAGTGGTAAAAGTAAGATTTCTCCAAGGAAGAGGTGGAGGGGACAAAAGTGACATTGATAATAAACTAAAATGACCACAAGCACCAGGGGGATCAAGGATTGTGAGTCCTCAAACCAATTTAAAAGTCACATGTAACCCTAGAGATAACTTACAGTCTTTCAAATTTCTTTTCCTTCACTAAACTTGTCACTAAACTTGTTTTGACCTACTTTGGTGAATATTTGTAAGTAATGATCCACATTGGTGCAATTCACCAAAGTAATTGTAACTAACACCAGGAAATGATTGTTCCGGTTATATACTTTGGTCAAAGAGTGTGTAATAAAGCATATGATGAAGTATTAAATAAATTTCATTACTTAAATGGAATGGGGAAGAGAATGGAACACGACCTAATGGGATGAGACAACTAATGACTCTGCTCACCTAGCGTGCCTGCATTGCATGTTGCACTTTGCTACCGTTTCTTTTCGACCTGAAAATGCATGCACCATGCACGCAATTCTTCCACCAACAACAAAAGTCAAACGTTGTGAACTCCTCTATAACATTATTTAAAACATATCAACAACTGGTTCTCTATTCTGCAGATAAATTTCATTAAATCAATTACATAATTGTATATTTCTTCATGATTAGAATAATGGGAAGAAACACTAAGTCTCCATATAAAAGATTTTAACTAACAATGACACTTAGTGTTTATGCTCAGGTCACAACAAAATATAAAATAAGAATGAAAAATGTTATAAAGAATACAGAAGAACAATGAAAATATAACTAAATGTATGTATATAAAGTATTACATACATGAGTGTTACAATATATAAAACCACATTAACACTATTGCAGTTAGTCCCTGGTGTACTAAACTGAAAAGTATACAGCTCCCGTACTGCCTGTGCCTGGGCCACGTGAACCATCAATATTGATATTCATAACAAGATTTTACAATGACTCCGACGAAAACCACTTGTTATTGAAGACCGAATATTAATTCAATAAAACTAGTCAACAATAAAGCATTTTACTTCAGTGTCAATAATTTTTTGTTAGGAATTGATATTTTTGAGGCACAGAAGATTTACAGAGACTTTACGAGGTATGACGGAATGTATTATTACTAATTCTAACAGAAGATTTTGATGACTCCAACTCCGGCTCCAGCTCCAAGTAGTAGTTTAGTTCCGACTCTAGTTCCAACAAAAACTCTGGCTCCAAGCCCTGCTCCTTGGAGTATAATTTTTCATTTTAATGACATTCTCTGATGTTCAGAAGAAAGCTCTACTACATAGAACCTCGGTGACATAGTTCAAATGTCGCTTCTCCCATCAAGATAATAGGTTCAACTCCCTTATCCATTTTATTTCTTTTCTTATTTTCTTCAATAAGTCTTATTTTCTTCAATATATATATATTTCACTTAATAAAGCGAAACTCGATACAAACTGGACACAATCCTAGTTCAAAATTCAGGAAGAGTAACTCACAGAGTGAGGAAACACACTTACAGATTCAAATTTTCGGGTAATCCGTCTTCAGGAGAAAAGAGAAAGGAGGACCAAGCACGTTATAGACGCAACCAAGCGGTCTTCATCAGAGTCAAAAACCCAACTGACACGTGAAATAACAATCAATGATCAAACCACAATATGAAATGGGAAAACAAGACTAAGATCTTTCAACAACAACATCAGTTGGGTTTCTGACTCTGTCGAAGTCCGCTTGTTACGGTTGAAAGATCTTTGTCTTGTTTTCCCATTTCATAATATTGAATATATGATTAATTTATATTATAATAATTATTATTATATGTAAGGAACAGTCTCATTATACATGTGAACTTGGAAAAGAAATCCAAAAAACTAATTAAGATCCAAAGTCAGAAAATTTAATCTCACATATATATATATATTATTAATATAAGATAATATAAAATAACAATTAAAAGAAACGGTACCAGCATATATAAACATATATTTTTATATATATTATGAAATGGGAAAACAAGACAAAGATCTTTCAACCGTAACAAGCGGACTTCGACAGAGTCAGAAACCCAACTGATGTTGTTGTTGAAAGATCTTAGTCTTGTTTTCCCATTTCATATTGTGGTTTGATCATTGATTGTTATTTCACGTGTCATATATATATATATTATATATATATATATATATTTCAATATAGACAAAGAAACATAGAGAAGTCAAAAGAACACACTTACAGTCTCTAATTTCGGTTTGAACCGTCTTCAGGAGAGATAAGAGAGGGAAACCAAGCGCACTGGTTCAGAGACGGTTGGAGACCGTTTTGGATCGTATTTCCAACGAAAAAGTATGTATATATATATATAATACATTTTTTCGATGAAAACACGATCCGAAATGGACAAATACAGTTCAATGTACATAAAGAAACATAGAGAAATTAAAAACACAAACTTACAGTCTCTAATTTTCGGTTTAACCGTCTTCAGGAGAGAAAAAGAAGGGAAACCAAGCGCAATAGTACAGAGAAGACAGAAGGGTCTCCAATCGTCTCTGAACCAGTGCGCTTGGTTTCCCTCTCTTATCTCTCCTGAAGACGGTTAAACCTAAAATTAGAGACTGCAAGTTTGTGTTTTTAATTTCTCTATGTTTCTTTATGTACATTGAACTTTATATATATATATATATATCCAGATTAGGTTGGTGATAATAATTTTATGTATGTATCAATATTAAGAATGCAAGTTAATAAAATTTGTACGAGATTAGTTTGAGTAAAATGGAAAAAGTTTAATATTTCTTATAGACAAACAGATAGATAGAAAAGTTAATGAGATGTGCACAACAAGACTGTTTATTCTAAGGAATCCATATAGAGAATAAGATAAGACAGAAATTAGTTAAACTGTACTGCTAAAAATAAAACGACAGAAGACAAAGATATATTTGGATAAGAGAGAAATGAAAGAACTGGGCGGACGGGAGGGGGAACAAGGACCAAGGGTCGTTCACCCGGACCAAGAGGGAACTTCATCAATAATTTATGAAAAAAACGCGCAGCCAGGACAGAGGTTTTGGTTGTAATGCGACTGAGAAGGACTAAGCCAGGCACGCGTCCGGCGGTCGCAACATGCGAGGCACATCTTTTCGTCACTTCCTAGCCGACGCCTTAAGTCACGGGTTACATCTAAAAACAGGCATGCGTCCGGCAGATGCCAAACTCTTTTTACCAAAGTAGCCTGCCCATCACAACCTGTCCTTCGTAATTATGCGACTTTTCGCAACTCATTAATCATACCCTTCTAACCATATCTCAGTCGGCGTCTAAATCACTTCTTAAGTCCCACCATTAATACTGACAGTCTACGAAGTATATTATTTCATCGCATATGACTTTTAATTCACTGGTTCTATTCATAAGAGAGGTGAACATTAGAGTAATAACACGTCTAGTATAATATACTCACAACCTCCTTGGCATACATTTTTACCTCATACCAGTTGACTCCAAATCTTTGGTTGCGTTTGACAGTAAGTTACTTCATAGAGATATAACTAAGCACACCTTTCATTTCATCCCTTTTGACTCATAAATCACAAATGGTTACGTTTTCAAAACAGCCACAAGTAAGAAAGGTCATCAAAGAAATCAACCCTTATGGTTTTAAAAGTTATTAACCTTTAGAAATGAAATATGTCACTCTTCTCAAGGAATGCCATACTCCTGGGGGGTCAGGTGTGGTTAACACCTTAACTCTAAGGGGCACTGATCCAGAAACTCAACCAGCAATCACACCTTTATCACCCTTCCAGTCAACTCATAAGTTGAATCTGCCAGTAAGCAGCACACCTCGGATACTCACAGCCTACACAACTTTTCATGTCGTTCCCAGCAAGTCGTTGATTACTTCTTCTAAACGGTCACAACATTCAAACCACACGTTTCCAGTCAAATTCCACTTGACACCTAAGTCAGTTGTTACGCCTAACCGTAAGGCACATGTCGAGCTATTCACTTCGCACGAAGCGCACCTTTTCATCGGTCCTACCTAACTCCATTGCCAGTGGTTCTATCCACCAGAGAGATCATGAGAGGTCATGATATGTATCTCATTCTACTAGTTACTTCCCGATCAAATAAAAATTCAAAAATCCTCTAAACGAAGAATTCTGCTATTTGTAAAAACTCCGTTCGCCTCCTCATCTTCGCCCCTCACGTTCGCCTGACTCAAAAGGTATGGGTTCACTGATTCGTAACAGCATTGCATTATTTTCCATTGATTTTACTATTATCTTACTGCTTTATTAATATTCGCTTCATTATTATTTTATACTTAATAATCTTGCTGTATTTTACAATTTTTCAAAATATTTAAATATCATAGTTTTAATTTCCCGGGCGTGGGGGGGGGGGGGGGTCAAATTACGCTGTTTACTGTAAAATTTATCCCACTGTCCAAAAAAATCAATATACGATTTGCCCATTCAGGATGAATTAATTTCATTTCTCAAGGTATAATAAACATTCTGAAACAGCAATAAACATCCATAGAATTTGCATAACACCATGATACTCCTGTATCGTTAACAAACTTAACACACATTTTTATCTGCCATTCATCGAGAATAGCTAAAACAAAGTAGAAAGCGCAAATTACTTTGAATAAGTCTGAATAGTAGGTAATGTATTCTATTCTGTAAAAATTTCACGATGCCTATTGTTTATAAAAAATAGAACTCATTTTTTTTCAACAAAATAACTAGAAAATATCATAAGGAATATATAGAATGCAGCTAATTTAAATATATATTGTTATTATTTATGTCTGGATAATGCAAAAAAAAACTGTCAACACTGCTGTAAAGCGGTGTGTTCTGATCTGTCGGTATTGTACACATCGATTGCAATCGCGTCTTCCTGCTAAGCTATTTTTAACTCTGCTTTCCTCTTAATTGTGACAGACATTACATCATTCATTTCCCCATAAATTTAGGATAAATATCATCTTGATTTATCAGTCTATCATTAGACATAACTTTATTGCGATTTCAGGTCTCCAAAATCAGCTATTTCAGGTGTGGCATGCTTCTGTGTTCAATGAGAAATGTCGTCAGTAACCTTTGATACTCCATCAAAAGATGAATAAACAAAAAGAGTATCATACACGATTTATAGAAAGCAATAATTTCAATTTCTAACATAACCTTATCTTGAGATATATTCAGAACCACTTTCATTATCTGTTTTAGGAAATTCTGCATAATTTCGTTTTATATTAATGATATAAACTAAAGAGATAAAAATCCATTACGTTTTAAGGGAAGCTTGTTTCCTCTTTTAAGGGACGTTCAGACAATCTTCCACTATCTTACTAGGGAAGGGGGTCAGGTTAGCTCAGTGGTTACGTGCTCGCCTCTGAACTGATAGGACCGGGGTTCGATCCCCACCTGGCCCTTGATTTATTCATGCGGGAGGCGAATAAATCTAAGCGCGTCGTCCCTCGGAGAAGGACGTTAAACCGTCGGTCCCGAGCCTGTACGATGTCAGGTACTCGTTAAAGAACCCTACTCTAAATACACTTGAGTTAGGCAAAATTTAGGACTCCCACTGTAGAATCAATCTTCATTGTGTGGTATCACAAAGGGCCAATGCTCGGCCTACGTGGGTTCCCTTGTGGGACTGCCACTGCAACCTAACCTTACTAGGGAAGTTTTCTTCCCTAGAAGTTGTATTAAAGAAGAACACAACTTTAAATTCTTGCATACTTTCTTTTTATCCAGAACACATATCCATTGAATTTTATACAAATAAATGCAATTATAGTATCCTATAAGTTTTTAAAAATTTAAATATTAATTGTTGTATTCATAACTGGATCTAAAAGAATCAGGTATAAAGTGATTTGTCATTCTCAAACACTTGTAGATGCACTTGTGGATATCTTCATGAAAGAAAAACACTGCAGATTGTTTAGTTACATGCTAGTACAAACAATTAGAATTTGAAATGAAGAACTGTATACCTTTCGACATTTCCGCTATAAAATCAAAAAACTAAAGGAGTAACCCTGAAACAAAATTACTTCTAAATACATGAAATTGTGTTGAAGTACCCAAAAGAAAAAAAAAATACCTTTCGTCTAAATTGTAGTTGTCAGGTAACTACACAATAAAATATTTAATCGCCAAATGTTTTCTGGCCAACACATATCAAAAACCCCTAGTTAGATTTTATATTAATTAAAAAAAGAAATTGTAAGCCACAAGGGATCCTTAAAAGCGAAGTATGATCGTATTGAATGATATCATGGGCATTAAATGGTTTTTGAACAAGTATGTGTTAGTTGTAGCATCGGTAGAGATCTCAATAAAAACATTTTTTATTTACTGTTTAAACCAATCTCCTAGTGGGTGATAACGTCAGCCATTTATAGGATTTTGTTTGATCAGTGATTCTAAATTGGGAGTCCTAAATTTTGCCTAAGTCAACTGCACTTCGAGTAGGGATCTTTAATGAGTACCTGCCATCGAAGAGGCTCAGAACCAATGGCTTAACGTCCTCTCCGAGGGACGACGCAGTCAGATTTATTCACCTCTCACGTGAATAAATCGAGGATTGGTGGGGATCGAACCCCGGACTGCCAGCCCAGAGTCGAGTACGTTAACCACTGAGCTAACCTGGCCCCCAATAAAAACGTTATTATGATTTATAATATTTTCAGAAAATTTGAAAGAAATAAAGTTTGTTATTCTGAATGAGTTGCTATTTTTTTTTTTGATAAATTCTATTTAATAATTTTAATAGCACAATCAATGATGGTTGAGCTATCAATTGATTACAAACGTTATTAAAAGCTTTGAAACTGACTGATGTAGACTATGGACCCAAGCTAAGTGCACAACTCGTTTTAAGAACAGACCTCCTGGCTCATTGTTGGACGATGATGACACGGGGATTAATCATCGTGGAATGAACCTGAAAGGAGAAAGAAAACATAATAGGCGCAGTTAAGAAGTGGACTGGTCTGGTGTAATTGGCGCTCCTCTCGCAAGCTAGACCATTCTCAAGGCTACTCAAGTCAAATCGCTTTATAATCCCTGCCCTCTTTCATAGCTACCATCCAGTGATTGATAATTTCGAGGAATTCCTTAATCATCTCCTAAGGTCCTCAGGGTTGAAATCCACTCGTCTAAACAGTTGTCATTCTCCAAACGAGATCAACACTCCATCTTGTTCCTGTCCATGTCTAATGGTGGCCATTGCAAACTCTAATCAAGACCATGAACCGACAATCAAATTCTGATTTAATGAAATAATTTAACATCCTCAGCTAGGTTGTTTGAAACCAATCAACAAGAAGATACCATTGTATAGATTCCAAAAGAAAATAAACGTTTTAAATTTGGCGTGGTTTTTTTTTGCAGCACTACTTGAACAGAGATTTGTATTTACTGTCAAAGTAACTATTTCGATGGTTATCAAGAAATCAAGTTTCGGTCATCAGTCAATTGGCTTAAACAGCTGGTTGCAAACCAATATCTCTCATGCAACATTCATTGAGAAATGAGTACGGGGAATCTGAGGGGGAAGTGTTTGATATCGCAAGAGGTTCCCATTCAGATCGAATTGCTACTTGAAATTAGCATGATGTAACACAGTGATGACGCAGTGGCAGGCTAATGAGAAACTCTTGCACCAGGTGACTACCACATCACACTAATTCACAACTGTTCTTTATGTGCACATACTTCAACCATTTTAATATGAAAAATGTGACTTCATTTTGTAGTAAACAAAACATATATCTTTGTCTTCCTGCTTACTTCGGAAATATTTCCATTCTTTAAGTTCCAAATGAATTCATTAATAAATGAGCCAGTATAGCACAGTGCTTTACATGCTTATCTCTGGACTGGCAGATCCGGGGTTTGATACCCACTATGACCCTCAATTCATTCACGAGTGAGGTGAAAAAAAATCTGAGCTCGCCATTATTTTGAAAGGACCTTAATCCATCGTTCCCAAGTCTGTAAAATGTTGGGTACTCGTTAAAGATCCCAGTTCTAATTACACTTCAGTTAGGCAAAATGTAAGTCTTATAATGTAGAATGTTCATTGTGTGATATCACAAAGGATCAATCATTGGTCTTTGATCTTTGGTGGTACGTCCACTGTAACAAAACCTAACCTAAATAAGATCATATAAGTATAACAATCATAACTCAGGGTCAAAGTGGCCTACTTACATGATTATACAGGGTCCCGGGTTCGAAATTCACTATGCCTAAATTTCTTCACGTCATACATGGACATTGAAAATAGTAAGCCACCATTGCCTATGAGAACGTTTAGAACCACCGATTCTGTGCTCACACGTTGTTCCTACCAATGTGGAATCAAACCGATGACGTAGCTTGCCCATTACTGAAATGTGTGCCAAATAATAAATGAGCCACACTTTCAACCCCAGGAACAACACTAAATTTAACGATTACTCTAAATTGCTAAGAGGATTCAAAAGTAAAACTGAGTATTTTTTTTGCAAGAAAATTTAGTTATTCTGGGTCCGAAGAAGATAGATCATCATGATGTGCATTTAACGAGTTTGGCTTTGAAGATGATTCATAAACTCAAAGTGAAACTGAATATGTTTTGATGGAAATTTACAAACTTTTGGATTAGAAAAAGATGCGCAAGCTGGCGGAAGAAGTGGATCAGTCAGGATGCAACAGCCCCATAAACCAATGACCCAAAGTGGCTAAGAGACATACCAGGGAATTCTACCAACAAAGCGAGCGGCGGTCCACAGCCAGCAGATCATGGGAAACATTTCCTCAAGAAAAAGAAAGGTTCCAAAAAACCTACCCAGGCACCAGGCAATCGACTCAAACATTAACTTAAAAACGCTTAATAACAGTCTCGAAATGTTTAACAGTGACTCTGAAGATTATAAATTGGAAGAAAAGCACAATGTATGCACTGATAAGGTAAGGATCTTATTTACTATTAAGTTATTTTAAGATTGCTTAAATAAACCTTAGATGATAAAAATAAAAAAAAATTAAGCATAAAGAATGATACGGTGAACTTAAAGCATCGCACGAGTGTATTGCAATATAACTGGGATTAGTTACGGCGATCTCCAGAGAAGAGCAGGTTCTCTTAATACCTTCAACCATTTCAAACCTTCCAACGGATTTTATAGTCCTTAGGCGGAATCACCATATTAACACTAACTGTACCTCTGGTATATTATCCTTCAGTGTCCGTTTTAAGAAAACACAATTAGTGGGTTTCAATAAACTCCGTTTCAAATTGGCCATAAAAGAGCTTATACGATCGAAAACTCATAAAGACAGACCTGTTGAGACAGTTTTTATTCAGCGGTGATTTTAAGGTTCATTTTCTTATTGATATTAGAACGCGATAATTTCTGTTGTTGACGCTTAATCATGCAACGACTGCTTCCTCCAGTGATACATTAATATTCACTTCATTCAACAGGCAGCTGTAAACATCACACGCTTCAAACTGACTTCATTAATTTCATCGAAATAAAACCGTTTTCATTAACCATTATTTTTGGAATTTCGCAAATGATAAAACAAATAAATGGACTGATAAAAAATTTTGACTTTTTCAACAGTTTTATTTTCATTTTCTTATCGCTAGTATGTGATATAACAGGCAGTATGGTTTCCTTTCGTACTAAGGAATGTAGTGTTCTGAAATTTTACTCGTCCTTTTGCGAGATGGAAAATCCTGCGATGCTGTCCTTCGAAAAGAAAACTTCTTGAGAGCGGTATAATATACGACTCCCGATGTCAAAGCAAACAAGATAATGTTGTTTGTTGTTTGTTTTCGAACGCCCACAGTTATAAGGCTTTCACCTTTTAGTGCTCTTCTAGGGATGGAAATTGTGGTTCATTTACTTTTGGCACCCATTCTAGTAATGAGCGAGCCACATTACCTGCTGATTCTACATTGGGAGTCCTAAATTTTCTCCAACTCAAGTTTATTTAGAGTAGGGATCTTTAACAAGTAGCTGACATCTACAGGCTCGGTACCGACGGTTTAACGTCCCCTCCGAGGGACTACCTGCTCAGATTTATTCACCTCTAATGTAAATAAATTGAGGGCCAGGTGGGTGTCGAACCCCGGATCTACTTGTTCAGATGCAAGTACGTTAACCACTGTGCTAACATGACCCCTAGACAAGATAATGGGGTTCACCTTACTAAAATAGATGCAATATAACAAATGAGACACATTTTCACCTCCACAATCCCGCCCAATGTCAAAGCCTATAAATCAAAATCTAGGAATCGCAAGAAAGCCCACGAAGACTTTCGAATTGCTATAAGTTCCAAGTTTTACAAAATTGTTGGTCAATAATCTAGAACAAAGAAGTAATTAAATTAAGAGTTACTGGCAATCTTTTGTAACTATAAATCTCTATATTATTATCTTGTATATCAAGATTTTTTCTGTTACATTTTTTCTTGAGCATAATATAAATTTCAGGGGGTGTGAAGGTTGAGTGACATTTTTTTAAGGGTACAAGATAAAAAAAAAAAAGATTGCAATCCATTGAAATAGAATGTTGACATGAACTGTATGAAGAAATGTTAGACAATTAAAAATTTCTTTAATAAAACAAAAAGACGAATTTGATCTTATGAAATTATTGATCTCAAAAAACCTGAAAACTTGATTTCTGGCAAAAATTAAAAACCCATATATATATAAAATGGCAAGATTTTTATTAATTTCAAAATAATGATTATTTATAGGACTGTTGAAATGAAATTAATTATGACATTTTCAAGGTCCAGTTCTGTGAATTATATTTCTCTAACTCGATGTCCTCAGAAAAAACTTGTAAAAAGTATAAACTTTTTTAAAATACCATCACTTCCTAAAGCCCATTCTAGCCTCTACCTTACCATTATGGTATATCTCATTGACCTTTCAAATTTCATAATTATAATTTTGACATTGAAGAGGTTGGGTTAATGTTTGAATTTCTCAGCAGATAAACCAAAAAAGGATATTACCTGTTCGAACGAATTGTTTTCTTAATAAAACTGTTCATGTAAAGACTTACTCTGCAATTTGACATCTGTGCAAACCACATAAGGAATATATACCATAAGACAAAACGAGATGGTGATCTTGTAAACATTGTGAAAGTGGTGATCTTGTAAACATTGTGAAAGTTCCAGTATAATCAAGTTCTTGTTGTTTTCTGTACATATGATTTTTTTTTTTATTTCAAATATTCTATTTACAGAAAATGAAGCGTCAAAACTAATAATATGCAACAGCTGCGGTCATTGAACAGTCTTTCAGGCATGTCGTAACAGACAAGATACAATAAACTTTCACTAAATATTAAAACAATGCCTTTGAAGTGAGGTGTGGACAATGGGCGAGATTTTTTGGCATTTTGGTGACGGAGATAAGCATTCTTGGAGCATGTAGTGTGAACCCACTCTAATCCCGTAACATTGTTTAAAAATTTAAATTATGTAACTTAAGTAACGACTGATGTTTTGTTTTTACTTAAAACAATCATTAGTATGACAATGTACTAATGGTGAATCAATACAAGAACAACAATCCTAGATTTGTTTTTAGTATGACAATGTATTAATGGTGACTCAATACAAGAACAACAATCCTAGATTTGTTTTTAGTATGACAATGTATTAATGGTGACTCAATACAAGAACAACAATCCTAGATTTGTTTTTATTATGACAATGTATTAATGGTGACTCAATACAAGAACAACAATCCTAGATTTGTTTTTAGTAATGACAATGTATTAATGGTGACTCAATACAAGAACAACAATCCTAGATTTGTTTTTATTATGGCAAATGTTGGATTCATACACAACACCATTAGCTTATGGAATTTTCAAAACATTAGGTGGTTATGAGATAGGAAACTGTGTCCACCTGTTACTACATTTTCCCTAATATCATGTGTGCTAAACTAGAAGCTAATTAACTCAATTTTTATTTTTTTTATGAAAGACAATTTTTTTATGAGCTGAAATAGCTCCAGAGACAGCACTTAGTTAAATTTGACGACTATCCTAGTCAACAATTTGATTTTTTTTTATTAACATCATGATTAAAATTGGTGCACAAAATATCGTCCTGCTTAAATCCATTGCCAGTGGTTATATCCACCAGAGAGACTAAAGGGTCATAATATGTATTTCATTCTACTAGTTACTTCTAGATCAAATAAAAATTCAAAAATCCTCTAGATGAAGAATTCTGCTATTTGTTAAAACTCTGTTCGCCTGAAATATCATACTAGTAGTATGAATAGTAAGTTTTACAAATATATTACTGAAAAATTCACGATACCCAAAAAAATATAAATGTGTGTAAAGATTATAAAAGAATACCTTTGATCTAGGGAAGACGGAAAGCACATCGGTCCAAAAGCGAATCTCTTCCCTGGACGTGCCCTTGACGAAGTGGACGTTGTCGGGGGCCGTGATGGCCAGACTGAAGGCGTTCCCAGTCAGTTCTTCCGCATTTGTCACCTCCACTACCTTGTTCATGTCGATGCTGGCCTGAGGCACTGTTTCGGGCTGGAAAAAAACAACTGGTTAAATTAAAGCGGCAAAAGAACAAAGCAATGTAATGAGGTAAGAAAATATTAATCACTTGTATTAAATAATAAATAATATTCGATATTTCCACATAATATAAATATGTTATATGTGAATAAGAAATGCCATTTATAAAAACATCAGTTAGAAAAAGAAAGACGGAAATTATAAATAAAGCATAGTATTCTAAGATTTCTTTTCAAAAGAACTTCCAAGACAAAAGATAAACATTTTACTAAACATATAATTAAAGTCATAACTGAGAAGTACGGAAACAAAACTCACGCTAACACTGTCCATAATTTTATCTTTCTGCTGGCCTCAGGAAAAATAGAAAACAACTTTGATGGAAGACGTAAAAGGGTTCGCAATATCGTTAGAAAGTGAAGTATATATAACATGAAATACAGAAATAATCCAAACCGGACAAAAAGTAACTCATAAAAAAGAACGAAAACACTTACTAGAATCAATATTTCGAATCGCAGTCTCAAAATTTCAGTTTAACCATAATCAAGAATGAAATCGAATATTTCTAGCTATAAATAAGTTTGAAAAACTATTGCGCTGGTTTTTTGTTTATTTTTTAGGATTTTTGTTGTCCATTTTGGATGGACTTTCGATTAATTCAAGATTAATATTACGTACATGTTATATGTGGTACTTCTATCTAAAATAATTCAAGAACGGACAACAAATGTTTCTAAGTAATCTAAATGAACAAGAAACACTTACAGTCTCGTTCATCTGTATCAGGAGAGAAAAAAGGTGATTGCTAAATGCATCCTTAATGCAATAGTTGGACATCCATAAACACATATATATATTTCAAAAACATTACAACCGATTCAAATGAACTTCATTAAGACTAGAGTATGTAGAACAGATCAAAACACCTTACTGGGACCAATATTTAGAAGTGGCTGTTCTTCATCAGGAAAAAGATCTGAAGAAAATAAAAAGTTAGGATAGATGCGGCCGCCGTGAGGAGTTAGACCTTAGTATGTGCGGTAGTTAGTCTTTATCGTGTGTAGTGTTAGTTTGTCTGTACAAAAGGTGTAACACAAGGCAGTAACTTGATGAAACTTGGCGTTGGGAAAAGTTGGTCGACTGATTTTAAAATTTGATTCTAGCATACCCATAGGAAATCAAGCTAATAAAATCCGTGTACTAAAAGTTGATTTAATGTGGATTTTGTAATGATTACACTTGAGTCATTATAGACAGGAATGGCAAACAAATTTCTGAACGACAATGATATGGAAGTGGTTAATGGAGAGTGAGCTAGAGTTAGAGTGAGAGGGTAAAGATGGCGAGGCAAAGAGAGCGAGTGAGAGACAGTGTGTGTGTGTAGGAACAGAAAGTGATATTTGGGTCAAGGAGCCTGTGTAGACTGTGAGACCACAGTCGGTGGGGGCCCTTGTCATTCGGCGATTACCAACATTACAACACACGCGCCGCCAAGTGCCATAAGCCAAACACCTTACTTCAACAGCAAAGTCTCTTAAAACCACAGCAAACTACTGAAATTTGCGCTTACCTCCAACGAATTAAGATTTTATCTCAAATTCGTACTACTCCCTCAGTCCCTTCAACTTCCAATTCAATTAAAATAAAATTGAGTTTGGTTCAAATTTTTACTTGTTAATTCCAAGGGTAATTGTTTTTAAGCACCTGTGAACTTACAGAATAGCTAATTCCAAATCATTCAAAGCTAATGTGCCACCCAGGGAAACTACTGCAGTTCATTGAAAGTCAAATAGATATTACTGGTACTAATTTCCATGTTTTTGACAAATTTCAAGAATTCATAAAGTTATAAACAATAACTTCTATGAAACAAATGAAAATGTAAGATTTCTTTTTAACTATAAATTAGTAATGCATTTTTAAATAAAAATAAGTTGATATTTATAAATATATAGGGAAACAAGTGAAGAATGAAAAAGAATTAATAATAAATAGTGTACATAATAAAATAATTATAAAAACAGAATAAATATAAAAATTAATTAAACAAACAATTTTAAACATTATATTGGTAAATATAGAATTTAGGAGATGACACAGCACCAGGAGGTAAATATATCCCTCCTCTGAAGCTCTTAAGGTATAATGACAATTAAAATATGGGATCTATAGATATATTGATAAAAGTATGACCGTAAAGTAGAAAAAAAATAAAATTTATCAAGACTCCGTCAGTTCTTCAGGTTCAAATTAAACTTTCATTTCCAACGTTTCGGTTTTTAATTAAAACTTGTTTAATAGAAAGAAGTATAAAAGTATAAAGAAACAGAAAAACTTAAGAATTATTTTAGAAATATTTTTTTAAAAAAAGTAAACGATTTGTTAATTTGAACAACCACTGTCTAGTTTGTATAAACACGTGACTCTGAACTGCAGTCCAGTGTCACGTGTTTATTCAAACTAAGACAGTGGTTTGTTGAATTTAGCAAATCGTTTACTTTTTTTAAAAAAAAGATTTCTAATGTAATACTTAAGTTTTTCTGTTTCTTTATCTGTTTTCTGTTTCTTTGTACTTCTTTCTATTAAAAAAGTTCTAATTAAAAGCCGAAACGTTGGAAATGAAAGTTAAATTTGAACCTGAAGAACAGACGGAGTCCTGATAAATTTTATTTAGTTTCTACTTCACGGTCAGACTTTTATCAATATATGGTATCTATGATCAAACCACAATAAGAAATGGGAAAACAAGACTAAGATCTTTCAACCGTAACAAGTGGTCTTCGTCAGAGTCAAAAGCCCAACTGAACACTAGATGCAGAAAACATCTGGTGAGGAGTTGAGAAGAGTGGGAGGGAAGAGTGGTATTTTAAAAGGGTGAAAGCACAGGAAAGGACTAATGTCCAGAAAGGGATGTTTGGGGAAACAAAGGAGTACAGTAAGAAAAAGTAAAAAACTATCCGCTAGCTGTCAACCCTCTTTGAAGAGGCTATTACCCTCGTAACGAAAGTATCAAGTTTGAAGAGACCTGGTATGGTTTGAAAGTACCAAGTATGGTATCTATAGATCTGATACTTCAATTGTCATTATACCTTAAGAGCTTTAGAGGAGGGATGTATTTGCCTCCTGGTTTTGTGTCATCTGCTCAATTTTATATTTACCAATAATGTTTAAAATGTTCTTTATTATAAAATTTAAAATTGTTTGTTTAATTAATTTTTAAATTTACTCTGTTATTTTAATTATTAGATTATTTACACTATGCATTATTAATTCTTTTCATTCTTCACTTGTTCCTCCTTTATGATCCCTTTTCCCTTCCTTTTTATTCCTTCTTCAATGTATTCCTTTTTTTCCTTCCTCCCATAGCAGGGAGCAAATTTATAAAATTTGCAAGTCAGAAATAAAGCTATTCATCTATCTAACAGTTCAATAACATATTGATAGGAATTAGATACAATCAACAAGAAAGCCATAAATGCAGTAGTTGGTGTGAATTTTAGCAGAATATATTTATATTCCCTTTGTGACTCTGACGAGAAATATTACTAGGCGACAAATCTAAGTCCAATTTTAAGATTTTATCCTACGGTTTACACGGTGATTATATACAAAATTAAGCCCTTTTACAACTAAAATGAAAATGCCTAAGACCTTTCCCATTTCCCCATAACATTGCTGTGATTTTACTATAAAGTCGAATCCTATTATATTTATATATCCAACATTATCAGAAGAACGATCAGACAGACCTTATCATCGAGTGACTTGGACAAGGATTAGTTCTTGGTCGAGTGATCTTAATCCCATTCCTGAATTTCTTAATGTGGTTTACCTCTTTTGTATACACACATATAATTACTGGCTGAACACAAAGGATTCAGCAGCTAGTTGAAGTATAATATTAAAACAAAACAAAAAAAAGGATATTATTTTGCTTCATTTTTAAGTATCATAGAATTTAAAAAAAAAATCTATTCAAATTTAAGGTATCACCAGAGGGGTGAATAAATCTGAGTACCTAGTCCCTCAGAGAGGACGTTAAGCCGTCGGTCCCGAGCCTGTATGATGTCAGTTACTCGTTAAAGATCTCTACTTGAAATTCACTAAAGTTGGGAAAAATTTAGGACTCTCAATGTAGGAGGATCAGTAGAATCACCGATCAAACAAAAGCCGGATGGGTTTAAACAATAAAAAATAAGGTATCAGCAGATTGGAAAATAAAAATTTCTAACTCATAATGAAAAGCATAAAATTGCGAAATTAAAAGTCATTCATTTATACTATTAAACAAAATATTTCGAAGAATGAGGTAAAACGATTTTTCTTGAAATTGCACTTCAGACATTCTTATTTTGTTATTAGAATCATCAACTTTAAAAACAGTCTTATTTTCTGTACCCTTAATGACTCAAATAACCAAAGGAGAGCATTATTTTAGATTTTTTTTTTCATCTTTATGTTTGGCATTAAGATAGATGAAAATGGTTGACTTGCGTCATAAATATGATTTTATGATAAAGCAAAGTGCAATGGGAAGAAACGTGGTCTCTATTACTAAAGTCGATCGATGGATGCAATCTAGATGCAGTTATAGGATAATCTCAAAAAGGAATTTGATTCTAATAGATTGAGAAGGCATAAAGGAAATTTTAAAGGAAAGATGGAGGATATCGATTAAAGGGGGGGATCTGTTTTTTGAGCAATCAGCAAAGAAGAGCAAGGTTGGTGGAATTAAGTAGGCGGCGGAGGAAGGAGTAGCAGGATAGGAAATTAGAGGTCAATTAGACAGGGTTGCTTTTAGGATGAAGGCTGACTTTACACGTGGCCCTAAGCGACACGTGGCCTTGCACTCTCCTGCAGGTTCTGCCAATCTGGAGTACATCACAGAAACAGCCAGCTTCCTTCAAAATCAAAAAATAAAATCTACCCTCAACTTTACTCTAAGTACATTCATTATCAATAATAATGTTAAAATCAATTTAATTAATTAATTTTTTTTTTATATCTTCATCTAGTATTCTGGACCAGTAAAAGTTCTGTTTTACACACTTAACAGGAGTTTTTGAGGATTATCTAGTCAGAAACTTTACTATTAAACCAACATTTCGAAAATGTATATTTTCATTTTTAATGATGAAAATATACTTGCAACAAGAAAAAATTTAACACATTACAGTTAACAAAAGAAACAAAAATGAAAAAAAAAAATTATTTTTGTTAACTAAAATAGATAATATTTTCTTCTAGTATCCTTAAAAATCATAAAATATAAATTTTCGAAACGAAAGATAAAAGAGTTCAGTTTGTTGATCAGATAACCTTCAAAAAGTACATCAACAGTGGTTACAAAATGTGTAATTTTTTTTGATGTTGGTAATAAATTTTCAAAATTCTTTTAATTATCATGGTTTATAATAATTGACAAATCCATAGAAGGTATGTTTCTACTTAGTAACTATCATTCAATGATAATGAAACAGAAACAGCATTAAATTACATCAATTATTTTGCAAATAAAATCGCAAATCATAAAACCTTATTATATCTGGTTTCAAGGAAACCAGAACTAACAGGTTGGATATTATTAACAAAACATTCATCCAAAGTAATATTAACTAATTTACAAAATGAAATGATAGAAATTATATGGCATCTGATGATTTATGATTGCGTTAAGTACAGATCATACAATTATATATAGATTATATGGTCAATTTATTTTTGATATCATTTGAAAGAGGCAGTAACAACGTGATAGAGACAACAAATTGAATAAACAATTATTTTAACTGATTTGAAATATACATATATGATGAAACCACAAAATGAAATAGGGAAAAAAAGACTAAGATCTTTCAACCGTAACAAGCGGTCTTCGTCAGAGTCGTAACTCTGACAAAGACAGCTTGTTACGGTTGAAAGATCTTAGTCTCTTTTTCCTATTTCATTTTGTGGTTTGATCATTCGTTGTTATTTCACGTGTTTATGTGAAATCTTGTTATATATATATATTTGTAGAGGGCTGCAGGAGTGACAAAGTCAGCCCTCCCATGTTGGTTCCTCGAGAGAATATTGCATCAACCAATGATTCTATATTGGGAGTCCTAAATTCTGCCTACCTCGAGTGTATTTAGTATTTAGAAGAGCGATCTTTAACGAGTACCTGATATCGTACAGACTCGGGACCGATAGCTTGCATCCTTCTCCAAGGGACGACATCCTCATTAATCACTTCACACATGAATAAATCGAAGACCTAAGTGGGTATAGAACCCCGGATCTACCAGTTCAGAGGTGAGCACGTTGTCACTGAGCTAACCTGGCTCCTAAATATTTATATTACAATTTATTATAAATAAGCAATCTTATTACTATAATATTCGTGGTATTATTATATCAAATAATTCCACACACTAAATAAACTAATTAGCAGAAAGGAAACATATATACAGATCATAAAAGTTCACTGCTCTATTTCGACTGAATCGATTTAACGTAGAAAAATGTGAGTCACCACAATCGAGGACTGAAGTCTGTCTCATTCAAGAGACAGGCGTTTTATTACAAAATGACGTGAGTGGTTATGTATTTTTCGCAGTTAACACCTTGAATTTTTGAATGAATTCAACTAGTTTTAAAATGAAGTGTACTTTTAATAAATTACTTATATTTAAATAAAGATGAAAGTAAAAAGATCAGACAAGTGACTGCCAGAGAACATTATTGTTCTACTTAAGAGAAAACTCGTGAAATTTTTACCCCAGGATACTTCATATGCAATAGTGTAAGATCTCAAATCTGCATAATAATGAGGTCAGAGGAAAAAATTAGTACATGCTTTGATCTGAAGTACGATAACGTACCTATCCCATGATATAATATTCCCTAAAAACAATAAGTAGATTTCCACACAAAGGACTATATATTTGAGTAATTTCATTAAAATTTTTTAATGGTGTGACCTGCAGAATGTTACAAAATTTTGCATACCTTTCCACCACCCACACAAACCTAGATTACCCACAAAAATATCAGAAATCTATAAAAAGTTTAAAACAGCTTTTTACTGTGATCATTAGCAATAAATTAAAAAGAAACCAAGACATTCTTCTGTTTACTTCTTCTAGCATTATGTAATCCTGGCAAGTCCTAGTAGAGAATAAATGGCTTCCATCAGGAAGTGGTGACACAGGAGGATAGGGCACGATGGCGTCCTCCTCTCCAATTTAAGTAATGAAGTCCACTTAATACTTCAACATGTACAGACAAAGGCTTCTGTATTTACACAGACCAACCGTTCATAACTTTTACAATTATTCTTGTATGTTAGTTATGAGCAAAATAGAAGTAAATTGTACGAAAATAGATCCAAGTTCGAAGATTTCACCAGAATACCCAAGAACCAGATACAGATAATTATAAAGAAATTAAAAATGAATTATAATTTACTCCTAGGGTTCGATAAAGAGTACAACACCAACGCTGGGGCATGAGAGACAACTTAAGGAAATTCCGCAACTACCCTCGCCCTCATGGTTTTAAGGGTACGACAGTTCTCGGTAGAGATTCGGACCTAGGTTCTACTGAAGTCTGTCTTGGCTAGAGATGAGGTCGACGACCATAAAAATTCCACCTGTTAGTCCAGTCTTTGGAATCAGCGTAACCTGTTGCCTACACTCGCTGCGAGAACGCCGACGGATAGGCACATGGGAATCAGGGGGTCTGTCTCTCCATAGAAAGACAACCCTCCCTGGGGAGGGACCTCTGTGCCCTCAAGAGAGCACCGTTTCGATAATGAATTTCTTACTGTGGTTTAGACACTGACATATGTATATAGTTCAATATAACCAATGATACATAGTCAAATAAAAAAAACATATTTTAGTTTAAAGTTTCTTATGCCGTCAGTCCCAGGGAAGAGTAGCCCAGTGGCTTACTTATGTCCTCGTCTCTGGACTGGTAGATCCATGGTTCGATATTCACTCAGGCCCTCGATTTATTCACCCGGGAAGTGAAAAAAAATCTGATTACATCAACCATCGGAGAGGATCCTAAGTTACTCGTTAGACCCCTAATCTGAACATACCTGGCTAGGCAAAGTTTAAGAGTCCCAATGGAATGTTCATTATGAGGTATCACAAAGATCCAATCTCTTGTGCTCTCTCTAGAACAACCACTGTAACCTAACCATTGGTAAACTTCCTTCTATTAGTTCAAACCTAATTTTGAACCAAGAACTTTAATTTTAGGATCAGAAAAATTATGGAAATCTATCCAAGTTTTCACTTTCATAAGATGTATGGTCGTCGGTTTTCATAATGATGTCATTTAATGGTTAAGTATTTCTGCTTAAAATAAAAAGGAGTATGAAGGCATTGTTAAAAGGAAACAATCAATCAAACAATATAATGAAAATTCCATAAACAATTTTATTAACTCTTCAATTAGAATGGTGATGAACTATAAATCCCATCCGAAGGATCAAAATATTCATTCATACTCAGCATCAGAGAGTCTAAAAGTAGACTTATAACTTAAAAAAATACTTTCAATTCCATCTTAAATATCCCATTCATGAGCAATTAAGAATCACTTATATTTGTTTTTAACAATTTCTTACAATAATCACAACTCGCTTTATCAGGAAATATGCAAAAATCATACAAATATTTATATCTTTAATAATTTGACAGCTGAAATTTGAATCAATTGACCTTTTTTTTTATTTCATAAAAACAAGTTTTTTTATAAATTAAAAACACACAAAATCATAAATTAATGAAACTTTATATTTTATTTTACCATAATAGCTATGTATGTATTTGATAAATAAATTTTATATAATTATTTTAATTACTGCTTAATCACTATTTCATTATAAAATATTTATGTTTATGAAAGGAACGAACTAGAGTTGGCCAGAGATCTTCCTTCCCTCCATCCCTCTGCATCTGACTCCTCATCACTCCCTCTTCATCCCCCTGTATAGATTTGTTATTATGTACAGAGGGTGTGAAACATACCCACTTACTCTCTGTTAAAGTCTCTAAGGAAAAGTATTAAATTAATTAAATTTGTTTTATTAATATTATATTAAAACCAAATTTTTGCAAGGAAAATCTGCCTTTCTTTAATAACTCGTTATTAGAAAGTTATTATTTTAATAACTATTGTAAAGTTAATTAATTTGTAATTATATCAGATTAGTATAGTTAATGATATCCTCAAGGCGGAGTTATAGGGATATCTAATGTTGGCAAATTCAATATATTAAACTTTTCCACCATAAGCAGATCTCACTGGGATTTTACATAACTTTTTTTTAACTTATTACCATGTAATACAATGAAATAAACTGTTGTAGATTAATCTTACGATTAAGAGCAGTTTGAATTAGTGTTTTAGAATTAGGTTATTAAGATTTGCTTCAGTTTGTTTAGAAGTAGTTTTTCTGTAATATATAAAAAACTGAAGAAATAGTGAAATTAGCATTGAGAGGATTGTGTAAAGAATGTGGTGGGAACAAGGATGTGAGGGAGAGGCGGTCCACTTCACACGTCGCCGGAATAGGAGATTCCCAGACTTGCACAAGGGAGTGATTAGGGAAGGCTGGGGAGGAGAGAGCTCTTGTTTATCATCACAGTGGAGTCCTCCACCGTTACGGCATTGTTAATGAGAAAGACTCAATCTGGCCAATATAAACCAGTGCTGTCCACCTATCAATCTCATTTCTATATATATTACATGTAAGCCGTGAGATGTATCTAGTCAAATCTAGCACCAATCCCAATCAATGAGTAATACATTCAATTCTCCGGGAATAACTGTGCCTGTCTTATGCCAGGAATTCTTTATTAGCCAGTAATGTGGATTTCAAACACTATTAAAGATGAGAATCCATTGAGCACTACATTACTCCAATTGCAACCAATGAAGGTACAATCTTACCCATTCAAATCTCTTTGTTTAGGCTCATGATGAAAGCTCAACTTGATCAAGTTCCTTAAAGACCTTTACTTTCCTCCAGATCCCTTTCAAGATATGAACAGTTTATAACAGTTACTAAGGTACCATAAAAATACCAAAACGACTCTCTCACATATCGCATACTTACTGGTCTTTAGCTTGTAACAGAGATCCCTTGTTACTGTCTGCTAATTATGATAATTAGTATCGACGAAGCGGCATGTGTAGATATCTTGAGTTAGCATAATAAAACTTCGGAAACAACTGTCTTTCAAAAACGACTGTATTTGTATTCTTCATAGGGATAACCAGGTGTCAAGTAAACAAGAATAATGCTACAAACATCCCGATGCATTCTTTTTTTTTTCACCTTACCTTCATAAGGGATTTTACATCTTGAGGCCACGAAATAAAAGATCTAAACTTGAGTCTCTGAAGATTATTATTGAGACAAATTATTGAGATTCATAAATACATTATCTTTACTTAGGGTTTTCCCATTCTCATTCTTGGGAGTCATTTAAATAAGTGGTGATACTGAAATTCTCATTTTTTGGGAGTTATTTCAAAATTCCTTGAGATATATCCGTTACACAGAGAACGAAACCAACAGTCTCTAAGTGATCATATTCCATTATACATATTAAGAAACTCCTTCCAAGTTATTAGAACAAATTTATCAACGAGTTCAGCTACGTTATACAAATACTCTTGCTGAAAAATGGAAAAAAAGTACTTTACATTGGTAACTCTGTTTATTAGTTTGTATTTGATCGTGAAACTCATTAATGATCACCAGTGATTACAAAAATGATATTGTGATAAGGGGTCGTGATAATGATGACAGATAATCATAATGTGGTAAGGGGCTATCATAATGATGATAGATAATGATATTCTTATAAGGACTTGTAATAATGATGATAGATAATGATATTGTGATAAGGGGTTGTAATAATAATATTGTGATAAGAGGTTGTAATAATGATGATAGCTAATGGTATTGTGATAAGGGGTTGTAATAATGATGACAGATAACGATATTGTGATAAGGGGTTGTAAACAATGTTGTTATTTCTAAATTAAAATTAGTTTGAACTAAACATCGCCTGCTAGAGATTTCAAACAAACTATTTTAATAAGATATGCTTCAAATCCAATCATTCAAACTGATATAAAATTTAAATATATTGACTCTTCAAGTCAATTTAAGATGACGGCTCCTGAGGGGGGTGTGTAATCAGAGCAAGTGGCATTGCGGGAGACGTAATAAATTAGCTGGTGCCCAGTTAGTTAAGATGGAACGGTGACGGTCCATTAGGAACAAGCCGAACGTAAAAGTAGAAGCACAGCGACTCAGCTTTATCTAGCATTCCCTTCCTCAGTTAGCCTCTTTAGTTTACAGTATGTCAGCGTAAATCATAGGAAAACCATCTATCTTCAGTTTTCGGGCAGTGTTATGATATGAGAACTCAATCGTCATATTGCTGCAATGATGTCTGCATAAAGGTGTGTTTCTCTGTACTTATTTTTCGTCAGAACCAATTACATGTTAAGATCATTCGACGAAACAAAGCAACATTCAGAATTGAAATATGCATTGTTAATTTACAAGTTACTTCAACACGCAATACAAACTACATATCTTAGGTGGAAAATCACACCTTTTATATATACATTTACATATAATACTATATAATATTTCTTTATATATATATACATATACATACAATTAAAAGAAACGGTCCAGCGGACTTTTTTAAATAAAATAAATTAAAAACGAAGGAAACACACAGAAAGACACAGACGTAACTCACATTGATATTTCGACCATCGTCGTCATCAGGAGGTGTGAAGAGCGAAGAGCGAAGAGTCCCGCAGGAAGGCAGGGCGGCGACTGAGGAAGGAGTCGCCGCCCTTCCTTCCTGCGGGACTCTTCGCTCTTCGCTCTTCACACCTCCTGATGACGACGATGGTCGAAATATCGATGTGAGTTATGTCTGTGTCTTTCTGTGTGTTTCCTTTGTTTTGAATTTATATATATATATATATATATATATATATAATACATATATATATAAATTAATACTCAACAATAACTCTTGATATAATATATGAATTAAACACCAAAATAAACAAATATATATTAATTACAATGCTCTAAGGCCTTTCGTAACAACATCATCAAAGAGCTAAATAAACCAAATAAAAAAGTTTTTTGTTTGGTTCATTGGGTTTCAGTCAGTTGGGTTTTTGACTCTGACGAAGACCGCTTGTTACGGTTGAATGATCTTAGTCTTGTTTTCCCATTTCTTATTGTGGTTTGATCATTGATTGTTATTTGACGTGTTCATGTGAAATCTTTATATATATTTATATATATATATATATATATATGTGTGTGTGTGTGTGTGTGTGTTGCGTGTGTGTGTGTAAACAGGAAAACGATCAAAAAGGACAACAAACGTTTCACGGTAAATCACAAACACAGGACAAAGGAACAAACACACTTACTGTCCCTAATTTTCGGTTGAAACGTCATCAGAAGAGTTGACATAAGGACACCAAGCGCACTTGCGATGCGACGGTTTGAGACCAACAGTGTTGTTACACTGTGTTATTGTGTTGTTATGACAACACTGTTGGTCTCCAAAACGTCGCTTCGCAAGTGCGCTTGGTGTCGCTATCGCAACTCTCCTGATGACGTTTCAACCAAAATTAGAGACACTAAGTCTGTTTTTTCCTTTGTTCTGTGTTTGTGATTTACCTTGAAACGTATGTATATAATATATATATATATATATATATATATATATATATATATAGTTTACACAGGAAAGAGAAAACACAAATAAAGATACACACAAAAGACTCACAACGATATTTCGACAGTCGTCGTCATCGGGTAGAAGTAGTCCCTTTGAGTAGCTGAAGCTAACTCATATATATATATATATATAAAGTTTAAACGACAATGGAAGAAGGAAAACAATAGAAATAAATGCTCTGATGACATACATTGAAAGGCCTCAGAGCATTTATTCCTATTGTTTTCCTATTTCAATTGTGTTTTAAACTTCATTGATTACATCGTGTTTATTTATTGTGATTTTTCTGCATATATATATATATATATATATATATATATATATATATATATATTATATATATATATATATATATATATATATATATATATATATATAGTATATATATATATATATATATATATATATATATAATATATATAATAGTTTCGATTTGATTGCATATTGTTTGGTCACGTAGAATACTTTATTTATTGTAATATATTATATTAAATATTCTAATATAATATATATATTATAATACTATTATATCCTATTATATTTAATTAACTATTAAATATAATTGAAAAATATTATTATTATTAACCCTGACCAAATTACGAGAAGAATAAAAATGTTTGTTTATATATATATATATATATATATAATATTTGTAAATTTTAGTAAAAGTCTTTCCTCTATATACACATTGTTAAAAATTAGACCATATTTAGATGAAACTTTCATTGTAACATTTCATTGAAACTTTCAGCTAAATATTGTCTAATTTTTAACGAGGTATATATATATATATATATATATATATATATATATATATATATATATATATATATATATAAACTATACTGTCACAAAGAACACACAGAAATGAAACAGAAACTCACTACTATATTTCGATATCCTCGTTATCAGGAAGATAGAAACGAGTCACTCCGCAAGCAGACAACGACTCATACATACAACATACTCATTATATACATATATATATATATATATATATATATATATATCTAATATATAATTTTGTTCGTCTGTATGTTTGTATGTCCGTTTGTCCTCTATGCATTCCTCACAGACTTGACGAATCTTCCTGAAATTTTACATGTGGCCACATGTGGTAATAAGGAAGGTTTTAGGCCACTTTGCAAAGCACCATCCCCCCACTGGGAGCCAACATCAACCATAGACAAAAACCTTTGCGCATCCCTGGCTTACACTAAGGGCTCCCAGTGGGGGGATCCCACATCAACCATAGACAAAAACCTTTGCGCATCCCTGGCTTACACTAACCACATTCCCTTAGTACAAGCCTAAAACGAAAAGTGTGTGCGTGTTTTGCTAACAAAACACACACACACACACACAATAAGTAGTTTCACATAATCAATTGCAAAGGATAAATGAACTCATCGTTCATATGATGCTTTACAATATCCATTGCTTAATGTGACTGGTGAGGATGGCTACCATTTTGGAATACCTCAATATGGCACAAATAAGGCAGTCTCCTGTATGGATTTTTATAAATTTCATTCAATGAATATCAATGTTGAGTATTGTA
Organism: Hermatobates lingyangjiaoensis; assembly: GCA_026182355.1. Taxonomy (NCBI): domain Eukaryota; kingdom Metazoa; phylum Arthropoda; class Insecta; order Hemiptera; family Hermatobatidae; genus Hermatobates; species Hermatobates lingyangjiaoensis. The sequence continues at coordinate 450,425 of JAPFBL010000342.1, forward strand.
ACTCAATTAAGTCAATTAAGTATGTTTGTAAATATGTGCACAAAGGATCAGATGCAGCAATGTATGCTCTTCAACAACAAAATAGTAGAGATGAAATTGAAATGTATACTGCTGGTCGCTATATCAGTAGTATTGAGGCATGCTGGAGAATATTTGGATTTCTTATGCATGATCATTATCCAACAGTTGTTCACCTCTCTGTCCATCTAGAAAATGGACAGAGAGTCTACTTTACACCAGCAACTGCAGCACAGCAAATTGAAGCTCAAAAAGATACTACATTGACTGCATTCTTTAAACTTTGTCAACATGATCCATTTGCAAAATTATTGTATTATCATCAGGTACCTTCTTATTATACCTGGGTTAATAAAGCATGGAAAAGACGGAAAAGAGGAACTCCAGTAGAAGGACATCTAGAAATAAAGTTTGATAGTGCACTTGGCAGAGTCTATACCATCCACCCAAGTCAACATGAATGCTTTTTCCTCAGAATGTTATTATTTGAAGTGAAAGGTCCAACCTCATTTAATGACCTTAGAACAGTGAATGGGATTGTGTATCCAACTTACAGAGAAGCTTGCTTGCAGAGAGGATTGTTTGAAGATGATGCTCAATGGGATGCTACACTTTCAGAGGCTTCAGTATCAACTTCTCCTTCTGGACTAAGAACACTTTTTGCAATGCTTCTCAATGCATGCAATGTTAGTGATCCTGTCAGACTTTGGACAAAGTACAAGGATGATTTAACAGAAGATTATCATTATCAAATGCAGTTACAATTTCCAGAAATTGAAATTACTTACAATGATCAAATCTACAATAAGTCATTGATTGACATAGAAAATAAAGTTCTCACTATGGGAGGGAATTAACTTCAAATTTATGGTCTTCCTAAACCCATCAGAAACAATGAAAGTGGATTAAGCAGAGAAATGTTAAGAGAAACCTCTTATGACATAGAAGCTCTAACCAGATTCATTAATGAAAATGAGCCAAAGCTCTTACCAGAGCAAAATAGAGTTTATGTGGAAATTTTAGATTCAGTTCAAAAGAATCATGGAGGCATTTTCTTCTTGGATGCTCCAGGTGGTACTGGGAAAACTTTTGTGACTAAATTGGTACTAGCTAAAGCAAGGCAGAAAGGAAGAATTTCTCTGGCTGTTGCATCTTCAGGAATAGCAGCTACACTTTTGCCTAATGGAAGAACAGCCCACTCTACATTCAAGCTTCCCATAGATTTGTCCAGTAATGAAAATCCTTTTTGCAATATTACTAAAAGTTCAAATATTGCCCAAGTTCTCAAAAAATGTAGTCTTATCATCTGGGATGAATGTACTATGGCACACAAGAAAGCTCTGGAAGCTGTTGATAGAACTTTGAAAGATATCAGAGAAAATGACTTGCCAATGGGAGGAATAACTTTAGTTTTGTCTGGTGATTTTAGACAAACTCTCCCAGTGATCCCAAAAGGTACAAAAGCAGATGAAATAAAAGCTTGCTTAAAGTCTTCAAGATTGTGGAGGAATGTGAAGAATCTTAAACTCCAAACAAATATGAGAGAATATTTGCAAAGAGACCGATTGTCTAAGCAATTTGCAGAAGATTTATTGGCCCTTGGAGGAGGAACTGCACCATTGGATAATGATGGTTTATTAGATCCATCAAGAATAAGTACAATAGTGAAAACAGAAACTGATCTGATTTGTAATGTGTTTCCAAATCTACAAGAAAATTTCAAGTCTGAGAAGTGGTTGTGTGAAAGGGCTATTCTAGCACCTCAAAATTCTACAGTGAATTCAATCAATTCTCAGCTAATTAATTCCCTGGAGGGAGGCACCATGAATTACAAATCTATTGACACTGTTATTGATCCAAATGAAGCAGTGAATTATCCAGTTGAATTTTTGAATTCTTTGGAGATGTCTGGTCTGCCTTCTCATAAATTAGAACTTAAAATTGGTGCCCCAATAATGTTACTTAGAAATTTAGATCCACCTAAGCTTTGTAATGGGACTAGATTTGTTATCAAAAAAATGATGCCTCATGTTATTGAAGCAATAATTCTATCTGGATGTGCAGCAGGAGAATCAGTTTTCATACCCAGGATACCAATATCACCAACTGATTCTGTAATTCAATTCAAGAGGCTGCAATTTCCAATAAAGTTATGTTTTGCCATGACTATTAATAAGTCTCAAGGTCAGACTCTGAAAGTAGCAGGCTTACTCTTGAAAGAACATTGTTTCTCACATGGTCAACTTTATGTTGGCTGCTCAAGAGTTGGAATTAAATCAAATCTGTTCATATATGTACCACAAGGCAAAACTAAGAATATAGTTTACAGAGAAGTATTGTAAAGTATTGTAAAGGATTGTGAAATGTACGATTTGCTTTCAAGATAATTGAAAATATGAATGTCTCATACAGTTGTCTTAAATATGATATTGTATATCTTTGTCTAATTATGAAGAAATATATGTTAGAAATAAAAATTACTATTCTGTCTATCATTTCTTCTCTTTATTCCCGAGCAACGTCGGGTACTTCTGCTAGTATATATATATATTTAGTTCACACAGGAAAGAGAAAAACAAATAAAGACGCACACAAAAGACTCACAACGATATTTCGACAGTCGTCGTTATCGGGCAGAAGTAGTCCCTTTGAGTAGCTGAAGCTAACTCAGCTTCAGCTTGTTATATATATATTTATGTATATATAACAAGATTTCACATAAACACGTGAAATAACAATGAATGATTAAACCACAATATGAAATGGAGAGAAAAAAAACTATGATTTTTGAACCACAACAAGCGGCCTTCGTCAGAGTGAGTTGGGTTTTTGACTCTGACTAAGACAACTTGTTGTGCTTGAAAGATCTTATGCTTTTTTTCCCCATTTCATATGTGTGGTTTGATACTAATAACTATTATTATTATATATATATTTATTAATATATAACAAATTTACACAAAGCACGACACAGAAAAGAAGAATAACCAAAGAAAACTTACAGAATTCAATATTCGAACTGTTGTTCGTACATCAGGAGAGTAGACTAGTAGAGAGACGAAGTTGAGAGATTTGATCTCCCCACGTCGAAGAAACGGAGCGCTGAAAATAATTTTTTCCCATTATATATATTATATATATATATATATACATGATTTGTTTTCTTGACCCAATATTTATATGATGTAATTTTCTTGAGGTTTGAGGTCCAATGATTAAAACTAGTCCATTTGCCGACGTTTCGACATATATTTATGTCATCTTCAGGGCTACAACATGATTGTTTTACAATTAGCACTACTATTACTACTATTTGGTAATTTATTACATTTCAATATGTTCGGTAACAAAAGGAATTTTTTGATAAAACAGTTATTACGACTATGGATTATTTTGTTATACATTAACATAAGGATATTGTTATAATTATTCTATTGCTTTAGAATTATTGCATAAGTATAGAGATCACTATTTGATTACCTTGGAAATCTGTTTATGTTGCAGCATTCTTCTTTAATACTCTTTCATGATGGTTACTATTTGTTTTCTGGGAGGTTTCTTTACGGTTATGTTCTGTTTTGCTTGTTTGAGTACACAGTGTTTTTTTCCCCATATTTTTTTCTATTTTTATTTTTTTGTTTGTTTTTTATATTATTTTTACTGGGTTGCCTATTCTTCATTTGTTAGTCCCTATGGTTTGTTTTCTTGTATTGTGTAAAAATGTTTGTATAAATTTGGCTAAATTTTTCTATGTCTGTTCTAGAGCATAAATCAGACATTACAGGACAAAAAATAACATGCGCCCTAGCTAAACATGCCAACACACAAAAACATAACTTTGACTTTCAAAACCCACATATAATAGACAAAGAAAAACACACCCAAAAGAGACTAGTAAAGGAAATAATACACATAGGACAAACGAAAAACACTTGCAACTCTAGAACAGACATAGAAAAATTTAGCCAAATTTATACAAACATTTTTACACAATACAAGAAAACAAACCATAGGGACTAACAAATGAAGAATAGGCAACCCAGTAAATATAATATAAAAAAAAAACAAAAAAAATAAAAATAGAAAAAAATATGGGGAAAAAAACACTGTGTACTCAAACAAGCAAACCAGAACATAACCGTAAAGAAACCTCCCAGAAAACAAATAGTAACCATCATGAAAGAGTATTAAAGAAGAATGCTGCAACATAAACAGATTTCCAAGGTAATCAAATAGTGATCTCTATACTTATGCAATAATTCTAAAGCAATAGAATAATTATAACAATATCCTTATGTTAATGTATAACAAAATAATCCATAGTCGTAATAACTGTTTTATCAAAAAATTCCTCTTTGTTACCGAACATATTGAAATGTAATAAATTACCAAATAGTAGTAATAGTAGTGCTAATTGTAAAACAATCATGTTGTAGCCCTGAAGATGACATAAATATATGTCGAAACGTCGGCAAATGGACTATTTTTAATCATTGGACCTCAAACCTCAAGAAAATTACATCATATATATATATATATATATATATATATATATATACAAACCACAAAAAAAATACTAAGATCTTTCAACCACAACTTCGTCAGAGTCAAAAATCCAACTAAATTTTATCGCTTATAAGTTTCTCTAATTTAGACGTAATTAAATGAAAATACCTCATCTAAACCGTACAAATTCAATTAACGATACCGATTTGGTTCATTTGTAGCATACAGTCAGGGTACACTTAGTTCAACTGACTGAAGAAAGTGCTACAAGCACGACTTCTTATGCATTGGATTTTTTAAAATTGTATACAATCTAATTTTTGAGGATTTTTTTTACACCAAAATTTGCACGGGGTAATTTGTAAGAAAGTGAGACTCCTCCCATTATGACGTGGGCATTTCTATGGTTAGAAAGACACAGACAATTTGATTACTATATTTATAGGTTTAGATGATGACACATATCGATACAAACTTAAAAAAAAAGTGGAATTCGACGTTGTAATAACTAAGCATAGACAAGGCTACGTAATAAATGGTAGAGGAGGTGAGGGAGGTGCAATGAATAATGTAGTTGTCTTTCACTAGTTTTGACAGGGAATATTAAAAGAAATGGAATACTAATTACTACATGGATACAATCTTGTGACAGGTGAAGTGTACTTCTCTTCAAGCCTCTGAAGCAAGAAGGTTGAGATTGGGGTTCGGTACATGTGGAGGAGAAGATTGGCCTCGTGACGGAAGAACGGCGCCTATCACAGTTATCTGACCGAGCCGCCGCTAACTGTATCCCACACTGGCCGCCTAGTCAGCTAGGGCTGCCAAGCCGTCCAGTCCCCACTTCAAAACTAGCTTCAGCCCAAAACAGACAGACTTCAATCAAACTCATCAATCCACCAAAATCATCTACCGAAAGGAATTCAATTCTAACAAGGAAACCTAAAGCAATTGGCAAATTGAACCAACTCTCAAACCTTGTCAACATGCGTGTAAATTAAATACAGATACCCTAGTGAACAAAGCTTTAACAGAAATCAACAACTGATTATACTGAAAGAGATTACTTTATAATCAGTTATTCTAATTCAATCAGAACTTCTGATTAGAAATACAAACTACTTCTATTAGGCAAAAGCTGTATCACAGTAAACCCCACCCTGCAACATTTCGATACCTCATTTACAAATACATCAGCTCAAGCTGATCTAAATTTAAAATTCAACACAAATTATTCTATTTCTAACGTTTCACTCTTTTAGAGAACGCAAAGGATTCAATCAAGATAAGTTAGGATTAATTTATGGGCAGCCAAATGCCTGATAATCCTGGCATCTGCCCCCTAGACGTCGTATCTCTTCTTTGAATGAGCCGTCAAGTGCCCTTCTGAGGAAAGCCTCTTCGCCTTCTTGAAGCATTCCTATTTATTAAAATGACTTAAGTTACGACATAACAAAGTAAAATAAAACTGCTTGGATAGCTATATTACCACATGGCTGCATAACTTGACCAACAAATTGAATCCATTAGAAATTACGAAGAATTATACATCGTAGAATCAAATTCACTTATGAACCAGAAAAATATTAATTCAATTAATTAGTCATTTGAAATTAGGGATTTTATAAATTGTTTGCGAAACAATTTTTGGCAAAACTTTGGCGTATAAACCGGAATGTAATTTCTTTAGACCAAAATCCTCAAAAAACCTATCTTTGAACTTTGAATTATTTGTTTCAAACTACGAGTATTCCTCAATGTTCTTATGATAACATATGTATTTATAGAGTTTTATATATAGACTTATTAATATTATCTATATGCAAAACAAGTATGTTAAAAATTGAGGGGGGGGGGGGTAATTCTTCGCGGTTTTTCACTTTAAGCGGTTAGTTCTGGTCTCCAACAAACGCAATAATTGAGGGATCACTGTACAATAAAACGACCTCCTCTTTGGCAAAATATGAAACATTGCATAAAAGACAAAAAGAGCGATGACTGAGAAAAAGAAAAGTACTAGAAATATTGAAACATACAAGAGTTCACAGGAACAACGAACAGATAAATTAACTATCAGATGAATTATTTACAATGTTGATGGATTGACGATCAATGGGTTGGTAAAGGAAAAAGAAGAAATTGACAATGAAGACAATATGAAAGAATATTAAAAATAGGCTACGCGTGACCCTTTCAGCCACTCAAAAATTATAACAATAGTTATTGAAATAAATTCACTGAACATGATTGACAGGGATAATTATAATTGTCTTTATAATATTACCTTAGAACATTCGTATTTTATCTGACAGTTGTGTTCAAGTTTGTTTCTAAAATAATTCATTTTTAACCTCTAATGTTAGAGGTAATGTAAGTAGTTTATTATATTCATTACATTTATTTATAATACATTTGCAGCACTGTCATCAGCGAGTACGCAAGACTCTGGACTACTCATGCTCCAAGCGTTTATTTTATTACCAGTGTTTTATATTTCGCAAATTTTAAATTCATATTTTTTTGTTATTATATATATAATACAATTTCACTACTGTCGTCGGCGAGCACGCAAGCGACTGGCTACCCTGGATCCATGCCTTTACTTCATTGCCGTTGTTTATATTATTCAAATAATAAATTCAAAAACTTTTGTTACATTATTTTTAATATATTTGTGCTACTGTCAACGGCGAGCACGCAAGCCAGTGGGCTACCCTGGCTCCATGCCTTTAGTTTATTACCAGTATTTATACTACGCTAATATTAAATGAGAAAAAAAAATTTTTTTCTTACATTTATAAACAAATTTTTGCACTACTGTCATCGGCGAGCACGCAAGACACTTGCTACCCTGGCTCCAATTTTGGGAATATAGTGATAATTTTCATTTATTTAACATTACTCAGGTAATAAATAATATATATTTAATTTCAGGTCTCTATCTCTATGGGAAATTGGTGAACAAACAAACAAACAAACTCACGAACTTTATATATAAAGATAATCTAGTTAAGAAATAAGTAATAAATAAAAAATCAAATTAAGTTAATTACAATCAATTAAGATAATATAGTTAGATAAAAATCGACTAGACTTATAATAATGGGCTCGGGAGAAGGTACAAATAGCACAAAACAACTTTCAATTCGCCCCTGATGATGAGTACACTGCATAAGAAAAGGCAGCGTATTTTAATAATAATAATATCAATTAACATTATTTTCAACATTTGATTACAATGTAAGCATAAGACAATGTTAATAAATGAATAAACTTATACTTAACTATAACATGACACCATGTAATTCAATAAGGCACCTAACCTCTATAAAATGGAAAATATTATGTAAAAATTCAACCCAAAGCAGAGTTTATGGAATAAAATGCAAAGGTTGTGGGTAATATTACGTATGTCAACCAGGACAATCCGTCACTTGTATTAATATGCATCAATTATAGGCGGTTAGAGGTAGTACATTCATCATCTCTAATTGATGCATGTGTCAATTCAGAAGGTAAAGAATTTGAGCATCTGTTATGATTATGATCAATAAAATTAATATTCATTTGTGTTTTTATAAAAATCGACATGGTGCTCGACTTCCAGCACACCTTGTATGTACATATGTACACATTGCTGCACATTGCAAATATTTTTCCATTGTAGATAAACTGTCAAAGCAGCAGCTTATCATAATAAGAATCTATACCGATAAAGTTCGTTAGTTTGTTTGTTTGTTCACCCATTTCCCATCATAGAGATAGAGACCTGAAATTAAATATATATTATTTATTACCTGAATAATGTTAATTAAAAGAAAATTATCACTATATTCCCAAAATTGAAGCCAGGGTAGCAAGTGTCTTGCCTGCTCACCGATGACAGTAATGCAAAAATATTGTTTATAAATGTAACAAAAGAAAATGATCACTATATTCCCAAAATTGAAGCCACGGTAGCAAGTGTCTTGCAAGTGTTCTCCGATGACAGTAGTGCAAAAATATTGTTTATAAATGCAACAAAAAAATTTTTTTTTTTTAATTTCATATTAGCGTAGTATAAATACTGGTAATAAACTAAAGGCATGGAGCCAGGGTAGCCCACTGGCTTGCGTGCTCGCCGTTGACAGTAGCACAAATATATTAAAAATAATGTAACAAAAGTTTTTGAATTTATTATTTGAATAATATAAACAACGGCAATGAAGTAAAGGCATGGATCCAGGGTAGCCAGTCGCTTGCGTGCTCGCCGACGACAGTAGTGAAATTGTATTATATATATAATAACAAAAAAATATGAATTTAAAATTTGCGAAATATAAAACACTGGTAATAAAATAAACGCTTGGAGCATGAGTAGTCCAGAGTCTTGCGTACTCGCTGATGACAGTGCTGCAAATGTATTATAAATATATGTTATAAATACATAATAAACTACTACATTAGATGGTAAAAATGAATAATTTTACTATCAAACTTGAACACAACTGCAGATAAAATACGAATGTTCTAAGGTAATATTATAAAGACACATTCTTTTCATTAATATTATTTCATGTTAGGTAAATAAATTGAATATTTCAATTTACAAGCTTTCATTGTTATAAATATTTTTCACTGTATTTTTGTATTTCATTGTATTGTATTGTATTTTTGCTAAATATACTTAAAATATACTTAATATATCTTGAATCATGTTAAGAATACTATATCAAAGACTTCGGCCATACAAGAATCTATTTTCGTGCCTTAATAACAAGAAACAACAATTAAAATTATCCCTGTCAATAATGCTCAGTGACTTTATTTAATAACCACTGTTATAATTTCTGAGTGACACAAAGGGTCACGGGTAGTCTAGTGATCAATAAAATTAATATTCATTTGTCTTTTTATAAAAATCTAAATGATGTGCGACTTTTAGCACACCTTGTATATACATAGGTACACATTGCTGCACAGTGCAAATATTTTTCCATTGTAGATAACCTGTCAAAGCAGCACATTATCATAATAAGAATTTATAAATAACATCGAACGTGAGTGAATGCTTTTAAAAAAAATACATTGTAAAACAAGATGTAATCAATGAACAGTTCTTGGGCTTCTAAGCTAATGTTTAATTTATTTTTTAGCTTAATTCAATAATAAATTTGAACTGGAGCTATAAGTATATACAGTATAGAACAGGTGAGAAAGCTTTGGGGAGAGTGATTCATCAACTTGTTGAAGGAAAAGGATGAAACATATGATGGTAGAGTAAGAGGAAGAAGGAAGAAGAGATCAGATAGGACTTGGCTGACATTCAGGCAAATGTCGTCCCGGCCAAATGCCAGAGTGGTAGAGCATTGGTAATAGCATCAATCGACCATGTAAATCAGGACGGTCTGTCCTCACGACATACACGCTTCACGCAACCCTCTTAACTACACCAAAACTCTTTCCAAAAGACAAAAAAAAAAATAACTCTAGACTTCATGAATCCGGTCAAAACAGTTTGGATTAACTTGATATTTGCCAAAAACTCTTTCCAAAAGACAAAAAAAATAACTCTAGACTTCATGAATCCAGTCAAAACAGTTTGGATTAACTTGATATTTGCCAAAAAAACCTTTCCAAAAGACAAAAAAAAATAACTCTAGACTTCATGAATCCAGTCAAAACAGTTTGGATTAACTTGATATTTGCCAAAAACTCTTTCCAAAACACAAAAAGAATAACTCTAGACTTCATGAATCCGGTCAAAACAGTTTGGATTAACTTGATATTTGCCAAAAACTCTTTCCAAAAGACAAAAAGAATAACTCTAGACTTCATGAATCCGGTCAAAACAGTTTGGATTAACTTGATATTTGCCAAAAACTCTTTCCAAAAGACAAAAAAAATAACTCTAGACTTCATGAATCCAGTCAAAACAGTTTGGATTAACTTGATATTTGCCAAAAACTCTTTCCAAAAGACAAAAAAAATAACTCTAGACTTCATGAATCCAGTCAAAACAGTTTGGATTAACTTGATATTTGCCAAAAACTCTTTCCAAAAGACAAAAAAAATAACTCTAGACTTCATGAATCCAGTCAAAACAGTTTGGATTAACTTGATATTTGCCAAAAACTCTTTCCAAAAGACAAAAAAAATAACTCTAGACTTCATGAATCCAGTCAAAACAGTTTGGATTAACTTGATATTTGCCAAAAACTCTTTCCAAAAGACAAAAAAAATAACTCTAGACTTCATGAATCCAGTCAAAACAGTTTGGATTAACTTGATATTTGCCAAAAACTCTTTCCAAAAGACAAAAAAAATAACTCTAGACTTCATGAATCCAGTCAAAACAGTTTGGATTAACTTGATATTTGCCAAAAACTCTTTCCAAAACACAAAAAAAATAACTCTAGACTTCATGAATCCGGTCAAAACAGTTTGGATTAACTTGATATTTGCCAAAAACTCTTTCCAAAAGACAAAAAAAATAACTCTAGACTTCATGAATCCAGTCAAAACAATTTGGAATTCTTATTAACTTAATATTTGCCATGCAATTTGGATTTCAGATAGAAAAGTAAATTAAACTATTTCAAAAAAAAAAAAAAAATACATGAAGAATATTCAACAAATGATTATCATTCCAGAAATGTTAACCTTTTGTGAAGGGACCGGCTAACTCAGTGGCAAAGAGCTCACCTCTAAACTGATGTGTCCGGGGTTCGATACCCACTCTTGCCCTTGATTTATTCAAATGGGAGGTGAAAAAACTGAACACGTCGTCCCTCAGAGAGTACGTTAAGCCGTCAGTCCCAAGCCTGAGCAATGTCAGGTACTCTTTAAAGATCCCCTCTCTAAATTCACTTAAGTTAGACAAAATTTAGAACTCCCAATGTATGAAGAATCTTAATTGTGTGGTATTACAAAGGGCTAATATTCGGCCACTGCAACTTAACCCTTTAACACATGAACAAAGGGACACATTTTTTCCCACAACTAATGGGATCAATTATACAGAATTAGTTAATTCCGAGTAAAAATATCCTAACTTAAAATTCCTTTTACTAATAAGAACGGTGAAAAAATTAATTTTAAATACTTTAATGTGTGTGTTTAAAAACGCAACCTACTCGCCTGCTAGAATTTAAAACAGTAACTGTGACTGGGATTATAGAAATTACCAATTATACAATCAGCAGATTATTAGGGAACGGGTAACGGGTGGTCTAGTTCTAGTTAATACAGTAGTGCAGTGGACCTCGCAACCGACGTCAGACACGCTATCTGCTATTCAGTTCAGCCTGAAATATTAACAGGCCTGCATTAAGTATTGAAATCTGATTTAAAAATTATTACAGCTACATTGTTTGCCAGTATTTATTTGATTATTAAGACATAATGTCATAAATAAATAAGAATAGAAGATTTAAAAATATTTGTTTAAACATTTAATTTTGGTAATGAATTTTTTTCACATTCTGTTAACAAAAACTTATGAAACCGTTTGCTCTGCATAGAGGAAAAATTACTCTAACTATAAATGCCTATACTATATGAAAATATTAATAGTGTTATAAATGATAGGGAAGAATAATTGGAAAGGGTTAATAATGAAATATGAAGAAGGATTTATGAGACTTAAGATTTCAATATGAAGAAAGCTTTGGAAGTGTTATAAATGAGAGATAAACGTAGATCTGATAGGAATTATGAATACTAGGTGAAGAAATTTTGGAAAGAGATGAAAAATATTAGAAGAAAAGGAAAATGAGAGGAGAAGAAAGATATGGTAGGTAGTGTTAGGGATGGTTGAACAATAACGGTATGCGAGTGTCAAAATTATTGAAGAAGAAGAATAACACAGTGTTGGGTATGATAGAAGAAGAATGACACAGTGTTAGGTATGTTAGAAGAAGAATAACACAAGGTTACATTTGATAGAAGAAGAATAACACACTATTAGGTCTTGTAGAAGAAGAATAACAGAATGTTAGTTGTGATAGAAAAAGAATAACAGTATTAGGTATGATAGAAGAAGAATAACAGAGTGTTAGTTATGATAGATGAAGAGTAACAGTGTTAGGTATGATAGAAGAAGAGTAACACAGTATTAGGTCTGGTAGAAGAAGAATAATACAGTGTTAGGTATGATAGAAGAAGAATAACAGAGTGTTAGTTATGATAGATGAAGAGTAACAGTGTTAGGTATGATAGAAGAAGAGTAACACAGTATTAGGTCTGGTAGAAGAAGAATAATACAGTGTTAGGTATGATAGAAGAAGAATAACAGAGTGTTAGTTATGATAGATGAAGAGTAACAGTGTTAGGTATGATAGAAGAAGAGTAACACAGTATTAGGTCTGGTAGAAGAAGAATAACAGAATGTTAGTTGTGATAGAAGAAGAATAACAGTGTTAGGTATGATAGAAGAAGAGTAACAGTGTTAGGTATGATAGAAGAAGAGTAACAGAGTATTAGGTCTGGTAGAAGAAGAATAACAGAATGTTAGTTGTGATAGAAGAAGAATAACAGTGTTAGGTATGATAGAAGAAGAGTAACACAGTATTAGGTCTGGTAGAAGAAGAATAACAGAGTGTTAGTTATGATAGATGAAGAGTAACAGTGTTAGGTATGATAGAAGAAGAGTAACACAGTATTAGGTCTGGTAGAAGAAGAATAATACAGTGTTAGGTATGATAGAAGAAGAATAACAGAGTGTTAGTTATGATAGATGAAGAGTAACAGTGTTAGGTATGATAGAAGAAGAGTAACACAGTATTAGGTCTGGTAGAAGAAGAATAATACAGTGTTAGGTATGATAGAAGAAGAATAACAATGTATTAGGTGTTGTAGAAGAAGAATAATGCAGTATTAGATATGATAGAAGAAGAGTAACACAGTATTAGGTATGGTAGAAGATAAATATAGCAAGTGTTAGTATGATAGAAGAGAAATACGATAGATTAGGTGTTTAAAGAAGATATGATTCAGAATGATACAAAGGCCATATTAGTTGCTAGAAGAGTAAATTATACAATAATATGATCAGGCATACCATACGGAATGTTGATGACCAGAAGAAAGGATAGTGTTAGAAAATACAATAATAAGGATGGAGCAACGGATATTGGAACTAGAGAAGATAGTGTTAGATATGATAGAAGAACGTAGGGATAAAGTGCGAGATTATAAAGATAAGGGTATGATATTGATACTTAGGATAAACGAACAAGGAAAAGACAATGCTAGGTATGGTAGAATAATAAAACGATGTGAGGTATGATAGAAGAACAAAACTATGTAAGAAATATAGAAGGAAGATAGTGTTAGGAATCGTACGTGAGGATGTCTTCTGCACTTTGAAGATTAAGAAACACAAGGGTTTGGGAGTGTCATAAACAAATAATCAAGAGGATTTTGGAATGATAAGACTGACGGAGATTTTTCTGGAAGTGTCAGTCTTAGTGTTTACAATTAGTAATTTTATGATGAAGAGAGGAACAAGATAACAAGAGGGACACTGAAGGAGAGAGTGAAGGAGTGTCGAAGGACTGGAGTGGGGTGACCTGTGAGAAAGAGGCGATATTTTAGGATGGCAAAATGAGGAATGAAGAGGTGGAAGATACAATAAGACTAGGTAGGACAATAGGAGGCCATTAGGCAAGAGTTTCACTATTGTCAGGCTACAATTAGCCAGAGTGCTTCGTATCGGTCCCACACTGCCTTTCCACGCCATATCCATCGTATTTACATTTCACTCGTCTTCAAAAACTAGATTCATAACTGATTTCTTCACCCATCGATTTGCTTTCTAGAGAGAGTTAGCACCTTTCACAACTAACCACCTTGATCACACTTCTTCATTCAACACTTTTGCAAATCATCCAGCGAAGTTGAACGTTTGATACTCTTTTGTAAAAAAGAAAAGAGTTATCGGAATAGCGAGAATTTCTTAGATGATTGTCCGCACCTCTTTTACTACTAAATCAGAAATTACGTCGCGGATTAAGTAGCTAGCTCATCATCCATGGCAATTCGAGAGAGTTGTCTGAAGGCAACAGGAAAATCTCCAATGATTACCGTAGAATTACATCAATTGGTAGGTGCAACACGCCAATAAAAGAACAGTGTTTACACCAAACGATGCCATCCCAAAGAGAATAGTTTCTTTTTTAATGATGAAATCAACTTGTTAGAAACATCATTTGGATTGGTTCAAAAAATAAAATATTTTTTTGAAAATAATCGTAAAACAATAATTTTGACACGAAATAATCTTATTTGCTTAATTCAAGACAATAACTTTGTGAAGAGCACCAAACACACCGAAAAGCAACCAAACGTAACCCATATATACATGTCACATTTTAGAACTTCGTCCAGCGGTTTAGATGTTTATTTAAATATATTTGACTCTGACAATGACCGCTTGTTACGGTTGAAAAATCTTAGTCCTTTGTTCCCATTACTTATTGTGGCTTGAATATTGATTGATGTTTCACGTGTTTGTTGTGAAATCTTGTTTATATATATATAAATATATTAACAAAAACAAAACATAAATAAGAGATCACAAAAATTTACCTTTTTTCACAATTTTTTCATCTTGGTTTTCCAATTATCATTAGAGCAGCTTGCAAAACTGCCGCCTGATTTGTTCTTTGGTCCCCAACTATAGTTCAATGCAAGTTTGAGAAGCATTATAGTGTCACACTAATCCAACGGCGCAGCACAATTTAAACTATTCATGAAAAGTTTTTGAAGACCTGATCTGTTATTAATATACGACACAGAGGAAGATCTGCTAATATGGTAGTACCAACGTTGAAAACGCTGAACTTCTGGAGCAAGCATTCGCCCAAAATCATGGAAAAGTCTATCTGGAGAAGCCTATTAGAACTCAATATCAACAAAAGCTGATATTAAGTCAGTGGACACTTCAATGAGTGATAAAACTCTATCTATACCGACTTCACGCTACTCAAAAGATTCAGGCGGAAGTTTAAGATGGTGATTAAAAATATGTGAATCACTCTTCGAACACTACCAGAAAAATCTTCAACTCTAGGAAAACTTATGGTTCAGTGACCGTATAGTCTTGAAACATGACAGCATGTATAGCCAGTACAACTGCAATTAATTCTTTATTTATTCCAAAAATATAAATATACTCAGTTTTTTGTGTAATTTTTAACAAAATTTTAAGACTGTATAGTCATGTTTGGGACAATCTATACTTTGACATTAAAACCAGACGTCGAAATAAATTCAAATTAATCTTTGCAATACTTATCACTGTACCCACTGTTCTAGACCAATATCTTAATATTAATTGTCCCCTTAGGTATATTATTGGAAAGTCAGGTAGTGCAATTGTTACGTATTTGCCTCTGGACTGGTAGATCCGGGGTTCAATACCCATTATCGCCCTGGATTTATTCACGCGGAAGGTGAAAAAAATGTGAGCACGTCCCTTGGATAGGGCGTTAAGCTCTCGGTCCCGAGCCTGTATGATATCAGATACTCTTTAAAGATCCCAACTCTAAATACACTTGAGATAGGCAAAATTCAGGATTCCCAATGTAGAATGTTCATTGTGTGGTATTACAAAGTGCCAATGTTCGTCTTATGTGTCTTTTCTGGTAGAGTGTGACTACCACTGCAACCTAACCTAGGTTATTATAAAAATCATAATTTGCTTTCAGTAATGACATGATTTTCTTTGTGATTTCAACAGAGTAATTCAGTAAATTAATAAAATACGTGACAACCAAATACGCAAGAAAGCAGTTTATAATCAAAAGAAAGTGCAATCTCTTCTTTGTTTATTATATTTAGCGAACAGATTTTTTTCTCTAAACAATAGATTTCCACTATAATTTGCAAAAATCAGCAAAAAAAATATACGTTTAGGCTATTGTTCTCACCAATACCCAAGAGATGTGTGAGCAAACAAAAATTAGTTGAGTTTGTTATAAAATCAGGAGATTCTGAATCATTTTTTGTATCCATTTACTGCCATTTTTTTTTTATTTCAACTACATTCGATATATTCTATTATTGTTAACTATAGCAAGCATAAAATTGCAACTCTAATATAATGGTTAGTTCAACGGAAAAAATATTTATTGATATATCGAAGAAACTTCCTCTAAAACTTATACCATAAAAATAGTTAGTTTTCCTTGTACTATAGTTGATTTCATACAAAACGTGACAACCAAATGTAATCAGTGACACAAATTAAACAAACAAGATAGACGGTCATTTTGTAGTTGTTTTATCTCCCTTGTCTTATGGACAAGTAAGAACTTGAGTAATGTCTTTGATAGGTTTTTACTATCGGCTGCACCTTAATGACCTAACTTCTGAAATTATTATGAGTCGGAGACATGCAATACGGCAGTCTCAGATGGTTGTTATTGCATAATTCTAAAAGAACATAGATAATACGACGTTCTTAAATAACTTATTCACTTTTTCATAAATACTACATGGAAGTAAAAAAAAAATGGAATTACACCCTTGAAAATTACTAATAAATTAAAAACGTGAATAACATGATACTATTGTTTACATCACACAGGTTGTATACCTATTCATATATGCTTAGCAAGTAAATTTTCCACATATCTAAACCAGTTTCGGAACTCCTCCATTGTCATGAACAAACTAAAAGTTATTCTGCTTTATAGAGTTATGGTTAGGTTAGGTTACAGTGGGCGTCCCGAGAGAGAACACACAAGGCCTCAAGCCGGCCTCTTGTGATACCACAAAAAGAGAATTGGGGCTATTCTCCCCCGTCTCTGGTCCACTCGAACCATCTCGAGAGAAGAAATAGTGCTATAGAAAGAAAACGACCGACTGGAATTTTCATTCCAGCTTACTTCTTACTTACGATAAGAACAGTCCTTGGCTGAATCCGAAAAAAACAGGTCGGTTTTTTTCTGCAAATAAATAACACTTTAAAGCAGGGATCTTCAACCTTTTTTACATCGCGACCCATTTTTAACGCCAAAATTTATTTGCGACCCTTTAGTAAGAACCAAAATAAATTAAACAACAAATAAAAAAGGGAAAATTAAAAAAAAAATTTGATCAACAGTAACTTTAATGAGATTGCTGTAACTGTGCCGCATTAATAATACGAGTAAATAAATTATTTATTTAATTTGGTCCTTTATTTTCTATTTAAAAATAAACAATTTAAAACATTTCGCGACCCCCTTTAATCCGGATCTCGAATATTGGCTATTTTTGACCAAATAGTTTTTATCTGTCTTGCCGGTGGGAGTGACTTCATGGAAGAGCCTCACTGATTAATGGCGTTTGTTAGAGCAGGAAACAATAGAGTCCAAAATGGAAAATTAAAAACTATTTGGTCAAAAATAGCCAATCATATATATATATATATATACATACATCAAATTCAATAAAATATCGACCGTTTGATGGAATAGTGTGTCATCTAATCGGGACAGGGCCAATTTTCTAGGTCAAAAATCAAACTCCGTTTGTCGAAGTATTAAAATAAAACCGAAACGTCGGCAACGAGAGTTTGATTTTTGAACCTAGAAAATTGACCTTTTCCCGATTAGATACGTATATATATAATTAAGAACGTTCATATTGAATCGCTAAGTTTTCCAACTTGAAATAAAACTTTCCATAACAAAATCAAGGTCACTGAAGCTATTACAGTTGGAAAACAGACATAATCTTGATAAATTATGGTTCTATTCTATTCTATGAGTGGTTAGACTGCACCAGTGGCGATTTTTTTTTTTTTTTGCAACATGAGTTGGCGAGTGTTGTTTAGATGAGCTTTATATAGCCAAGAAGATATATTAAACTAGCAATGTATGACGTCTAGAAGAATATTGTAAGGTTTTGCTGAAGTAATCTGAATAGAGTCTGGACTGAGAAGAACAATGCAGTGGGTAGTGTTGACTCTAATGAATGAGGTGTATGGATGGACGACTGCCAAGCTGATAGGGCGGGCCACATTCCCTCACGCACTCATCCTCAGCCTCTACATAGACTCGACACCCCGCCCACAGCCCTTCGCTCCAGCAACCAACCTCCCTAATACCATCCACTTTATAGACCTAATCCACTCGCAAACACCTCCACTAATTAAAACATGCCTCTTCAACATCAAAATCAAGATCAATAACATTCAACAACGATAGTTCAATTTCACTTGATGTTCTACTTACATTTCTGGAGCTATAAAAAGGTAATTATAAAGTCAATTAATTTTTGTTAGTTTATTGATATGAAGAAAAACATGAAAATAAAATAAGAAAAATCAGGTAAATCACAATGAAAGCTTTGTGGGGGACTGAAGTAATCGACGAGTCTATGCACGCCCAAATCAATATATGTTGTTGGGAGTAAATAGATGTTCAAATGTTATATCGTTAACGTATCAGGTAAATCTCAATGAGAGCTTTGTGGGAGACTGAAGTAATGGACGAGTCTATGCGCGCCCAAATCAATATATGTTGTTAGGAGTAAATAGATGTTCAAGTGTTAAATCGTTAACGTATCAGGTAAATCTCAATGAGAGCTTTGTGGGAGACTGAAGTAATCTACGAGTCTATGCGCACCCAAATCAATATATGTTGTTGGGAGTAAATAGATGTTCAAGTGTTATATCGTTAACGTATCAGGTAAATCTCAATGAGAGCTTTGTGGGAGACTGAAGTAATCTACGAGTCTATGCGCACCCAAATCAATATATGTTGTTGGGAGTAAATAGATGTTCAAGTGTTAAATCGTTAACGTATCAGGTAAATCTCAATGAGAGCTTTGTAGGAGACTCAAGTAATCTACGAGTCTATGCGCGCCCAAATCAATATATGTTGTTGGGAGTAAATAGATGTTCAAGTGTTAAATCGTTAACGTATCAGGTAAATCTCAATGAGAGCTTTGTAGGAGACTCAAGTAATCTACGAGTCTATGCGCGCCCAAATCAATATATGTTGTTGGGAGTAAATAGATGTTCAAGTGTTAAATCGTTAACGTATCAGGTAAATCTCAATGAGAGCTTTGTGGGAGACTGAAGTAATCTACGAGTCTATGCGCGCCCAAATCAATATATGTTGTTGGGAGTAAATAGATGTTCAAGTGTTATATCGTTAACGTATCAGGTAAATCTCAATGAGAGCTTTGTGGGAGACTGAAGTAATCGACGAGTCTATGCGCGCCCAAATCAATATATGTTGTTGGGAGTAAATAGATGTTCAAGTGTTATATCGTTAACGTATCAGGTAAATCTCAATTAGAGCTTTGTGGGAGACTGAAGTAATCGACGAGTCTATGCGCGCCCAAATCAATATATGTTGTTTGGAGTAAATAGATGTTCAAGTGTTATATCGTTAACGTATCAGGTAAATCTCAATGAGAGCTTTGTGGGAGACTGAAGTAATCGACGAGTCTATGCGCGCCCAAATCAATATATGTTGTTTGGAGTAAATAGATGTTCAAGTGTTATATCGTTAACGTATCAGGTAAATCTCAATGAGAGCTTTGTGGGAGACTGAAGTAATCGACGAGTCTATGCGCGCCCAAATCAATATATGTTGTTTGGAGTAAATAGATGTTCAAGTGTTATATCGTTAACGTATCAGGTAAATCTCAATGAGAGCTTTGTGGGAGACTGAAGTAATCGACGAGTCTATGCGCGCCCAAATCAATATATGTTGTTTGGAGTAAATAGATGTTCAAGTGTTATATCGTTAACGTATCAGGTAAATCTCAATTAGAGCTTTGTGGGAGACTGAAGTAATCGACGAGTCTATGCGCGCCCAAATCAATATATGTTGTTTGGAGTAAATAGATGTTCAAGTGTTAAATCGTTAACGTATCAGGTAATTATCAATGACAGCTTTGTGGCAGACTGAGGTAATTATTGTAAATACGGTAAATATGAGGTAAAAGTAATTATTGAGGGGTTCTATGACTTTTACAAACTGAAACATCATTATTTATAGATATTACTAATTATTATCGTATAATATGGTGACGGCGTAATAATTTAATTCAGCATTAAATATTTAGTTTGTGATTCATTGAGCTGTTTCTGATCCAAAGAGTTTGAGGTTTACAACCCTGTTTAAAAGGAGTACACAACAGCAGTTTACAATAGACATATTTCATTTTTTTCTCATTTCCTATAAGGGTTTCAGAGTAAGTGACAAATTCTATGTCGTCAATTCAGTCATCAATAATTACAATTTCTAAGTCACATATTCAGAAATGAGACATCACAAGCAATATTTAATTCGATTCGAACCACACCTTCGTCTGGACTCTAGAACAAAATATTGAAATATTTCAAGACGCCTAAGTGCAATATTTCTTTCATTGAACTAAAAATTTCATTCGAACACCTAATAGCTGTGCATTAGGTATATCTACATATCAATATATTTAACGATAGTTATTATTAATCTACTTTAGCTAAAACATATTACTGGAAATTATAATGTTCATTATTAATTACAAATAATTCTACTGGTAAGTTTTGACGTACAAGATAACCCTAATGGTAAGGATTCCAATTGATACCCCAGTCAGGCACTTCACAAAAAAGTCCCTGATGTAGGAAATAACACCTACTAGCAAGGATTCCAAGTGACACCCAAATCGGGCATTTCACATCGAAGTCCCTAATGTGGGAAATAGCACCTACTAGCAAGGATTCCAAGTGACACCCAAATCGGGCACTTCACAAAGAAGTCCCTAATGTAGGAAATAACACCTCCTAGCAAGGATTCCAAGTGACACCCAAATCGGGCACTTCACATCGAAGTCTCTGACTTAGAAAATAACAGCTACTAGCAAGGATTAATAAACTACTAACACCCTAATAGGGCAATTTGCTTCTCCATGGAGTCGGGTCCACTTGACTCAATATATCACTCTACAATGAAGTCCCTGGAATAGAAGAAAGACAAGACAATCCGAAATATGAATGGATTACCTAATATTATATACCCTAATATTATCTAATGCTTAATGATATTTTCCATACTCAGTGAAAGTAGACACACTGGAAGTGTTGTGAATGGATGTGCAGATAAACAGGTCACGACGCAGTTCCGCCACACTGGGCCATTGCAGTCACGGAGTGCAGGTGCAGGATCTTTAATCGCCTACAACCACCGCATTCCATTTCCAATATACCCGAAAGGCATACAGCGTTCTGCGACAAACAAACCTTTCGTATTTAAAAGACTGAAATACTAGTACAATAACCTGTGAGGACTCATCGTCATGTTTTGTCTAATTCCGTATCAGAGTATTCTACTACAATGATGCGATGGTACTGAGACCATGTAAAGAGGCCAGGGTAGTCCAGTGGCTTACACACTCACCTCTGGCCTGTTAGATCCAGGGTTCGATACATACTGCCTCAATTTATTCACGAGGAGACTTGAAAAAAAATCTGAGCACGTCCTCTCTTAGAGAGAGCACTAAGCCGTCGATCTTGAACATATAAGATGTCAGATACTCGTTTATGATCTCTACCCTAAATACATTTGGATTAATCAATATGTTAGGCAAAATGTAGGATTCCCAACGTAGAATGTTCAGTAAAAAATTTCTAGTTTTACCTAAATACACTAAGAAATTCAAAATTTGACTATGACAAATACACTGATTACATTTCTGAGTTTCCTACTGTGGTATAGACGTTTATATATATGTATATGCTTGGCTGCTGAGAAAACAATCCGGAAAGGACAGGAGTGTTAAAAGTTAATAAATAAACACAAATAGAAGATAAATCACACTCAGAGCCTTAGGTTTTCAGTTTCATCCTACATCAGAAGAGTAAAGAGAGGAAGACTAAACTTACGACTGTGACGGGAACGAATCGTTAATAAAGAACT
Organism: Hermatobates lingyangjiaoensis; assembly: GCA_026182355.1. Taxonomy (NCBI): domain Eukaryota; kingdom Metazoa; phylum Arthropoda; class Insecta; order Hemiptera; family Hermatobatidae; genus Hermatobates; species Hermatobates lingyangjiaoensis. Next base: position 472,834 of record JAPFBL010000342.1, read on the forward strand.
GGTTAAATATGGGATCTTATAAGAAAGAATAAGGTGATAATCCAGAATACAGAACAGTCTGGGAATTACGAGAATGTATAGAATGAAGAATAAGGAAATACAGTAAGTACTGAAAGATAAATTAGAACATGACTAAGGGAACACGAAATGAGCAGGTTATAAATAAAGAATCGTATGTAATAGAAAATAGCTCATGTGTCTCCTTCTGTCATGCAGTTGGTAATATTATGCTATTTCTACTTTGCATTCTATATCTTACTTATAACCTCCCCTTTCTTTTTTACTTCGTCATCTTCCAATTTATTATCCTCCCTAACCTACTGTATTTCCTTATTGTTCTTTCGATTCCTTCTCTTTTTCATCAACCCAGATTCTTCAGCTTTTTCGCATTTTCTTTTTTTTTTCACCCTTCTTAAAATAGGTGGTTTTTTTTCGTATAATAAGTTTTTACATATATACAATCAAACACAGAAGTAAAAAATATGGACTCACGTGTTCGTCTAGGGCGTAGCTCAACTCTCCATCGTCGTAAAGGACGAACCACCTTCTCTGCCATCTCTGAAACAGAAAAAATAAATGAATGACAATATACAGGATAAAAAGGTGTCTATTCAGTTTAATAGGTGACAGAAAGGTTTTATTAACTTGGATGGTAATGAGAATTAGATAGATATTGATAGGAAACTATGGAGAGGAAGCAAGCTTTAACAAAGTCCGTATTAATGAAGGAAATGAGAATGGACCAACTGAATCAATGCCAATCCGAAGATCCAGCAAAAGAAAATGATGTAGATCATCTACAGAGATCATCGGATGTATAAACAGATACTTTTGAAGACTGATTATAAACTCAAAGCAGAGAATGGACTATTTATAGCTATACTCATGGCCGAATTGAAATTCTAACAGTGTGCTCTCATGCAATATGCAAGAAATAAGAATGTATTTTTGGAAATTTAATCTCTAAAGATACAAAAAAAAAACTGGAAAATTTATCAAGACTAGGCGGGTTAAACATTTGATTATTTCAAACATTTTCCGTGATTTTATCTAATCTGTAAAAACAAAAAAAAAACTCAAATACCTATGATTCCTATTTTCACCTCAATTAGTAGAATCCTAAGGAGTCATAAATAGCATTCAAACAGTTGTTTCAATACAAAATTGTCATAATAACACGTGATATAAGCATTCAGGTAACTCATCACAAATGATAGAAGATAATCGCTATGAGGCATTTCGTTTATACTTGTATTCACATGCTCTCTGACGACGTGATAAACGAAAGGCCTCAAAGCGATTTTCTTCTATCATTTGTGGCGAGTTACCTGAATATTGTTTCAATATATTCTATTGAAAAGATAACTCTGATAAGTTTTGAAACAGTAGCGAAAGTCAAATAAATATAAAAAAATCTAGTAAAAATAAATATGGAAAGTTAAAACTTATAACTGTTTCTATATTGACAGTCTTCTTAGAGATGCAGATATCCATGCTGAAAAGTTTTATATTAATTTTTGTCTCATAATCTTTTATTCGGTAGCTCTTCGTTTCATTTGTTAATTAATGGTAATTGTTAAAACATTATCCTCTTCTAAATTTTCAAGTATATAGCACATACTGTATGTAACTCTATAAACATGAAATAGCTTATTGTAATTTTACTGTCATCAATTGCTATTATTTTTTTATCATTGCCTTTCTTCCTGAAATTGGATCCTAGTATCTGTTATATTTATCCGAACACAACAGTTTTCTCTTGCACGAGGTGTTTCTCAGAGCCTTGTAGGCATGATGGGATGGGATGACAGGTTACGAAGTGGAATGATAATACTGGCGAAGATACCGAGGGTATCGGTCAGTGAAAGGAAATGGGTTGCTGAAGCCTGTGAGGATCTGACAGAGGAGGAGGGGCAAGCAGGTGTGTGTTGCTTAAATCAGCATCACAAAGATAAAGATTATTTTTCTGTTCTAAATGCTAACGTGGGGACTCATTGAAAGCTCCCATCACAACCCAGGTTCATTCCCTGCATATGTTCATGTGGGAATGGACAAATCCATTTAGTTCTCTAATCTATTCAATTTGAGGTATTGCTCTAAATAAATAGGAGTATTGCGAAATTATTGACTCCCGTTGTAGAATGAGGACCGTTGTGTATTACAAAAGGCCTTAAGGCCTGCGTGTTCAATTCAGAAGAGCAGTCACTAGAACAAAGCTCAATTAGCATAACCCCTGAGGTGTGGATACTAACAAGGAGCATTTGGCCTAAAGATGTTAATGCAAGTTAAATAAAGCAAGGAGATACCATCATAGGACGTATAATACTTTCGAGTCGCTGAAATAGTTTCAATTACTCAACCTTCATGAAAAGTTATTGAAAATGAGGAGCATTTGAAATTGATGCAACGAAACCGACATCAGACTATATCTTCCATGCTCAACTTATAAGAAAAAAATTTTTAAAAAAACTATGGAATTTTTATCAGTAAGAACGAAAACTTCACAGTACTAATTCCTGTAGAAACCCATAAACAAATATTTCAGAGAGAAATCCATTAGAAAGTTATCTCACCACGCCTTTTCAAACAATACGGAATCGTTAGTCAACATTATCTGTATGGTCAACGGATTAGAGAAGGGTATGTTTGTCTAGATAAGAACGTTATCAATATACTAACGCCTTAGGTGTGTTAAAACAACCTTTGACATGATAGGACTGGACATTTCATTAATCTTTCAGTCATTCCTAAACGAATAGTCGTACCAGGTATTCATCATTCTCATTTTGGTGATTAATTTATTTATAAAGTTCATATGGCCAAAAAGGATGAGTTCCTTAAACAGAACCATATGTAACCTAAAACAAACACGTAACACATCATGCCCTTGGTATCAAAGATCCCTGGTTCTTTGTAACTCAACCTTTATTTTAATATAATATGAAAATTATTCTGTGAACGTTTTCCCTTGGAGAGGCCATAAATACACTGGCCTTGAGACAATGCTACGTTAGGGATTAGATACAGATATCTACAGTAGCAAAAAAAAATAGAGATCACCAACATTATTATTCAAAAACTATTAACAATGATGTGTTGCTTAATCATTAAAAAAACGTGAAAAACTATATTCAGCTGGACTCTGACATAGATGAGGACCACCAGTTTTGCTGCCTACAGTAAAGAAAATAGGGTCTACCAAGTAACCCAATTTCAAAATTTCCTTATTATGACTTGATAAGTTCATCGTCATGACCACAATTTAGTTTCTTCGGTAATTTCTATGAGGAAAAATTACTAAATATACATTAACACATAGAAAAGAACAGAGAAAGTAACTACAGAACACACTTCGATATTTCGACATCCGTCGTCACTGCACTGAGTTGCAGTCAACTCGAGTGCTTCTTACTTCTTCCTGATGACGACGGATGTCGAAATATCGAAGTGAGTTCTGAAGTGACTTTCTCTGTTTTTTTCTATGTGTTAATGTCTTTATTGTCCATACCGACCTTTCATTTTATTCAAAGTAAATATATACTTTTATATATATACTTATTTATAAAAAGATTTCACATAAACATGTGAAATAACAATCATCAGAAATAACTTCAGTTGGGTTTTTGACTCTGACGAAGACCGCTTGTTACGGTTGAAAGATCTTAGTCTTGTTTTCCCATTTCTTATTGTGGTTTGATCATATAATTATTTATAGCTGTTTTATCTAATCGGGATTCGTTCAAATTTTCTAGGTTCAAAAATAAATCTCTAATTGCCGACGTTTCAGTGTTATTTTAAAACCTTTCTCATAGGTAGAAGTAAGAATTTTTTGACTAAGAAAATGAAATTTACATTATTTAAGGGAACAACAATCTTGACCAGACAAAACCTGTGACTAGACTAATAAGATAACATTGAATCTGTTATATATACTTATTTATATATATACTATATATATCCATAGTGTATAATTTTCATTTTTTTTTGTTTGTTTTCAAAGTATATATACATATAAACTAAATTAACAGGAGGTTCACACATGGAAAAGATCACAAAACTCACTTCTATATGCTGTTTATGATCTTTTTGATATGTCTTCCTACTGTCTTTTAGTTCGTGAAATCAAATTATTTAATTGTTTATACATCTATATAAATGAATTTATGAAATAAGGGAACAGTTTTTCTTTAATGCTTTAATATGTCGAAGTGTACACTAATGCTGAGGATGATTTGAGAGGAATCGAAACATGTTGCAGCAAAAAATTTAGTTGAAATGTTACACCATACTGAAAACCGTATTCTTCACCGTAAAGACGTGATTAGTACGAGAAAGGTTTAAGAAAGAAGTTACTGCTATGGCATTGTTTTTTTAATAAAATTATATATAAATATATATATATTATATATATATGAACGTATAAGCCACAAGGAAAAAGTAAAAAACACAGAGAATATGATCTAAGGCCTTTGAATTATATGTCATCAGAGAGCAACTGATGTTGAATATATATACAAACCTACTGACACTCACTAACATCATGTTTGAACAAAAAAATACAAAAATCTAAAGCAGTGGAGACAATCTAATTTACAAAGTTAAATAAATACAAAGTTAAGTTAAATACACTTTAATACCACACATTCAGGAAACCACAGAAATAAAAAAGAAAGAATAACAGAGCAGTTAATTCTAGCATTAGTAGTTTACTAAACTAGAGTTTACTAAAGTATTTTACTGTTTGTTTGCTTAGTAAATCTCACTATACATTGTAGGTTACAGTAACAAACACCTGTTTTTTTTTTGGTACGCAAGTGTAATTCATAAAAGGTTAATCTATCAGTTTGATTGAATAATTATAATAATTTGTTTTAATAAATAGCTAAATAAAAGAGATATAGATTATGCTTCAAATATAAATATAATTTATAAAAAAAACGTGACCTGTTGAGGTTTTAGTTTCAGTGGAGTCCTTATATGGAAAAATGCTGAAAACATCTACAAATTATGGCAGATTCAGACACGTCGACTTGTGCTCACCTCAACGTCAACGTTTAGATTTTAATGGAATTATATCCAGATAAGTGAACAAAAACAGCTCACATACTGCATATGAACCAGTTATGGAAGGTAGGGTTATAGGACTTTCAACTTAATATCAACTCCTGACTATCAATTGACTTTTGGTTTTATGTTTATTTAACTATGACTTAGTTATGACTTAGAATTTAACAGGGTGATTGAAAAGTAACTCCCTATTTTAAAATAAATACAATTTATTTTAAATCTCAATTAAATCTCAATTTTGTGTATATATTACTTAATGTATGGCAATTTAATTTATGTTCTTGTTTTCTTTTCAGATTTATTTAAATCTGAATTTGGAAGAACTTGAAAGGCGAATACGAGAAGTTATGATTTCCATCCCACAAGAGTTTCTTGCGAAATCAGTTGATGTGATTCCTGGTCGACTTGAGAAGCTGGTGGCAAATAAAGGCGCCCATATCGAATTTTAAATAAAAGCCCATGCATTATACTTCCTTCTCATATTCATTAATTGTAGAAATTATATTTTAAAAATAAATTATAGTTTTTTTAAAATAGGGAGTTACTTTCCAATCACCCTGTATATCTGATAAAGTATTTTCAACTTATAAATACTTAATTTAATGATTTCATTTATTTTATTGTAGCCCTAAACTTTTAGTAAAATATAAACAAAAATAAAAAAGCATAACAAGTAGTTTGATTGGTGTTGATCTTTTACATATAAGAATTTTATTTTTCTTTCATCACATATTAAGACATTAAATCATATCAGATTTTTTCATGTAACCCCTTTATTTCTTTTTTTTTTTTTTGTATTTTTGGAAACTTCGACTATAATTTAATGTATTTAGAAGTAATTTTGTTTCAGGGTTACACCTTTAGCTTTTTGATTTTGTAGCGGAAATCGGGTATACAGCCATTGGTGTATCTCCGTAACTATATTGAATCTTTAGGACGACAGAAGGTTACGTGGCCATTGCCGCTTTAGACGTCTTTTGGGGGTTTGTGGGGATTACTACTTGGGAAAGATTTTGGGCAAGTGGGTTTGGATGAGTTGAGAGTTTCCTGTGGAACCTTTTGTAGCGGTCTTTAGAATAGTTTCATGGATTGGGCCGAAAGGCCGAGAAACATGGCTACAAATCAAAACAGGTCTTTAGAATAGTCGCAAAAGATCTCGCTGAATGATTATGTTTGTATCATAAAATGGGAGATGTGAGAGTTTTCTAAGTATTTTTGATTGAACAACTACTATAGTTGAAGATTTGACAGAACCCCAAAATTAACCTCTAAATATCAATTTCCTTTCAATCGATTCACTTAAAAAATTTCTAAGGCAATGTAAAGTAAATTTAAACAAACCCGACAAGTATAGCAGGTGTTCCATTAATCCAGGATGAATATTCAGTTTTTATAGTTTTATTAATTTTTCAGTGATTGAAATTTCAAGAATTTATTTTTATAAATTGCTAATTTTCTTTTCAATTTTTCAGAATGATTACATTATTTTTTAATGAGCCGTTTAGCGTCAAAAAAAATTTTCTGAAAACATAAAATTGACCTTACACCTTTTTGGTATATTTGATTCTGAAAAAATTTCCTCAATTCATCCCCACACGTAATGTTCTATTTTTAGGTATAATTTAACTTTGATCCGTCAAAGAAGCTCTTAGATTGAATTATAAGTCAAAATTTTTACATTTTATTGAAAAACAAAATTTCCTGTTGTTTTAAAAATCTGTTAATATTTTTCGTTTATTGCTTTTGTAGCCTCAAAGATAATGCAAAAATTTCAAGACTCTAGCATTAGTAGTTTAGGAGAAAAATGTTGTCTAAAAAACATATTATGGCAAAAAAAAGTGACTTTTCCATCATGCATAATTACTCACAAACAATAGGGCACATCTAAACTTTGAGGCTCATTTTTTTGTAAAATAATAATTGGATCTATCAAAGATTGTGGACTGTAGCGTCCCAACAAACTTCTGGATATATACCCACACATCCACAGAGAGCCATCACCGAAAAAACATCACAAAGGTCTTTGGGGACCTCAAAATATGTAAATCTGTCAAAATCTCGAACTCAAACTTTTTCATGATGACTTTAGTTTATTTATAGTAAAGTAAACAAAACACTGGAAAAATAACTGCTTATAACAAATTGTGCAAGAGGTAAATGTATCACAAAGCGAATAGATACTAGTGGATGTAGTAGTTATTGCTACTAACAGTGCGTGATAACCATTCACGAAACGCTTTTACAGATAATACCATCTCTATTAGCCATCAAACTGAAATCGCTACAGATAGACAAACCAGTGATACTATTTTAAGAACTGTATTTCCCGATGACTTCATCCATTCATACAGCTCTTTCTAATACAGAATACCTCAGCATTCAAGTCAATTGAAACAAACAATTGCTTACGTATTTATCTCTCAATTCAGACCAGACTCTGTAATCAAATAATTCCCTTTTCATTAGAGACCAATTGAGTCTATATTTATCTAATAATCATTTAAAAAAAAACTAAAACTCATTGATAAAGGGTTTATCTATCTTATTTGTGGATAATATTTTTAACAGAAATTTTATTCTGAATGAAAAGGAAAAATATGGAATATTGTACAAAATCACTATCTGATTGAAGTCAAATTCACTATACAGAAACATATCATCAAACTCACAATGAAATGATTAAAGTGTTTCATTTTAATGTGGTTATCTCAATTCTGCCAATTACATCGAAACGTTCTCATTCTTATGTCACAACTTTACAAGCTATTACAGAGAAAATATAATAATTGACCTTTTTCGTGAGACATTTCCTCATAAAATATTTAAATTTCTGAAAATTTCCTCAAGCAATTTCATATTAAGACAATAATTCATATGAGGCTTAAAAGTTTTTAGTATTACCACAAGAGTCGCTTAAAGTTAGTACCCGTTTTGATATAAAATACAATTATATTATTGTAAAAGGTAATTTGTTTTCCAACGACCACACTTACAAAAGGTTTTCACCTTTTAGTGCTGTTCTACGGTTAGAAATTGTGGCTCATTTATTATTCGGCACCTATTTTAGTAACGGGCGAGCTAAATTACCTGTTGATTCTACATTGGAAGTCCTAATTTTTACCTAACTCAAGTATATTTAGAGTAGGGATCTTTAACGAGTACCTCTCATCTTACAGGCTCGGGACCGACGACTTAACGTCCTCTCCGAGGGATGACGTGGTCAGAACTATTTACCTTCCGCGTGAATAAATGGAAGGCCAGGTAGATATCGAACCCCGGACCTACCAATTCAGAGGCAAGTAAGTAACCACCAAGCTAACCTGGCCTCCATCTTATTCTAAAAGTCCGTCTTACCTCCTGAATAATTGTTCTAGAGACCCAAATTGTTTCACACGTATTTTATCTTCAAGTAGAACTAATAATTACTGAAGGTTTCTGGGAATAAAATAAATAAACAAATAATGCCAATATATGTCTAAATTTCTTATTATTAATTGTAAATTTATTTTATCTGATTTTATTCTTTTAAAATTTCCATTATCACTGTCAAGTCCATCCGGTCGTCTTTTTAGTTTCATTACTGATTTAAAGAGTACATACGATTAATGATTAATCCAGACTGGCATTACCTGTTTAACATGTTTTTATTCCTAGGATCCTTCGACAATAATCAGTCCCACGTGAAGATGCACAACGTGCTAAACCGGTTGGGCGTCTGCAACACCGATTCGCAAGGTAATGCAAAATTTTATAATAATATGATGTTTATTAACTTCTATCGTACTAAAAATTCGCATGTATAAAATACTACAATGTACTTTTATACATACCTATATGTCAATATTACACAAAACCAATTGGATTATTGTCAAATGTTATTAAAATTTACTAAATGGTGAGAATTATACATTTTTTACAACGCATTGAATAGACGACCATCTATCCACACACAGACGCAGATAATCAAAAATGGAATCAGTGGACATACTGTGTAAATTACTAGAAAAAAATTAAAACCTATGTCTTTCATTATCACTGTACTTTATAACAACTAATTAAAAAAGACCGTGTTCAAAACTGTTTAAATATTTTGTTAAATGTATTACTCCATAAAATGCGACTTAAACAAACCATGATAGTAGGTCACACCATACTTATTTATAATTATATTTCAAATTTAATACTATATCACACAATGTATATGGTGTGATATGTACATGGAATATATGATATTTAATACTATATATATCATACATATTTACAATTATTCTTTAATTATTTAACCGATAATTTTGCATTATAATAACGATATAATGTTAACATCAAAATACGTGTACCACTAGGAACACTTCACTGGAATTTATACTTGGATATATATTCGCTTGAACAGTTTTACAAATTTTACACACTTCACACATCAAATAAACTAATTGATAATCATTGATATAATATTATATTAATCATTCCATTATTTTTCTAAAAAAAATACTGACTTATTTAAATACTTTTCTCATTGACTTCTGGTAACAGTTTTCTAAGTCAATGTAAACAAATCTAGCAAGTGTAACCGGTTATTATTTAAAGAAAGAGTTTCAAATTTTTGGCTCTATAGAGATGTTTCAAATTTCTAACAATATAGAACGGTTAAACATCTTTAAATTCTTTTCTTGTATTATGAATAATTTACAAAATGTACGCTTATGTCTTTTCCAGGGAAGAAATTCCGCGAAGGAACTATATTTCTCCTATTGTAAAATCTTAATATATAGATATATAATTTTTGGTTTAACAGCCATCAGGAGAGAGGAGGACACAAAACGCATTCGTGAAGCAACGGTCGGAGACCGTTCATTTCATCAGTTCATCCTCCTATAAGGCTCTATATTTTTTCTAAATTTGAAACGTTTTTAAACCGAGTCCAAAAACATTCACACACACATCAAAACAAATTTCAAAGAAATTCTAAGAAGCATTAAAAGCGTATAAATCCATCCCAATCTCAGGATCAAATTTTCTACACTTTACTTCTTGAAAAGTAAAAAAAAAATATTACATTTACATTGTAGAAAGATCTATATTGTTTCAATTTTCAAATTTCTATATTATATTCATACAAAATAGTTATATATATAGTTGTATATATATATCAAGATTTCACAATAAATACGTGAAATAAAAACGTTTAAACCACTGATATCTCATTTCTTATTGTGTATATATATATATATATATATATATAATGTTCAAACCACAATAAGAAATGGGGAAAAAAAGACTAAGATCTTTCAACCGTAACAAGAAGTCTTCGTCAGGGTCAAATCTCAACTGAGATCTTAAATCTAGCTTCCACCACCGAACCAACCAATCAGTTATCTAGTATGAAATTTCAAATCAGTTATACATATATGTTAAAATATTTCGACATCCTTTACCACCACAATATATATCACAAGAAGATACATAAACACAATTTTTCTTTTGAAACTTTGAAGAATGGAATAAGTGTCAAAAATATTTTACACTCATTTTTGCTTAAAATATGGTCCAAGTTTTTGACCAGTTAAGATGTTAGTTCACTAACTATCAATTGTTACTTCATTTTATATATAATGTAAATTTCATCATTTTTCTAATTGAAAAATTCTGACTTCTGCCTATGAAAAAGGTTTTAAATAAAACCAAAACGTCGGCATTGAGAGTTTGATTTTGATCCTGGAAAATTGACCGAATCCCGATTACATTATACATATATATATATATATATATATATATATATATATATATATATATATATATATTATGATTATAGAAGTAACATGTGAAATAATAATCAACGTCTAAATCATGGCAAGAAATTCAGAAATGGGAATAAGATTTTTCGACCAAACTAAATAGTCTTCGGCAGTATCACCATGCATTGTCACAAAACACTATTAATAGTTACTCCATTGATAAATAATTTATCATAATAATAATAATAATAATATATTATTATTATTATTATTATTTGAATAAAATTTAAAATATACTAACATAAATAATTCTTTCTCATTAATATTTACTTATTTTTTTATTTGCTCAAAGTCACAACAATGTAAGAATTACATTACCAGTAACACTGATAACACAGAGGTAGTAGGGAACTTTGGAGGGAAGAAGCAATCCAGTGACTACAATTCCTGGCACGGGTCTAAGAAATGCACTATTTAATTATATTGTTATAATCACTCTGAAATCGTAAAAAAATTAATTGAAAATGCAATTAATTACGTAAACTCTATAGTGCGCTGTGTAAGACACGGGATTACATCGCTCATGCTAACGATTTCATTAATGATTAGTAATGTTATTCAACGACCATTCTAATCTGCTTAATTAGTGTTCTTTGTCAGATGTTTTCAAGGTTAGTAACAATAATTTCATTTTTTTTTTATAACTGGTAAATTGAATATGGCTACAATAAATGAATTATGCAACTGAATTGACCAGTCTTTTTCCATTACGTTTACTTTAAGGTGGAGTACCAGTACAGATAAAGTAGATTGATATATGAATCAAATTTTCACAAGAGAGTGTCGATGAGTATTGGTTTTCAGATTTGACAATGAATTAAAAGGGGTCCTACACGTGGGTCAGGTGTAGGTCTTCGTTGTAACTGTGGTTTGAAGGCAGTGCTGCAAGAAGCCTTATAAATATAACCGAGTCCACACAACTAACCGCTAAACCTGCCGTTTCAGGCAAACAGGCGCCTGCAAACATTCAAAGGCTTCCTCGCACTCGAACGATCTTCTTTTAGAGTAGAATTAATTTATTATTTAACATAATATCAACGATTGCATTCATAGCGTAATTCTTTTATACTGCTTATAATGAGTTAACATATTTGACTTGAATATTAAAAGAAAGCTGTTGAATTGGGAAAACAAGACTTCAAAAGCATTGCGTATATGCGTGATGTCAGCTGGTAGCCAGGTGGCAGAGTCTGTCTGCTAGTGGGCAACAGCAGCAGTGCACTGAGCAATCTGTAGGAGCAAAGGCCTCCTACTAAGACTGCTTCCATCTATAGGCACAGGTTGGGTAAACTAAGCTTCCATTAAGCAGAAACTAGTACAACCGTTCTGGAAAAATGTGGAAGGTCCAATGTATTACTCAAATGCATAAAAATAACAATCGTTAGCACGGAGAGAGGATATGGCACCAGACACTTCCGCACCCATCATGAGGTGTTGACCTCGCCATGGCTGCCGCTCAACCCGAAGGTTGAGTACACGTCAGGATGAAACTCTACCTCGCCGAGGTTCTCCTATCACTGCATGAGACAAGCATCTTATCTAGAGATGTTATACTGTTTTTAAGCGGAACTCCATCTGCGAAAGTCACTTAATTTCCCATTATGATAGCATACCCTATTTTTGACTAAAAACTATAGAGAATTGAAATTTTTTAATTATTATAATATTAAACTGATATAAGCATAATTTAAAAATTGAAAAAAACAGAAAAGACTAATTTTGCGACACTCTGTACACTGCAATAATCACACGGTTAGACGAATCGCAATGAAAGTTAACAATAAAATAATTCCTCACAACTTGTAGTTCTTTGTAGATCGCACAACAGAAAAATTACATTAATTCACTCTGTATCTATAAAAATAAAAGAAAGATTTTTGTCTGTACATTGCTTAGAACTGACTCATTTCAAGTTATCTTTACGGTTCAAACATTAGAGAAACCGTATCCATCCTTAGAAAAATGTCTGTTTGTCCTCAAAATTTTGTCACAAGTAAAGTCAGCCACAATAAGATATAGCAAGCTGAAACATTGACACTAAATTTGTGTATGTGTAACTTAAAAACTAAGCTTTGAATGGATTAAAAATTCAACATAGAAGCGAAGTTATGGACTTTTAAGCACAAAATTTTATCAGAAGTAAACAAGGAATTAAAGTGAGTGACACTAAGTGATTTTCACATGGTCAACTCTATGTTGCTTGCTCAAGAGTCAGAGGTTCCAACTCTCTGTTTTTCCATGCACCTGAAGGGCAGAGAGCTAATGTGGCGTATACACTGGGCTAATAATAAAAACATTTTTTCCAATTCTATAATTTTTCCAATAATATTTTGAAATGCCACGTATCATCTCAGCTTTTTTGTAAAATACCCGTCAAACACGGGCACGTCTGCTAGTAAATTGATATAAATATTTAAAAGCTAAGCTACTACTGACTTTTGAATTAAGTATCTACCTAAAATTATTATGTTATAAAAATTTCAAGAAAGACTACAAGATGGAGCTAAATGAGCCCAAATATACTAAATACAGCTTGGAATGAACCCAATTTCCTGTCCTTATTTTGTTTATTTCTTGTTTATATTAACTTAAAATTTTATTTTTCAAAATCAGGCAAAAGGGATTTATCAACTCTTGAAAGCATTCATGAAGTTAAGTAATTGGTTTACTTATAGTATATTTGAGTGTAGACAAGTAAAGATGTAATTTATTATGTTGGTGTACTGAAGAGTGACACTGGTGAGGCGAGGTAAAGAATAGTTTGGCAAGGAAAGCTGGCAGGTGGAGTTGATTTGCATAGCTGAAGGAGGCGGCAAGGTCCTCGCTAACTGTTCGCAGCCCCCCACCAGCCACAAGACCCAGTCGCTGTCCTGCCGGTTATTCCGGATTCAGCCAGCCCTGCTTGGCACCAGCAGCCGACTCACACCTTCACCAGCCTTGTACTTCATTAAAACAATAGCAGTCGCCAAAGCGGCTTTCGTCTTGACAAGTCTTTTACTAACCAAAACACTTGCAAACCACTGATGGCTGGCCGATAATTAGCAGATTAACCGAATTTACAAGTCTCCGAGCAACAAAAAATATTATACGTTATTGTCTACAATCTAAACAATAATTTATATTTTCAAATTTAAGAAGACGATTCATTGGAATCAGTTTAAATAAAAAACACACATTTCATAAAAATTGTCTGGGTTACAAAATACAACACCTGCATTTTTGACGTGACACTGTGTCACGCTTTCATTCAAACTAGATAGTTGCTGTTGAAATCCACACACTATTTTTCTTTGTAAAATAATTTGTAATGCAAAAATAAACAAAAAAAAAACAAACTGTTTTAAATTCACGCCACGTTTGGAGCGTGCTTCTAGAAGACCAAATGTCTCGATCATTTCCACTATACACCGTCTTCAGGAGAGAATAAAAAGAAATGTAAGGGAGTAGACGTGGAAGGGTTTATCGGCTGACACAAAGTAACGATCTATATATTACTGTATATTAGCAGCAAGTCTTCTCTGGGGCATATATTATTAATACTACAGTATCTTCTGTATCCCACAATTTTCTTGGTGGTCCCTTCAATCTTTTTTTCAAAATACTACATTACCTAATAATTCAATTATGTGTAATAATTGAATTATTACACATAATTCAATGTTTTCTTACATCGACCACATGTATTCAATATTATTTCTCTTTCTTTATCGAGATTTGGTCCAGGGTCAAACAGTAAAACACCTTTAAGCTAACGTTTCGTCTATAATTGTAGGCATCTACAGGGCTTAGTATGTTTCAATGGCAAAAAAAAACTTCACATAATCATTGTATCCAAAAGGAACATAACCGCTGATTTGAACTGCTATTACAACGACCATGTAAAGATTTTTCTAAGAGGAAAGTACCAAGGTCCGAAGACGTCTACAACTATAGATGAAGCATTGAATTAAGGGAGTCTTTGTATTGACGCTGGACCAAGCCTTGATAAAGAAAGAAAAATAGTATATACATATATATAGATGATCAAACCACAATATGAAATGGGAAAAAAAGATTAAGATCTTTCAACTGTAACAAGCGGTCTTAGTCAGAGTCAAAAACCCAACTGCTTTTTGTTGGGTTTTTGACTCTGACGAAGACCGCTTGTTACGGTTGAAACACCTTAATCTTTTTTTCTTATTTCATATTGTGGTTTGATCATTGATTGTTATTTCACGTGTTTATGTGAAATCTTGTACATATATATATATATATATAAGTTCAATATAAACAAAGAAACATAGAGAAATCAAAAGAACACACTTACAGTGTAATTTTCGGTTTGAACCGTCTCCAACCGTCTCTGAACCAGTGCGTTTGGTTTCCCTCTGTTATCTCTCCTGAAGACGGTTGAAACCGAAAATTAGAGACTGTAAGTGTGTTCTTTTGATTTCTCTATGTTTCTTTGTTTATATTGAACTATATTTGTCCGTTTTGGATCGTATTTGCAACGAAAAAAAGTGTATATATATATATATTCCTTAAATTCCCTTTGAAACCATTTTCCATTCTTTTTCTACAAAACTTTTCTAATTTTCTTATCTGGTGTTTCAAATTGTCAGGTATACTAAATAACAATTTCCCAAAAGCTTTATCTCCAATGGTTGTCATTATTCTCAACTAGCTACTAATTTAACTATTTCATAATCAAACAACGTTTTCGCCAACATTGACCAACCTCAGAGTACTTTTACAAACCAACTTAAACTAAAATTTATAAAACATTTAACAGTAAAGATAAATAATTTCATGATGATATGTCACAGTAACAATGAGAAGTTTGCAGTTTGACTTTGGTACTTTGAAGATAATACAGGCTTACATGGGTCATAATACTTAGCGCTGAAGGCTGAAAATTAATTCCAGTTGTTCTTCCTAATTATTGTTTGCCAATCCTCCTAAATGTAATTTCAATATTCCGGCGGATCCTAATGTCTTGCCCATCCATACTAGGTTTCTTTTCTAATAAGTTGAGAACTTCTATTATCTGGAGACGACTGATGTAATTTTCTTCATTAATTATTTCTTTATTGCTTCTCAACATTTCCTTAATTAGTTTTATTCCATGGACATTTTTTGTACGTTCTTTACGAACATCTGTAAAAAAAAGTGCATAGTAAGTCTTCTATATACGGTTGTAGTTGTCAACCGAAACGAATTAGTTTCAATTGTGAAAAAATACCCTAAGGGCGATTAATGTTGATTGAAACGATGATGAATTTGAAAATAGTTAAATTAGTAGTTAGTTTAGGACAATGACAACAATCAGGAGAAAAACCTTTGTAAAACTGCTATTAAGTATACCTGACAATCTGTAAAACCTGACAATTTCATATACTACCAGATTACCCGAGACCCTTTGTGTCACTCGGAAATTGTAACAATAGGTATTAAAATTAATTCACTGAACATGATTGATAGGGATAATTTTAGTTGTTGTTTCTTGTTATTAAGGCACGGAAACAGAAACTTATATGGCCCATGCTTTTGCTATAGTATTCTTAACATGATTCAAGATATATGCAAAGTAAGTATATTTAGCATAATAAAAATCATTTAAAAGTAAACAAAAAATCATTTATTTTATCATATAAATAAAAATCAATTCAAGTTATATAGACAATGAAATATATTTAAAACAAACAAAACTTGTAAATTGAAATCTTCAATTTATTTACCCGACATAAAATAACATTAATGTAAGGAATGTGTCTTTATAATATTACCTTTAACATTCGTATGTTATCTGACAGTTGTGTTCAAGTTTGTTTCTAAAATTATTCATTTTTAACCTCTAATTTAGTAGTATATTATATATTTGTTACTTTTATTTATAATACATTTGTAGTACTGTCATCAGCGAGCACTCAAGCCTCTGGGCTACTTTGGCTCCATTCCTTTATTTTATTACCAGTGTTTATATTTCGCAAATTTTAAATTAAAAAAAGATTTTTTTGTTACATTTATATATATAATGCATTTTCACTACTGTCATCGGCGAGTACGCAAGATACCTGCTACCCTGGCTCCAATTTTGGGAATATAGTGGTAATTTTCTTTTTTTTTAACATTATTCAGGTGATAAATAATATATATTTGATTTCAGGTATGTATCTCCACGGGAAATGGGTGAACAAACAAACAAACTCACGAACTTTATATGATATACCGTATAGAGATACCTGACAATTTGAAGAAAGTTAGAAAATTTACCTAGAAGAGTAACTAGACTACGGAACTTCAATAGTAATGTATAAATATGTATCAAGGAAAATCTGTTCCATAAAATACGAGTATAAACTTAATTCAATGTTTTCTTACATCGACCACATGTATTCAATATTATTTCTCTTTCTTTATCCAGATTTGGTCCACAGTCAAACAGTAAAACACCTTTAAGCTAACTTTTCGTCTATAATTGTAGACATCTACAGGGCTTAGTATGTTTCTATTGCAAAAAAAAAACTTCGCATAACCATTGTATTCAAAATTAACATAACCGCGGATTTGAATACAAGGGTCATGCAAAGATTTTTTCTAAGAGGAAAATATTAAGGTCCAAAGATGTCTACAAATATAGATAAAGCATTGAATTAAAGGGGTTTTTGCATTTGACACTGGACCAAACCTTGATAAAGAAAGAAAAATAGTATATACATATATATAGATGATCAAACCACAATATGAAATGGGAAAAAAAGTTAAGATCTTTCAACAGCCTTCGTAACAAGCGGTCTTCGTCAGAGACCAAAACCCAACTGCTTTTTGACAGTTTTTTGAGTTGGGTTTTTGACTCTGACGAAGACTACTTGTTACGGTTGAAACACCTTAATCTTTTTTTCTTATTTCATATTGTGGTTTGATCATTGATTGTTATTTCACGTGTTTATGTGAAATCTTGTATATATATATATATATATGTTAAAACCACACTAAGAAATGGGAAAGAAGGCCAAGATCTTTCAACCGTAACAAACGGCCTTCGTCAGAGTCAAAAACCCAAATAAAACAAGAGATCAATCTTCTTTCTCACTCCTTTGAGCCCTCACCATGATGTTTCAGTTGGGTTTTTGACTCTGACGAAGACCGTTTGTTGCTGTTGAAAGATCTTAGACTTTTTTTTTTCATTTCTTATTGTAGTTTGAACATTGAATGTTGTTTCACGTGTTTATTGTGAAATATTGTTATAAACAGATATATGTATGCGTGTGTGTGTGTGTGTGTGTGTGTGAGAGGAAAGAGGAGAGAGAGAGAGAGAGAGAGAGTATTACTAATTTAATTGGCTTATAAAAAAAATAAAAAATGAATTGACTTTAAACTCTCCTTTGATGTCGAGATTATTTTGAATCAACTCTATCGTAAGATATGAATCATAATCAATTACAGCTCAAAATTAAAATCTAGAGATATTTCAAACGATTACCTATTGACTGTTAGTATTTAATGAGGACGATCTCAAAGAATGACTGAAACTGGTGGAAAGTCGAGGTGTTTGATTAAGAAGGCCATGTCTGAGATAACATTGTGAAGGGCCAGCAGTAGCAACGTCCAAGGAATGCACTGCAAGGTGAGCACGGGCTTTCACTGGACCACTTTCCATTTCCTCAACTTACCTTCGTCTTAATTACAGGCGAGGCCACTTGCGTCATAAAGTCAAGAGTAAACCTACTTACAACTGAACTCTATCTGAACAAGGCTAAATCAGGAGAAAGTCATCTATAGTATTGACAACTTACTAAAGAGAATGACTGCCTTTCCACTTGAAGGGTAACTAAATAACTCGGAAGTACATGGTCATTCGTGCTTATTCAATTATTCATATCCTCTTCAATTTCATAACTTGTAATAATATATAAACTAATGCAATTTGAATGGATAAAAGAATTACTAGTGAAGGAATACATCAAAAACCTTTTGTACCCAAACCGAAGCAATTATAACTTTTGGTAGGAAAAGGACTGGTATGTCCGAAAAGTGGATATTCACCATGATTTGAAAATGGAATCCATAGATAGTTACATCACCCGACTGACTACCAATGAAGACAACAAACTAGCTACTCATCCAAACTTCCTTGTACAAGCTCTCAATTCCTCAACCTCACTGAACAATTACTTCATTCATTGACTATTTTTCCAACTAATGACTAAAAACATTGAAAACTATGACTAACAAGACCACATGACCACGAATACGACGTCATTACTATACATACGAACTTAATATCCGATATGAATAACTGACAGTCCAAGTAGCACAGTAATCAAGCAGTAGAAGGTCTCTAATCTGGAACTGCTAGTACTATGTGCACTATAGCGTGCGGGTATATTGGTTGGTCGTTAGACTGGTAGGTCAGTGGTTAGTATTCCACTCTGTCCCTCTATTTATTCACGCAGTAGGTGAATAAATCTTAGCACGTCGTCCCAACGATAGCACAGGTCTCCAGTCTGTACGATTTCAGATACAGTAATACCTCGAGATAGGAAAGCCGCAACATACGATTTTCTTGCTAAAGGAAGAAAATTTTCATATAATTTACACCCCGAAATACGAAAATATTTTCACTACTACTATAATAGTTCACTCTTTTAGAAATATGTATCTATTAGATTTTGTTAAAATAAATTTGAAGTAGACTGTAGGTCGGATTGTATCTCTGCTACTCTATAAAAAAGAAAGCCCGTCCCAGACCCATAAGATGTCAGGTATTGGTTAGAGACCTAAATAAATATGAGTAATGGAAAATTTAGGACCTGAATTGTCAAAGTGACCACCCATGAAATGCTGACCACGAAATGCTGATTACGAAGTCAGACCATAGAAAAAACATTCCAGATGAAATTTTTAACATTAAAAAAAAAGAAGAAAAATCCACAGTAAAAAAAGTATAAAAACCAGGAACATACTTTGAAAAATATAGCAGAAAAAATAAAAATTAATATTACTTTAGTAGTTTATTATTAAGTACGTACAGTGACTGTGAAAAAAATTTACCTCGAGATTTTGGGGGATTTACATGTTTTACAAAGTCGTTTTTATGAGGTTTTTCCGTCTTAAATCAATATTTTCCAAACGAATGGCAGCATTGGTCTTATCGGAACCAAATAAGAGTACACAATTGTAAATTGAACTTTACTAAAGATAAATGTAATCTCTTCAGAGCATTAATGTTTGCAAAATTTTAAGGGCTTCTGAAAACAAATTTCAACGTTCTGTAATCCAATCTGGAAATTATATCCTAAGGGTGTTGAATTTCATCAAGAAGATAAAATGACACTTAAATATTTTATCTCAAAACCTCTGGTCAAATTACAACTTTTAATTTTATACGCGTACTCTATTAATTTATGAAATATAGAGAAACTAATCACTTTACGTTATATTAAGTATACAGTGTTACCTCCGTATTCGAACGACTTTGAACTCGAACAAATCGAAGTTCGAACATAGATGTCGAGAAAATAATTCTCCCAGAATTCGAACATAATTTTGGAACTCGAAGAATTGTTTAACTTACTTTAGATTTAAGAATGCACTTTTAGTAGTTTATGTACATGTTTTTATAATACAGCAGAGTTTTTCAAATTTTTTACGACTCGGAACCCTATTTGGTTCCAGTAACTTTCCCGGAACCCCAGATTCTAATGATTTTATATAATCTTAATATATATATTTTCATATGCCTTTTTAAATAGTATGTTTAAAAACAATTAAAAAGTAATATTATTGCAATGTGTATTTTTCGAATTAAAATTCAAAACTAAAAGTTTTAATTTTCATATTTTCCACAAATGCATAACACATAAAGCAGACTTACTAGCAATTTTATCACAGAGTTTGTTTTGTAATCATTTTTGGCTCTATAGTTGAGAGTTTGATTCTCAAGTTAGCCCCAGCATTAAGTCTACTTCGGTATTTGGTTTCTATGGCAGTTTAAAGGGAAAATCAAGTTTCACATAAGTAGGTAGTGGGAAATGGCAGCAATTTGTGAAGTGCTACTTTTGCAATAGCAGGAAATTCGGGAATCAGATAGTTCCAAAAACTGACTAGTGATTCAACCTAAATATGAATAAAATTTTGAATACTTCTACTTATGGGTATATGTAGATATAAATATTATTCGGTTTCATGATTCACATGAAATATAGAATAAATCCATACAAACAAAAAAAAATAGAAAAATGTTTTTACTAAAGGTTTTTGACGGAAATCCAGACAGTCCGTTAAGAAACCCCGGGGTTTCGCGGAACCCACTTTGGGAACCTCTGATATAGAGAAACCTACAAGAAATAATGCCTGTAAATGATCTGACCGAACGTATTATCCCATGTCCCATTATGTATTTCCTATCGGAAAATTAGTTTTGGTTTTCAATCAAAGAGGTTGCCGAGCAAAATTTTGAATTGACAAGATGGTCGAGAACCAAGGCATTACTGTGTTATCCACGTTTTGATAGTATTCATAATTTGATACACCAATTTGTGATCTCAAAAATTCATTTGTGATATATTTATAAGTGAGCAACTGTGTGAGTAAATATGCATAAGAAAATTTGTAAGCATATATATATTTTGAAGCAAAAAAGTGCTTTTTTTTTGGGTGAACA
Organism: Hermatobates lingyangjiaoensis; assembly: GCA_026182355.1. Lineage (NCBI taxonomy): Eukaryota > Metazoa > Arthropoda > Insecta > Hemiptera > Hermatobatidae > Hermatobates > Hermatobates lingyangjiaoensis. The sequence continues at coordinate 494,338 of JAPFBL010000342.1, forward strand.
ACATTGCATCACAGAAAAAGAATTTTATTGTAGTTGAAATATACTTAATACTAATATGTACTTTCTCCCGGTTGCTCCATAGACTTCAAATTTAGCACTTAGTGTATCAGAGACCACGAACTAGAAGTCTTACTTCTAGCCCCTCTCCTACTGGTATACCTGAATCTTAATATCTTAAATATAATTTAGGTAACTTATTAAAGGTAAACTTCTTTTTAAATCAAATTTACAAACAACCAGTGAAAGTCATATATCATTTTTTTAAATTTTAGTAAAAAAAATTCAAAACCACCAACATCTGTAAAGTATAATGCACTATACAAAATATAAAATCTGACAAAATAATTATTTAAAGTTATTAGTCAGATAATGCTGTGCTGACATAATCTTAAAATTATGTTACAGAAATACATCATGTCTGTATGGTGTACGAGTATACACGTTTGACGCTGGGGCTAACCTTGAAAAAGTAAAAATGCTGTAACAGAAATAGATATTTGAGATTTCAATTGACTATTAAAGAGGTGCATTCTTAAGGTATGTGAGTGCTTTGTATTTTGAAGTTTGGACTAGTTAGTGTGAGTTGGGTACAGTGAAGAGCGCTTTGACGAGCACTGGAGCGCGGCTGACTGACTGCAGGGCTAATGAACGCCTGTGCGAGCGGGCATCCATGGTAGGTGGTATATCGGGGAGCCGTATAACGGACCGCACCATCCGCCCAGCCATATCAAGCCACATAACTGTTTCCACTTATTTCATTTCCTTAGCCTATCCAAATAAACCTCAGATTGCCTTGATTGCTCTATCCTTTATTCAAACAAAACACAGTCCAATTCTCATGTATAAGGAATCATCTTTTGTTTGAAATATTCGTACTTCGTTTTCATCAAACGTATCCTGTATCATCTTTTTATATGTTTAGGATAATCAACTATAAATAATTAGCTAGAGACCCTATTACAGCCTATTGTAGTTTAAAAAATAACTTACAATTCTTGAGTTGGGTTTAGTCGTATTGAACAAATGGATTTGGCAAGGGAATTGGAGCACCTAGCATATCGAAGTCGAGTTAAAGTCTTCTAAAACAGTTACCCAATAGACTGACCCATACCTCCTGGTAGAACACACTCTAGCACTCCTCAGTGATCTATTCCACTACTGACTCTCCAGGGAGGCCTCAGGAGGAGGTGTATCTTATCACACAGCGACAGGAGAATCCAGAGAAACAAGAGACACCCATAGTCTACTCGTATACCTATACAACCTTCCGTTTGGAACACAGTGAGTCAGGACTGGAAAAAAAGCATATTTTTTTGTGCTTTAGTTGGTAGGACCAATCCTCCCACCATGGCAGGAGGACTCTTATAATATGAAGAGATTAGGACAATGGTTTACTAACATTTAGCCCTCTGTACGAGGACTCCTTGAGGACATAGAACACAGTCACTTGGGGCCCAGAAGGGTTTACTCCACATAAGTGAGAATTAACTGATCGTTTGGGTACAAAGTCTAAAAATCATCTACTCTGATAAAATTCCATTCGTTACCGGAAGGAGTTGATTCTGCAATACACAAGTCAATTTAAAGTTGAGATCTTTAGTGATTCCCTATCATTTCATATAGCGATATCATTACCAATTACATGATGTAAAACAGACATTTTACATCATTCCAAAGAACAGAGCACACATCATTTTCCACTAACTAACTCAAATTATTTACACTAAGAATAATTTAAAAGATCACAACTCCGTAACCAGCGACAAGTACCACCCTAACTAACAAGCCGAAATCTCAATTACAGTGAAATACTTCAGATTGAGTTTACCTGATGTTGTTATAGATTATAGAGCTTGTCAACACAGTATTAAAAATTGAAATAAAACCAAAAAAAAAACACCTCAGAATTTCTAAGTAAAATAATATTATTTCAAAGATATCTATTTACAGGGACAAAGTGTGTAAGCAAACATACATAAAATAGAATCTAAAGAAATTAATAATCACTTGTGTTCAGAGTGTACTGATATACTCATCCTCATTTTATCATAGAAATAAAGGATGTTATTTCTACAGAAGTCAATATGAATGAAGTACATAATCAGTCAAGTTGAGCATCCCTTGTAGATAAAAGAGGATGAAAGATTTATGCAAATCTTTTAGTTTAATAGTTACAAGCAAATTATTGGTTACTATAATTTAGTTTATTACTGAGTATTGAATATTTTCAATAAAATTAGTTTAATCATTATCCTTCGCTACTTAAATAATAAGCTTGAATTTGTTCAGTTACTTAAGCAACCTACTATCTCTGAGAACGATATCTACATTTGCGGTAAGATGTAATTCACAAATTTAGACGAACAATGCATTCAATATAACTCAAAACAGCAAATTGTCTCGTTAAAATAAATATATCTCGATTTAAGAAAAAAAAAAAGAATGAATGAGGTTACGAGAGTACTATCAGGGCTCTTTATTTGAATGTCCAATTTTCAAAGATCCAAACAAAAGGCCGTGAATACATGATGAGGAAACGCGCAGTTTTTTGTGTATTCACTACAAAGAACAATGGTTACAATTGTAATAAACGACAAAGGGAACGTGACACAATGACAGGAAAACGATTAGAAGGACTCGATTGAGGCTTGTGAGATAATGGTGTCGTGAATGGGTGGCTCAGTGAGGGAGGACATTGGCTCTGTACTGGAGGAAAAGGAATGCCTGTCTGGCACAGAATGATACGTAGATCAGGAAGCTTATGCGAAACCTGGCAATTCAACCATCTAAGTGATACTAGACCAGTGTACAATCATAATGAAATCTCTCAATCTTTAACAATGGCCTTCTAGTACTCATTGCAATATAAACCTCAAGTATCAAAACATAAATCTGGAGTCATCGACACTTAACAATTATCAGCAATAACGTGTAACCAATCTAATTAATTGATATTTGTAAATATTAACACTACATTTGCCAAATATAATCAAAAATGCAATTGGCATGACAGTTTTTACAACAATCAGCAATTTATTAAGAGGTAAAATGGATAAGCAAAACAAATAAATAAAACAAAAGTTGTTTTCACTGGACCAACCCGTCAGCACCACATCCTTGGTATCTTCCTGATGATGAACACAAAGTGTTCGAAACGCGTTGAATAAAACTTCATTTGTGTGGAGACTTCTGTTTGTTTATCCATTTTACCTCAGAATGAGATAAATACCACACAAATTACAGGATTGCACAACTAATGATTTAATTGATTAAAATGTATTGGTACAACGTTTGCCAATTATAATGAAATTTAATTGACCAGTTTGTTTACAACAATCGACATTGGTTTAGAAGGTAGAATTTTTAAATATTTTTTTTGATATTTAAAAAATTTTGGACAAAGTATCCAGATAAATATATTTCATTAAAAAAAAAAAAAAAAAAAAAGTTTCGACATGCTGGTCTTATTCAGATTTACCTTTAGTAAAAATTATAACATGATAAACACTGATAACTCAGGTTGTTATGTTGTTACCATCTTTATTGAAAATAATCCTGAAGAAGGAGAAGGACCAGCGTAACCCAGTGGCATGCTCATCTCTGGACTGGTACATCCAGGTTCGACTCTTACTCTGTCCGACTTTTTGACGTGGATGATGTAAAAATCTGAACACACCATCCCTCGGAGAGGACGTTAAGCCGTCGGTTTTAAGTACGACGTTAGGTACTCATTAAAGATCCCTATTCTAAATACTTTTGAGTTTTTGCAAAATTTAGGGCTCCCAATATCGAATCATTAGGAAAATGCAATTCTCTCTTGTAGAATCAGCTTCAGAGGTGGGGAGTAGTTCACTAGAAGGCCTTCAATCCCATACTTGGAAAAATAACCTGTAGTTCGTATATAGAAACTTTACTCACAATTTGAAAATATGAATTAGTACCACATACAAACTGCCTGTACAACTAGATATTTTTATTACATTTCTTATTTAATTCAAATGAAACAACTCAAATTAGCATTAATTTAAAACCTACGAATTTGCAAAAATAATTATCAGTCATAAAATCGGTGAAAAAGACAACGCTGTACCGAGAAAACTAATAAATTAGATATGCAACATACGCCAAAAAATATTGATCAAATCACAGGGATATTTAATCATCAATGAGTGAAGTAGAATTTCAGTAGTTACTTATATAGTCAATTAGTCTGATGATCTGAAATTCATAAATATGGAGCTCTTCGAAGTCTGATTAATGAGGAGAAGGAAAAATAGAAATCCCTCCAATATTTATTTACAAAACAAGATAAAAAATATAATATGAAATAAGTATAAATGTAATTTTGGTTCACTAGTACTGCACATGCAGGGAAAGTACCATCCGTGTAAAATGTCCAAAAATTGCTCCAAAATTCGAATGGTTATACAATCCTGGATATTACATCATTAGGTAAAACATATTTATAATACGTAAGTAATATAAATTTTCATATTACTGTAGCATGATTCATATATTTTTGGAATATTTATGGTTTATATTGTCAATCAACTAGGTTTGATAATGAACAAACAAACATTCCAATGCAAATTTATTACACTATCATACCAGGAATTAGATACTTCCTTCATACCTCGTAAATCCTTATTGTAGACGCCTGACCGGTTTCACACATTAGTACATCCAACGTATATCTAACGTAACGGAAGATGTCTTAGCTTCAAATAGGACTCATTATAATCAAAGAATTCTGGTTTTAAAACCTATCAAAGAAGAAGTGCCAATACATTCCTAAATTTCCTATTATTCGTATTATTTTACTTATTATTCATAAAATGTTTATCTTTTTATAATTTAAATCATCATTATTTTTAATATTACTCACTAAAATTTGGAAAAACAACCAAAAGTGAACGACAACACAAGTTCAAAAAGGAAGAAAAGGTACTCACAATGTATAAAAACAGACTTATTAACTAATTTTTGGGAAACCCATATTCAGGAGAGAAAAGTGAGGGAAACTAAGCATCCTGGAGGTCAAGATGAACTGAGTTACTTTCGGTTGCACCTTTGGTTGGCCTATCTAACTTTTATCTCCTGAAGATGAATTTTCCGAAAATTACTGGTTTCTTGAATTATATATTCAATATTGGATCGTGAGTATAATAATATGGATAGGCAGTAAATTGGATTGAGACGTGCAGAATAAAATTATTTTATACAACAACAGTAATAATTAAAAAGAACATTTATTTTTGTGAAAGCGCTTCTCGATCGAGAGAGACTTGAGCTGCTCCTCACACGTCATTTCCAGAGTGGCTGGTTAAAATTACAATGACACAAGGCACGTATTTCCTTCATACAAGCTGTTCGCATGGAGGGAAGTGGGTAAAGACAAACACATGACTGTCGACTGAGCAATGCCAGGAGAGTGTGACTTGAAGAGGCCTCACTGAGGTCACTGACCTCGGAGAGTATTGTTGTTCGGAAGACGACAGTAAAGACAATCGGGACCTAATGCCGACTGCCAGTCAAATGAACCATCACCGACCTGGGTCACAACTAACAATGCTGCCAATTCAGAGAGGTCTAAGCAAAGCACCACACCCAGTCTGCTGAAATGCCAACAATACTCTTTGTTATAGCAAGCGATAAGGACAACTAGCGACGTAGCAACTATTTGTGTCGCCCGGGGCGGTCGTTTGATTTGTACCCCCTCTTAACACCACTGTCTGCTATACAGGTGTTGTTTAGGATTTCACAAATTAGATATTTAAATGTCTCCTATAAGACACCGATAAAAATGTAAACTTATACATCAAATAAAAGCTGCTACACTGTTATCAAACATTTAAATGAACATAAATCCGATTGGAGGTCAGGGTAACCCAGTGTTTTGCATGCTTTCCTCTTGACTGCTGCATCACAAGTTCGAATCTCACTCTGGCCTTCAATTTATTTATGCGGAGATGAAAATTTGTGAAAAGTCATCTCTTGGAGACTGTAGTATGTTACTTTGAAGGTTGGCGTTCACGTTGAGGAAGTTGATTTTCTACAGTATATTTGAGACAGGAGTTGATTTTAAATGCTTATTTAAGGTTTAGTAAATATGCTGAATCTTTTGCGATAACATAACAATCCTCAACATATCTACAGTATATAGAAGGCTTGCCAAGGGCGATCCTACGGCCATGCAGTTTACTTGGTTATATGGAATCATCTATGTGGGTGAAGGGATTTTTCGTTGCATTTCTTTGTATACAGCATGTGTACACATACATGAAAGTTTCAACCGCAGCAAGGTTGAAAGACCCAAATGAGTGGGTTTTTGACTCTGTTGAAAGATCTTAGTATTTTTTCCCCATTTCATACCGTGGTTTGATCATGGATTATTTCACGTGTTTATATATTAACACATAGAAAAAACAGAGAAGGTCGCTACAGAACTCACTTCGATATTTAAACATCCGCCGTCACCAGAAAGAAGTACGACTTACTACAGACAGGACAGAAAGGACAGAGACTCAACATAACTGAACAGATAGAAATATATAAACATACAAATACGGGTAAATTAATAAATGAACAAATAAATTACCAATCCGATATTTTATGTAAATCACTAATAAAAAAATGTAAATCACACTCACCCACACACACACAGACATCATCGAAAAAACTTCATAAAACGACTTCTGGGACCTCAAAACATGTAATTCCGTCAAAATCTCGAGATTGATTTTTTTCACAATCACTATACTTTACTATAGTGATAAAGTAATAAAAAGACGACTGGACAGACAGGATGACGAAGATAAAAAATATAAAAAACCCAAACTAGACAATAGCTAAAAACTAAAAATCAAAATAATAATATCAGGATAGCAGTGGACTTGACAGATAACCAACCTCCAATATTAGAACTCAGTAGGTTTGTTGCGATCGAAGATGGACAACGTCCGAAAGCGCTCCAACGACTCCATGATCATCTTACGAGGTATGATCATTTTAACTATTTCTAATATAAAACTTTTAAATGCCGACGCTTCCATTTCATTTAAAAACCGTTTTTATATGACAAAAAAGGAACATATTAACAAATACATACACAGTAGAAATAGATGTTTAAATGCGTGGAATGATATAAATAAAAGAAATTTAGATAATTTTGCATTGAGAATTGTAATGCCCCTAACAATGGTCCCAGTTTAGATTTGTTTTAGTTCTTGTAAGTATTATGTATGTATAGACGACATTAATTTAGGTCACAAATTAATATTAGTTCTCTGAACTATATTTGCGAACCTTAGACCACTGGTTCAAGTAAACTAATGAACTAATAAGATTTTGCATCAATCACATGACCAAATATTCGGTCAAACAACGGTTAGCAATCCGCGTTGTAACCAGGCCATACTTCAACATAACCAGTATATCAATGAAGGACATGTACTTGAAAAAAATAATTGAAGAAATACTATATGTTTAACGGTCTTTGTAGAAATGGTCATAGAATCAGTTAAAGGATGAATCTACTGAAGAAGATTGCAATAAGAGGGCTTCAGGCAAAATCAAATGTTTACACGGACACGTCATCAGAGTGATTGATTTAAGGAACACCCACCAAAACATGTATCGTTAAAACAAACAAGCTTGTAATACCAAGAGGGCAATAACAGTGTACTACACTAATGAGGACACGATAAATATGCAAACAAGTTGCAAATTGAAACAGAATAAAATGGAATTAAATGGACTTGATAAGGAGATACTTGGATGATGTCTGGAGAGGGCGAGCAAGTGGCGCCCGTAATTGCTTCCAGATAGTCATCAGGCATATCGATTTCGCCAAGTCCCTCTCTTCCCTATAATTGCACACATGACTTCGTTTCCATTTCTTAATGACGACTAGTGTCTTCATTCTTAACCCCCACCCCACCCCAATACAAGATGGCCTCTTTCATTATTCCTACTTTTAAAACAGTCCACCTCTCTCTACCAAATTTCAAAAGAACTTTGCCAAAAATAAAATCCACTTTCTCAGCCAATATGAATATTTCCTTAAAAAATAAAAACTTGTACTCAGTAAAGAAAGAGTAATATGAACTCACTGCAGATGTACTAAGTAAGAATGGAGCAATATGAACTCACTGCAGATGTAATAAGCAAGAATGGAGCAATATTAACTCATTATAGATGTACTAAGTAAGAATGGAGCAATATGAACTCATTGCAGATTTACTAAGTAAGAATGGAGCAATATGAACTCATTATAGATGTACTAAGTAAGAATGGAGCAATATGAACTCATTGCAGATGTACTAAGTAGGAATGGATCAATATGAACTCATTGCAGATTTACTAAGTAAGAATGGAGCAATATGAACTCACTGCAGATGTACTAAGTAAGAATGGAGCAATATGAACTCATTATAGATGTACTAAGTAAGAATGGAGCAATATGAACTCATTGCAGATTTACTAAGTAAGAATGGAGCAATTTAAACTCATTGCAGATGTACTAAGTAAGAATGGAGCAATATGAACTCACTACAGATGTACTAAGTAGGAATGGATCAATATGAACTCATTATAGATGTACTAAGTAAGAATGGAGCAATATGAACTCATTGCAGATTTACTAAGTAAGAATGGAGCAATATGAACTCATTGCAGATGTACTAAGTAAGAATGGAGCAATATGAACTCACTGCAGATGTACTAAGTAAGAATGGAGCAATATGAACTCACTGCAGATGTACTAAGTAAGAATGGAGCAATATGAACTCACTGCAGATGTACTAAGTAAGAATGGAGCAATATGAATTCACTGCAGATGTACTAAGTAGGAATGGAGCAATATGAACTCATTGCAGATGTACTAAGTAAGAATGGAGCAATTTAAACTCATTGCAGATGTACTAAGTAAGAATGGAGCAATATGAATTCACTGCAGATGTACTAAGTAGGAATGGAGCAATATGAACTCATTGCAGATGTACTAAGTAAGAATGGAGCAATATGAACTCACTGCAGATGTACTAAGTAAGAATGGAGCAATATGAACTCACTGCAGATGTACTAAGTAAGAATGGAGCAATATGAACTCACTGCAGATGTACTAAGTAAGAATGGAGCAATATGAACTCACTGCAGATGTACTAAGTAGGAATGGAGCAATATGAACTCATTGCAGATGTACTAAGTAAGAATGGAGCAATATGAATTCATTGCAGATGTACTAAGTAAGAATGGAGCAATATGAACTCACTGTAGATGTACTAAGTAGGAATGGAGTAATATGAACTCATTATAGATGTACTAAGTAAGAATGGAGCAATATGAACTCACTGCAGATGTACTAAGTAAGAATGGAGCTATATGAACTCATTGCAGATGTACTAAGTAAGAATGGAGCAATATGAACTCCCTTAAAATTAACTGTGTCAAAGAGATGCAGGATTTTCAAACATTCTCAGTACACGAGTATCTATAAGACGTCTTTTAAAAAGTACTCAGTAAAGTGAAGCTGTACGGCACCTTTTGAAGTACAGTAGACCCTTGCATATTTGCGATTCACGTCCCCGTAAACTCGCGGGTTTGTCTTCCTAATGTATTAATAATGTTTATTCATTATTTATTCAAGACGTATTCATAATAATTTATTTTATGCTACAACCTACAGATCCCACGGCATGAGATATCTGGATCAAAAACTTATAAACATAAACTGCAATTAATACTTCAAGAAGAATGGGATTGAAGACTGCACGCCAAACTAGAAGAAAGAAGAACAGAACTTATGCTAATGTAAAGGAAAAAATAAATTTTTACTGAATATCTGATCATGTAAGGTTGAAATTTATCTTGGAATATGGTCAAAATTATTGTATGTAACATTTCTGATTACATCATAGCAGATCAGCGATTTCGGAGGAGGGATGAGAAAGCGGAACATATATGAACTATCAGGATAGTCATCTCAGCAAAGATTTGTAAAATAATATACCTCACAATAACTCTTACGACATGGATTACGTCCCGCTGTAAATATGTTTGAATTTTTATAAATTCACACTCTTAGGCAGTTTTGTTTAGACTCCAAAAACAACTATTAAATAGAATAGACTTCTTTATGACCAACCTTCAACACCTAATTACGTAAATTGAACATAGATATGATTTTAACTGCATACCGCAGAGACATAGTTATACTTTAAAGAATAACTGTGATGGTCAAGTTGATCACTTGAATAGCAACCCGTATAAAAAAAACCACGATATTCCGATCTCAATAAAATATAAATTTTCTTAATATCATCACGCAAGCAACTTATCAATGACTGTATATTTTCGTAAGAATTTCAAATTCTTGAATGGAGATAAAAACAACATTCAATGAATAACCATCAAAATTGCTACAATGAGTACAGCCAGTTGGAACTAAAACAATCAACACTCTGTTTCTGAATAATAATAACTTTACTGATAGCAGTGTCGAATAAGACAACCGTTAATCTTGCGGTAACCTGAAGTGAATATCATGGGCCAGAAGCAGAGTTGCGGGCCTGCTGGGAAGTGTCAGGCCGTGGACGGCGGTCAGGGGGCACCATGTGGCCAGGAGGTATCGGTCTACTGGTTCAGCACGTCACGTCCTGTTTCCGCGACGCTCCTACTTACCTACTAATCCATGTCCGCAACATGGCGCCCCTGGACGGACTCTCAACACCTCTTTTGCTGCTTGGAGATATGAATAACTGCTCATAGCAAAACAACGATTAACACATCTGAGTAGGTTCTTACAATGAGGACTGAATTAGAGGGAGAAGAAATGATAAGGAGGTAAGAAGAGAGAAAGAAAAGCAGAACATAGTACTATCGGCAACAGCTATCTTTGCCGATAAGTAACGGCACCCACCCACCATACTCTGGGATGGTGGAAGTTAACAAACTTCATTATTTAAATATAACCAACCTGTCGTTTCATCAGCCCAACATATCAGTTCCATCCCATATTGATAACAAAGAAAATCAATTTTTCAAATGTTAATACTGCGATGTAACCAAACACTGAAATAGACATACAAAGTTATATGTTAAAGAAATATTTTCACTAGCTTTGCAAAAAAAATTACATTTTTCGTTCAAATGGGCAACTTCTGGAAAAACTGATAGAGAATAGATGACCATTTATCATTCAAATAAATATGGTAATTCTGAACATATAGTTATCGACTGACTTCTTGCGGCAAAATATACTAAGCTTAAAACACACAAGCAAACACTGATGGGTTGATATCTGATTGAATCAAAAATTCTAAATTTTTTTTTTAATTTTTATTTGTCTTTCATATATTTTACATTATGAAATCAAAATTGCACGCTGTGGTACGAGCCGACCAAATCGCAACTCCCCTTAAAATCTCATTAGGTATGTCTTTACCAACCAAGCACATACTCTCATTACGAGAAGGTTGAAATACATTAGGTCAAGGGAACCAGACATAGGCCGAACATTGGCCCTTTGTACTACCAAACAATGCAGATTCTACATTGGGAGTCCTAAATTTTCCCTAAGTCAAGTGTATTTAGAAGAGAAATCTTTAACGAGTACCTGACATAATACAGGCGACTTAACGTCCTCTACGGGGGACAAAGTACTCAGTTTTTTTCACCTACCACGTAAATAAATCTATTGCCATAGTGAGTATTGAACCCTGGACCTATCATCCCAGAGGTGAGAACCATGCCAGTGGGCTAACCTGCTCCCTTCATAACGAGAACATCCACACTCTTCTCATCCTTCTCCAGATCAAAGATATCTGAGTGAAAGGGGAGTAAGGCTGAAGGAGCGAGAGAAAAAAAGAGTAAAAAGTGAATCCATTCAGAGCTACGCGTAAACCTCTGCCTCCCAAGCCTTCACCCCATTAAATATATGATTGATATCAATTGATAAACTCCTAACACTTCCACGTCCTTTTGTTTCCCTCTTTTTCTCTCCTCTTTCTTGTATTCCTTCTAGTTACTTTCCCCTCTCACTTTTCTTCACTTCCTCTATATCTCTATTCATTTAACTATTTACCATTGGACATATTTGATATATAAGTCCATACATAAGCAGCTAAAAGACACCTATGAAATATTCCTGACACTTAACTACAAATATTGTAAACAATTAATATATTTATCCAAATGGTGTGAATGGTTACCTAATTTATTTTTTTCTTTTTTAGTATTTATCTTAAATATGAATTACTCAATTGAATATTAATTATTGATTATAAATAATAATTAAAAATTTACTAAAATAAAAGTAAACAAATCCAACCATAGGATGCAAGTAAATGTTAGCACATGAGTTTATGATCATTAACTACTATATATTATGTAGACAATAATGTATACATTTCCTATACATACACAAATCCTATACACTTAGGATTTGATATCCTAAGAAGTTTTATGTCATAATTGTTATTATTATATATTATTATTAAATTTCTTCCCATACTTCTCTATGTATTATTTTTTCGATACAGTTTTTCAAGATTTCGGATCTCACATTTCCATTTACTTTGAAAAAAACTGTATCGAAAAATAATACATAGAGAAGTTGGATATTTATAAAAATATATATATATATATATATATATTATTAAATTTTCCCAATTCTCTTGTATTATTTAGAATTCAACCACAATAAAAATTTTACATAGAAAGTTGGTTTGTTTGTATAAACGAAGGTCTGCTAGCTAGTTACACTAAAAATATATAATATATTTTATATATAATATTTAATAATCAACAATAACTCTTGATATAATATATGAATTAAACAACCACAATAAACAAATTTACATTAGATACAGTGCTTTAAGGCTTTTCGTTACAACATCATCAGAGAGCTAAATGAACTAAACAAAAATTATAATAAGTTAACCTTGTTGATTGAAGCCTTCAGGATTGCTGGCATCCCTGTCTGAATTTAATGTTCCTAAAATTGAAGTAGTCTTGATCTGTTCAATTTTAGGAACATTAAATTCAGACAGATGCCAGCAATCCTGAAGGCTTCAATCAACCAGGTTAACTTCTTATTATATTTTTTGTTTAGTTCATTTAGCTCTCTGATGATGTTGTAACGAAATGCCTTAGAGCACTGTATCTAATATATATTTGTTTATTGTGGTTGTTTAATTCATATATATATATATATATATATTTTTCTCAGAAAATTATTCTTGACCTCTTCTATTCTATTATACATTACATGTATGATTAAATATTATTTTACAAAGAAAAATTACATTAAAGTTTTAATGTAATAGTTAGTTTTTCTGATTCAAAATTTTATACTTCTGCCTATGAAAAAGGTTTTAAATATAAACCGAAACGTTGGCAATGAGAGTTTAATTTGAATCTGAAGAACTTACCGAGTCCTGATGAACTTTTAATTTCGTTTCTATTTTACGGTCGATACATTTATCAATATTTATATATACATACATATATAAAATATCTATATTTACATCTAGATCACATGTTCATATCTAGTGTGTACATAATTATATTTGAATTAAATGAAAAATTAATGAGTAAAAGAAAATTACAATCACTATCATCAAAAATAAAATAAACCATTACTATTTTTAAAAACCTAAAATATATTAATATTAAACAATCATATTGTTAAAAAAAATCTTTATAATGTTAAATCTTTGAGATGTCTGTAGATTTATAATGGTCTGTAAGAATGGTAAACCACCACCAGTATTACCACCGGCAATGTGTGCTTAAAACAGGGCGCATTACTGAAGGACAAAGACCTGGAAGAAGAGCTTTAAGACGATATAAAGGTGCCGGCAACAGGTGAAGAAGGAACGCCTGGCTGGACCTGGACGAAAAAGACAGAGACAGCTGGAGGGCGATCAGTTCGTCGACCTAGGGAAAGTAAAGTCGCTAGCCCTGCTTTCTCCCGAACCTTCCTGCTCCATTAATTACATCCATCTGCATCAATCCCCCCAGTTTCCCTATAATCGTTAACCGATACAAATTGCCTCCAGATCAAATAATCGACCGAAAAAACCACTACTTTCCGCTGGACCACATCTAATGGCTTGAAATTGGATAAAAATTCAGCCAGGAGTAAAAAGATTGGACTTTCAACGTAGCTACTGTGCCGACGGGCTGTTATTTAGTTTTCTTCAGGTGTAATTACAGCAGCACAGTATCCTGACGACATCCTCGAGTCTTGCTGGCACAATTAATAACAACTCCCTAAAACCGGTTATCGCAAAACTCCTCATGTCCCTTCTTTGAATTAATTTCACATACGAATAATTTACTTCCCCCGCTTTCCCTCCATCTTATAAATTTCATTAGCAACAGTCTTTTCCTGGTTATAAATAAAACATATCGAATTGCACAGCGTTTTGTAAGAAGCAACTATATTCCTGATAAGGGAAAGATTAAACTTAGAATTTAGAACGACAAAAACTGCACATATTGCAACTAATGATGCAATAAGAAATGCAAATCGACACGATATTTCTTAGAGTATAAAAGATATTTTACAAACTGTCAAGATCCATATCAAGCACAGAAAGTCATAAAAAAATATTAGAACTGCTCAAACTATTGATAGAAGTTCAATTTTGATCACCAACTGCAAATTGTAGAAATTTAATGGAATATAAACAATCACAGAACTGTACTAGACAGTATCGCCAGTGCTTAAAGATGGCGGTAAAGGGATGCAACCATGATGCAGCCAAACCATTCCTCTTATTCCTGCCTACCTGCAACTACTACACCGACGAAGAGCTATTGGGAAACTGGAAGTAGGCTCTTGTAATATTGAAGGGAGAGAGCCTGGGTCAATGGTCAACTAAGCCATTACTCCACAAGGCAGAAATATGTAGTACCCTTCTTCTGAAGTGAGTGTGGCTCGGGGCGTTAATTGAATAAATATTATCGGGAAGGCAGGCATTGTCCCTGACACTTCAGTGTCTCAACCCGTCACTGAATAGTGTTGGATTCATGGAGTCTATGGTTCCAAAACCAAAGTTGGATAGACACACAGGAGTTACACAACTCGGTTTTCTTTTATCACTTTATGAAAAACAGTATCTGATTTCATTTTGCTTTTTAAGAAACTGGCGTGAACTGGTGCATGATGTCCCTACTAACTGGCACGGGACAGTCCTAGTAAGTACCAGAAATGTCTACTTCAAGGTGGATAC
The DNA here is from genome assembly GCA_026182355.1 of Hermatobates lingyangjiaoensis. Classification (NCBI taxonomy): domain Eukaryota; kingdom Metazoa; phylum Arthropoda; class Insecta; order Hemiptera; family Hermatobatidae; genus Hermatobates; species Hermatobates lingyangjiaoensis. The sequence continues at coordinate 509,577 of JAPFBL010000342.1, forward strand.
CAGAACTATCTTCAACAGAAACTCCAGAAATTCTAAAAGCCTCTTGAAAATATTCAACTTGGCCAAGAGCAGTACAGTTTGATATGACGGTATCAACTTATCTAATTTGACTTACCTCTGTGGTAACATATGAAAATATAAGGACGTCACTTCCTTGTTCCTTTGTTCCTTTTTACCACTACGACTAGTACATGATATCATGGTCCAAATGAATCACAGAGTGTTAGGACTAAGATTTCAGATTTGCATTCAAAAGTTTGAATCAAATTTATGACTGCAATTCCTTAAAACAATATCAAATTCTAAAAATCATTTGAAAAAGTTTTTGATATATAATATTACTATTAATATAATAGTTACCATATAATATTACTATAATCAATTTTTTTTTCGAGACCCTGTTAGAAAAAGGATATGAACTTTAGTCAGTTTTATATCTGTACAGGGAAATATCAGTGCTGAAGGCCACAGGGTACCATACTGAATACAGTGCTCTCTAACAGTAAAATACGTAAAAAACAAAGGAAATGAAATCCAGCCTAATCCTGTTCGACTATCTAAGGGGCAAATCAAATTACCATTACGTCAGGTACAAGGCTAGTAACTAAAAGAAAAATGGATTGACCTACACTCAACTTTTCTGTAAGTAAACGTTTAAACAAAGTTGTTCTTGATCAAATTTTAATAGTTTAGTTCGACAGGTTAACTTTCTTAATTAGGTATAATAGAGGTGTATTGTTTTTTAATGTACATACTTATAGGCTTTTATCTTTCAGTGCTGTTCTAGGGGAGGAAAGTGTGGTTCATTTATTATCTGTCACTCATTTTTCATACTGGGCAAGCCACATTACCGGATTAAGTCTACATTGGAAGACTTAAATTTTGAACAACTCAAGTGTATTTAGAGTAGGGATATTTAAATAGTACCTGACATTGTACAGGCTCAGGAAATTGTCACAGGTTCTGGTGACCAATTACCAATTACTATTAAAATACCAGTAATATTAAAATATACCAGTAATTGGTAATTGGTAATTACTGGTTACCAATTAAGCTCATTGAGGGCATTGAGCTTAATGTCCTCAATGAGTCAAGATGTGCTCAGGTATTTTAATCTTCAAACTGAAAAAAATCGAAGGCTAAGTTAGAATCGAACCCTGGTTCTATCAGTCCAGAGACGAATAGGCACGTCACTAGGCTACCCTGACCCAATAACGGAAGTTTACTCACTGTTATAGGACATAAAAGCATGGTCAAGTAAAAACAATAATGACAATGAATTAATAATTTAATAATGTTTTTAAGTTGCATACTGTTATATCACAGAGGTTAGTAAGCAGTGCATTATTATAAAAATCCATTATACCTCGTGAATCGTCGTTACGCCTGTCCGTTTCGCATGATATCGAAGTAAAGAATGCTGGATAAAACAGCTATTAAGCAATTAATGCCAGCATTTGCCTAAATTTCCTACAATTTATTAATATTAGTTTTATTTTACATATTATCTGATTTTATTCTTTTATAACCCATAATCTTTCAACTGTTATCAGTTCCACTTGAAAATCCCCAACGCGCCAAGCCGGTCGGTCGTATGGAACAACGATAACGACTTATGGTGGACTTTTATAATAATATGATATTAAAGGAAATGATTAATAATAAAACTTATAAAACGATGCGTTATCATTGTGTCCAGTAGAGTTTACGCAGGTAATTCTTTTCTTAATTTTTTTTTATCATTCTTAAGAGGTTATAATAACGTAACATGTGGACAGTACAAATTAATAATAATCAATTTTCTAAATTTTATTTGATTATATTTTCACCAACTATTTACATGGATTCAGGTATAGTCAACTGATAACATGTGTGCCTTTAGTAATAAAGATTGGAGGTTCAAATCTTGAGTATCACCTTACATTTTTATGTATGGAATTAAAAATCTTCACCACTCTAGAATTTAGAGAAGAGGTAAGGAAAAACTGCTGTTCCAAGACTGTCGTTGTCAGGTTCTCGTCAAAGATCACTCTGATAAACTCCAGTGTGGTAAAATAGGCTTTTAGTAGAATGAAGCTAACAATATGGTTCACAAATAACTAAAATAACATATAAGCCACATTTTCACCCCTGGAATAACAATAAAAGAGTGGCAGACATCCACTAAGTGGTCAGTTTTAGCAATACATACAAACCAAGAGACCTGGATTGTCCCGTAGGAAGGGGAAAGTGCCCATTTCGCTGGGCTGACTTCAAGAGTGATACCAGTTTTCAAAAACACTTCCCAACATATGCTCCTTACCCAATTGTAGGAGTCGGAGGTTTAGCTCCTCCTTGTTTGCTATGCAGGCAACTTCCCGAGAGGGTACTGCTTCTAAGACAACGAAACACGAGCCTGAGTCAGATACCTCTAATAAACCTGATTAAAGAAATACAGCCACCACGAGTCGTTCACACTAAAAGGTATGAGTTATGCCCTAATATGAAGGGATCCATGCAGCTCTGCCACAAGTTGCATTGGCTTTTTCCACGTGTATAGACCGGGGACAACAAGGGCCACTGACTCTACCTGCAGCTGAGGAGGTTCAGTAGGACCTCGGTCCGGAGTTTGATCCGATGGGCGGCGGGGGCCCATGGAGAGTTTTCTCTCCAGCCCGCCGGAGGAGGAGGACGACCGAATCCTTAAGGATCCTGTGGTAGTCCTTAACCTGTAGACCTTGTAGGGGTCGGCCAGTCAATATGAAGGTATGTGAAAATGGACAAAGAAAGTAGAGGAGATATATATAGACCACTCATAGGATTGAAGCCTCATCCATGTAGTATGCATAGTATTTTGACAGCACTTGGGTGGTGGAATAACACCAAAAAATGCAAATCTATAAATCTAGGTATCCAAAATGAACCAAACCAACAAACTTTCCATTTCAACGAGGACGCCAATAAAAACAAATCATCTGGGTAACGTGGTTCAACCTAAAAAAAAAAAGGATGCCAAATAACAAATAACCTACACTTTTCGCTCCTCTGTAAGAACAGTACTCAAGGAAAATGCCAATAACATCCAATCTAACAACACATATTTCATTATTAATTATTTAATTAATTTATAATTAAAAGAATTTTATTCCAAAATATGTTAACACCGTTTAAATTTATTATAAGGCATTGAGATGGGAAGTAACAGATTGTACCAATTCTCAGAGGATACAAACCCTTCTATCAAAAATCCTTCAAATTCCTTTCTATATATCAATCTATTTATTTTGACCTCAACATTCTAACAGGGCAGAATGTAGCAAAATCTCTTTAAAATAAGTAAGTCAACACCTGTTTTAATAATGGGCCCACTATACCAGGTTGAATCTTCTCAGGGAATAGTACATTTTGAGTAACTTAACTGTATTAATAGTAGATATCTTTAACTAGTAGTTGATTATCGCACGTCTTCTCCAAGTGACAAAAATTATCAATTTTTTTCACTTCCCGCATGAATAAACCCAGGTCAGATTAAAAATCGAACGCGGGATTTACCAGTCTAAAGACAAGCACGCAAGCCACTGGGCTACTATGGTCCCCCTTTACTATAAAGTAATTATAATTATTAAACATATAATATACCGTCATACCTCGTACATAGCATATCGCTAAGACAGCTACGGCAGTAATGCACGAGGTATGACGGTAGATTATATGTTTAATAATTATAATACTAACCTCTGTGGTAATGATGAAATGCATGAATATAAAGTAATTGTTGGAACACAAAATTGGTATCTAATTTTATATATAAATTTAAAGTAAATGAAAAAGAAAGGAGATTGCTCGCTCACATATTAAACACTGCAGTAATCCACCCTGATTATAGAAAGCATTACGCTAATCCCTGTCACTCACCTGTGTCTGTAATCCGTAACCTTTTTAATGACTTTCACCATATTCGGGTTACAGTCATTTCAAGAGTTCTATTAAAAAAGAAAAGGCAGTTTCATAGGACTGCTTTCAAAACTTGTCACTTTAAAAAAAAAAAAATACCATTCATATAAACTAAAGCCAGATTGCCAACAAATATTAAAATAATCAAAGCAATAAGCCATCTGTTAAAGATGGTAAAGAGCCATTTGTGTTAAAATAAATAATTATAAACTAAAAGAGTGTTTCCGGATGAAAAAATTAGAAAATTTGACAAAATTTCATAAAAAAAAAAATATTTAAGTCCTCCAAATTGCGTATCCATTTTAATGAAATTCCATACTTACGAATTCGTAAGATATCTAATTCAACCTAAATGTATTTTAGTAGCTCTAAAATTGAATAACCTTTAAATATACATATTTTCAATTACGATACTAACTTCAACACTATTAACCAAAAAAATATATAAAAAAAATTCATTTATCAAGAAATACTTTTTTTTTCTTGCAGCACTTTTTCATGACAAGAAGTTATTTAAAGATAGAGAAATCAGGAAAACAGTTTGTTGAAAATATTCCATTACATCCAATGATATAGAAGCATACTGTTAACTGTAATTAAATACATGAAATTTTATATATATTTTTATATATATATATATAATCTATATACGTGGGCAGCACATTTCCTTTTAAAGAAATAGTATTAAATTTTGTAACAACTTCTGCAGTAGCAACAGGCTGCTGATTGCGTCCTCTTTGCCAATTTGTATTGCGATAGTAAATTGTGAATGTCCCTGGCCAACTTAAAATGGATATTAGAGCTAACCCAGCGTAAAGTAGTACGCAAAGTGGTGGCAACCAGTAAAAGGTTAGTCAATGAAGAAACTCCTGCAAATATATATATATATATATATATATATATATATATACGTTTCACGGCAAATCACAAACACAGAGCAAAAGAACAAACACACTTACTATCTCAAATTTTCGGTTCAACCATCATCAGGAGAGTTGAAATAGGGACACCAAGTGCACTTGCGAAGCGACGGTTGGTGTTTGAATTCGAAACGATTCGTAAGTGTGCTTGGTGTCCCTATCTCAAATCTCCTGATGAACCACAATATGAAATGGGAAAACCAGACTAAGACTTTCAAACGTAACAAGCGGTCTTGTTTTCCCATTTTATATTGTGGTTTGATCATTGATTGTTATTTCACGTGTTTATGTAAAATCTTTATATATATATATATATATAATATATTGCGACAGTAAATTGTGAATGTCCCAGGCCAACTTAAAATGGATATTAAAGCTAACCTTGCGTAAAGTAGTACGCAAGATGGAATACTATATATATATATATATATATATATATATATATACAAAATTAGAGTTTATGAAGACTCGGTCAGATCTTCAGGTTCAAATTAAACTCTCATTGCCAACTTTTCAGTTTTTATTTAGAACCTTTTTCATTGGCAAATGTTAATCATTCATTAATTTGATAAACTTAAATTTTGTTTCTTTTTCACCGTCGATACTTTTATTAATATATATATATATATATATATATATATATATATATATATATATATAAATATATATATATGATCAAACCACAATAAGAAATGGGAAAACAAGACTAAGATCTTTCAACCGTAACAAGCGGTCTTCGTCAGAGTCAAAAACCCAACTGAGGGTTTTTGTCAGTTGGGTTTTTGACTCTGACGAAGACCGCTTGTTACGGTTGAAAGATCTTAGTCTTGTTTTCCCATTTCTTATTGTGGTTTGATCATTGATTGTTATTTCACGTGTTTATGTGAAATCTTTTATATATATATATATATATGGTAATACTGGTTAGGAAGGAGGAGATAATCCCTTGAATTGGGATTTGAAATCAAAATGGCTATAATTGCCGAGAAGTTTTTGGTATCTACAAAGTGAACTGCATATTAAAAAGCACCGATGCGGAAAGCGTAAATCAAACAAATGCCGCTGACTAACTGAAAAAGCAATGGACTCTCTGAGAGCGGTGCGTCGACAGTTTCACTTGAAGAGGGCGTGGCTGAAGAGAAACTAGGGAAAGTGGGAGAGGCAGGTGAAGGAGGAAGTGGAGATCACGCTTGGGAACTACCCACCTGCACATTCACTGGACAAGTGGCTTTTTCACTGCACCATGTCCCGCTTGCGATTCCGCCCGACTAACAAGAAGGGGGAATTTATTACCCTCTCAGTAAAACAGATTTTAGATTGAATGAGAAGATAATTCTCCTCTTACCACATAGCAGTATAATCATTAACTTTTGACTAGATCCAGACATCACGCACAATATACATTGAACGCATCAGGAAGCTTGTATCACGTGCCTGAAATACATTCTTGTTTGGACCTAAGAACAGTATTATGTCTATCGCACCACTTCAAAAAAATCCCTTCAGACGTGTCAGTTAAACCATGCGAAATTACCCGATTTGACTCATTGAGTATACAAAATCCTGGAATTCCTCAATAATAGCATTGCAGTGTTCGACTCTATCGACAAACCTATTTGAAACAACTCTCATTCATTTTTGGATTACTTTGTACAACGACAAAGCTATAAAAAACTTATCGTTTCGTAATCTGCATTAGAAACTACTATTTGTTAAAAAGTTACTATAGTTCTAAAAAAGATTAAAAACCTCACCAAGAAGAGTTAAAAATATCAAGAAATATTATATTCCTAAAAGAATGAATCATTTTACCAACTTTTTTTTCAAAATACTAATTTCATTTACGATAAGCCATATTATTAAACTTACCAAATGAAACTTCAGTGAAAGAGTCCAAAATACTTTTCAAACAACGGGCTGTTTAATTGAAAACTATTAATTATTATATTTTACTAATCTCAAACTTTTGTTAAGTGTACTGTTAGTTTTACCCGACTTTATGATGTATATCTTTGATATATCTGTAAATTAATTGTCAATTTTATTACCTATTACTAAATTAAACACTACCTCACTTCAAGCAGAGCATATAGAAAATAACTGAGAACTATTTTCGAGAAAACCCGGAGAACAACGAGGGCGATAATCATAGTTTTCAGTCTACTCAGAGGCTGACTAAATTATTTGATTATACTTATACTATGTAACACATTAACTCGATATTTAAATTTAAATAGCACACATAAAAAGTAGCTTGTTCAATTGTAGGAAAACCTCACCTTTCCAGTTTAAATTTACTCATAGTTAGGTTAGCTTGCAGTGGCTCTTCCACGATAGAACAAACATAGAGCAAAGATTAGCCCTTTGCGATACAACACAATAAGATTTTTACACTGAAAGTTCTAACTTATCCCTAACTCAAGTGTATTTATGAGGACTCGGTAAAGTAGGTGTTCATATGGTAGTGTATATTACCTACTCGTTAAAGTAGGTAATCTTTAACGAGTACCTGACATCGTACAGGCTCGGGATCGACGACTTAACTAAATAATGAATAATGTTACCCTTGGGTATAATATAAATGTTTAAATGGGAGATGTTTATTAGTCTTTCATTCCTGAGGTAGTACAGATAGTGATTGATTTGCTTATCAATATATATCCTTATTTTTGTATATCACACCACTGATGCATATATATCATTAGAATAATGTGACCTCCTTCTACATTGAATATTTAAGACAAAATTTTCCCATTTAAAACTTGAAAATATTCCTATTTTATCTGTCAAATGTCAGAAACATCATTTTCATTTCACATTTATTTTCCTTCAAAGATGTTTTCAATTTTGAATGATGTTTTATATTTTTGGTATTTTATAGAATTACTATACTGGGAGGTTCATGAGTTCCTAGTATTTAATAAAAACCAATTTTTACTTATAGTAAAGTAGAAAAGTGCAAAGAAATCTGCAAAAATTAAAGAATGCTGGAATAACTGTGTACATATTAATACCCAGACAAAGTGTTTCTTATTAAGAAGGCAGTGAGGGCAGAAAATTGTTATAAAACGACTGTTTCCTTCGTAAACAGTAAAGAGTTATAACATTTAATGAAAGATGTATAATAATGAATATCTGAATGAACAACTGAATGTAGATTACTTGCCGGTGTAGCATGTAATCCACTTTCATTTTTCCTTTACACTTTGTGTTCTATATTACTTTACATGTATGTTTCTGGTACACCTTAAGTTAAAATTACTTTATACTCTGTTTCTGGTACACTTTGTGATTTAAATAAATTGTTCTCTTGTATATAAAATCCATAAAATATAAATATTTAATAAAAATGATAACTGATATTAAAATATATATATTTGGTGTATGATGGCAGCAGGTCTTCTCTCAAACAAGTATTATTGAAGTTAGCAGAAGCTTCTGCGATGACTAACTTTTTACTGATGTTTTCTAGTTTCCTGACTAATTTGCGGTGATTTACTGGTATTTTTCAAAGGAGTTCTGGTAACTACATGAAGGAACGATAATGTAGAACACTAACACTGTTTAAAAACTTTAATATCTACGACAATATAACTAAGGTAAACAAATTACATAAAAATGACATACGTTACCAGAATTCCTTTGGAAAATTCCAGTAAAATATATATATATAAAAGTACCCACCGTGAAATAGAAAGAAAATAAACCAGAAACCGAAACTTTGGCAATGAGAGGTTAATTTGAAGCGGACGAACTGACCGAGTAATGATGAAATTTTATTTTGTATACAAGTATATATATATATATATATACTTATAAAAAGATTTCATATAAACACGTGAAATAACAATCAATGATCAAACCAAAATAAGAAATGGGAAAACAAGACTAAGATCTTTCAACCGTAACAAGCGGTTTTCGTCAGACTCAAAAACCCAACTGACGGGTTTCTGACTCTGACGAAGACCGCTTGTTACGGTTGATAGATCTTAGTCTTGTTTTCCCATTTCTTATTGTGGTTTGATTATATATACTTATATGTGGCTTTTCTCACTCATCGTAATATTTCCGTTCCTGAGGACGACAGTTACAAGAGTCAAAATATTGAAAGTGGGTCCTATTTTATATGGTTCCAGTCTGTAGTCCCATTTATCTTTAGTTTCAAAGTATATATATATATACAAACTAAATACTCAGAGAGAACATACATAAAAGGAATTCCACAAAACTTACTACTACATAACTTTCAATTCTGTCGTCATCAGGTAGAAAGATGTGAGTCGCTCCGAAGGCAAGTGAATCGTTACAACTCATACCATTCTACGTGACTACGAGGGAGTCGAAATAAAGTAGTGAGTTTGTGTGATCTCTTATGCATCATCTTTATACATATATATATAATAATATAATAGATATATATAAATTTACGTAAGGTTTCAGCAGATTTTCTTGTAAACATATTTTATTAAAGTAGACGGCAGTTCCGCATTTACGACTTTTTTAGCTCGTTTTCCTTCTATGTGTTTCTTACTATTTTTATCTGGTAGGGATGATCTCACTCATCGTAGATATTCGTTCCAGAGACATCAAGAGTCAAAATAAGTCTTTTTATATGCTTCACATCAATAAGTATATATTTTAGTTTACACTTACAAGCTTTCAGAAAAATATATATATATAAAATCGAAAGCTTGCTAAGTGAATACATAAATTGATGTCTCTGACAAAACTACTCTACATGAAACTTTCATTCCTGTCTATCAGGTAGAAAATTGAGTGAAGGAATAACTGAGAATCATACGAGCTAAATAGAGAGTCGTAAATAGCAGTGAAGCTGCTGATCTACTTATAATATATATATATATATATATATATATATACCTCATTAAAGATCTTGCCAACATTAAGTTTAGTATGTTTCCTACATACCTTTTCAAGGTTTCGAATGCTACTTTCTCTCTGTGGTATCATATAAATTAACTCACCGATTTTTTTATCTTTAATTGTATTTTTCATATTACATGTCCGACGTTTCGGTCTACGTTGACCATTCTCAAGGATTCTATATACAAGGTTTTTTTAACAATTCTAATAAATACTTATTTACAATGACAATTACATCACTTCTATCAAACATAACTAATAATAAAATATACTTTTAAAAAACACTACCTTAATAAACATGAGTAACAGGTTTGCTACAAAATTCCCTACATGAACATTTACACAACATTATTTAAATCACTATATAGTTATTTTTCACGAATGTAACTTTAAAATTCTGGAAAAACAACAGGACTGATCATTAATGTAATATGAAAAATACAATTAAAGATAAAAAAATCGGTGAGTTAATTTATATGATACCACAGAGATGGAAAGGTAGCATTCGAAACCTTGAAATGGTATGTAGGAAACATACTAAACTTAATGTTGGCAAGATCTTTAATGAGGTATGTTTAAAAGAAGGTCTGCTCCCAAAGTATACCAATATATATATATAAACTTAATGACAGCCCTCCAAAAAGGATAAAACGTTAAAAGGTCATCAATAAATAGACAGATAAACGAGTACTAGCGGATATAATAGACAGACATACTAATATTCGGTTTAACGAACATCAAAAGAGAACAGAGTGGGACACAAAACTTCGGGAGTGCGTTTGGTGACCCAATCGCTTCTCTCCTGATGATGGTTAAACCAAAAATAAGATACTATAGTGTACATACTTGTTAGTTTACTTTTTACAGATATATACTTAGAAATATAAATTCATTTTTGAATATTTCGACCTTTTAACGGATGTCCTCAGGAAAGGAACTGGTACGGCTAGAAAATGAAAACCAACTGGACAACTTCCTTTACATGCATATTTTACTAACTTGACAAGCGAGGACTCATTTGTCTTCGCAGCGACCCACATCTTTCTGCTTAATTTAGATGTTTTATGATCTGTGTGTTGTTCTCTTTCTGTGTAGAACATTTTGAATGTAGATCACATGCTAACCTACGTGTAAATTTCTGCAGTTTACATATTACAGAGCACAAAATGATTTCATAACAAAGAAGAGATTAACAATAATATATTGTTAACTAAGTGAAGTGAATTTGAAAATATATTGAAATCATGATGGATAGCATCCAAAATCCATAAGAGCCCAGATATAGAGGTACCGGAATGTATCCACGTATAACTTGTTAAGACTTATTAAACAAGTACTGAAATGTATTCACTCATTTATTGAAATCATCTTAAACAACGCAGTTTGTGGAATCTAAAGACATCTATCATAGAAGAAATAACTTATTAGGCACATAGTAACAAGTGAGATGAATCATCAAACTCCGCTTAACTGGGATAATAAAATTAAGCTGAACGTGTAGAAGTTCTCTCGTGTCAACCGAATACCTCAAAGAAGAGGTTGTTTCTTTTGACATATAGTGAACAAGAGGATTTTTTTTTGCGATTTCTAAGAGCTCACTTAACACTGTAAGGAAGCACGAAAGAGATCTGATTGCCTGGAGCAATAAATTTGCATTGGTTCAGACACGCATGGACTCCCTCAGACCATCTCTATTAGGAGGAACAGATTTATCTACTGACCGTTATCCAACATTCTCATCAAAGTACCAAAACTATTTCACAATATTGGCCCCCCAATATTACAGAATTAGGATAGAATAAGAGGAATTCAGTTTCTCAAATAATCAATTATCATTTTTTTGGAATGTATTTTAGCCATCTTGTGGTATAAACAACAAGCAAATATATTAGGTTCAAATTAACCTTCAAATAAATCTGATTTTATAATTACAATAAATATTTCACCATTAAACACGTGAATACATCTCATGATTAAACCACATAAGATGGAATAACAAGACTAAGACTCTTTCAACCGGTATACGTTCCTTCGTCCCAGAGTCAGAAAACCCAAAAATTAGAGTTTTTACCAACCCTCGTATGGGTTTTTACCTAAAATTTACGTTCAAAGATCTAGTCTTTTTATTCTTATGTGTTTAATCATTATAATTACAAATACTTTACCTTTATTCTCTATGACATTCCTCAGGTTAAACAGTGTGACTACTGAATAGCACCACTCTTCGTCGAGATTACGTTCCTTCTCTCCCACAAATCACGAAAATCCGCAAAATATTAATGCAGTTTTACAACACCTCTGTATGGTATTATATACGCTAAAATATACTTCCCAAACACATTTTAAACACTGCGAATATGAAAAAATACCCAAATACATAGCCAAATATATTTTGGATATATATATTCATAAAGTGTGTATTAGTAAATTGTGGTCAAGAAAACAATACCTTATTATATTCATAAATATAATATTATTAAAAACGGAACCATAATTTGCGGAAACTTGCTACTTGATAAGTATCTGTCTTCCTGAATAACGAATTCGTTATTGCATCTAAATAGATAACATACTTCCTACAGTCAACATGTTTCAACTGCTTCATAGAGCCATCTTAGAGACGAGAATAATTCTCAAATGCAATAACGACGAAATCGCTATTCAGGAAGACAGATAAACTGTCTTACTTATGGAGAAAGAAACATAGAGAAATTAAAAGCACACATAAATTCTCTAATTTTCGGCTTGAACCATCTTCAGGAGAGATAAGAGAGGGAAACCAAGCGAACTGGTTCAGAGACGGTTGTAGATCCTATTCCAACGAAAAAGTATATATATATTTTATATATATATTTACATATATATATTTTAAATATATATATATATATATATTACAAAGAAAAATAATTTGTAATGTAATACTTAGTTTTTCTGTTTCAAAATTTATACTTCTGCCTATGAAAAAGGTTTTAAATAAAGACCGAAATGTTGGCAATGAGAGTTTAATTTGAACCTGAACAACTGACCGAGTCCTGATAAACTATAGTTTTGTATATATATATACAAGTTCAAAATGGAAGAAGAGTAACAAACAGAGTAAGGAAACATAGTTCCCTTATAAGTTGGGATATTATCAGGCTTATATTACTTTATGGTTGAGTTGCCCTTATTCAATTCTATTGCACATTCTATGTCAGTTATTTTTTCTTTAGAATTTAAAGTATAATGAAGCCTATTCAGTATGGTTGAAGCGACTGGACATATTGAGCATAGAGGTCACAGCCTAATATATTCAAGAAGAGAGCTCTTGTGCACAGCTTATAGAGAAATCAAAACTGTTCACGGTGAAAACTGAGTGTGAGTAGGTCGGGTTGAAGGAGGCAGCCAAGTGGACAAGCATGAAGACTGCCTGTTTAGTATGGAAGAGCGCCGAACAACTCAGGAGAAAGGTCACTATTGACGGCAGGTAGTGTGGAGAATCGGCTTGGAGACCTTTTGTTTCACGAACGTGGCGGGTTTCTGGAACGACCAACGTGTTCCGAGCACCAATTAATTTTTGTTCAGTGTATTCAGGTTGGTAGTGGAGTTTCTATTCAGGAGGGGTTTGTCATGAGACACGAAGGAATCTCCACTGCCTACCCCCATGGCTTAATCGGTCTGTCCTAGTAAACTCGAACAATTGAATCGATTTTATCGTTGGACAGTGGTTAAGTAAGATTGTGTCGGGAACAATGGAACACATAAGGACTTACTATGCGGCAAATGTCCATGTTAGATTCGCTGTTTGCAGAGTTCAAGCATTATTCGACACTTGGGAGCCTTGAAACGTGAATCGAATCGTGCGTGCCGAATTCGAAACTATCCCGTCCAGCACCAGTCCCGTCTCCATCCACGCATCGGTCTTTCCGTGATAAAGATTGAGATCGTGGTCTTACACAGATAAGACACCACCAGACTGTCTTCAGAAGTCCACCTCCACTTAGCCACTTTTACGACTTAAGTACCTAAAGGGACATGCTAATGAAGATATGATGCATGAACATGATATTGTTCGTGTGAAAAATATCGTATATATTCAGAATAATCACAATAAACACCTGATGAAATCAATGAAGTTTAAACCACAATGAAATAGGAAAACAATAGAAATAAATTATCTGAGACCCTTCACTTTATGTCATAAGAAAGCAAACAAACTCAGTTCTTAAGAGTACCTTGTTCACACATGTAAGTAACAAAAATCATATAATCAATTGGGACGAAACTAAGGAATTAAATTTTGTGCCTTCAGAAAGACAAAGGAATATCATTAAAAATGCACTCATAAAGAACTTTTATGAAAAATTATTCAACAATAGTCCTGGACTTTACAAATTGGATGAAATATTGATAAAAGTGGAATAATTAAGCAAATCAAGACTCCTTCAATTTTAGGAACATTAAATTGAGTCAGGGATGCCAGCAATTCTGATGACGTCAATCAACCAGGTTAACTAGTAATTATTTTTTTGTTTTAGTTCATTCAGCTCTCTGATGATGTTATAACGAAAAACCCCAGAGCATTGTATGCAATATATATTTTTTCATTGTGGTTATTTAATTTACATACATATATGTATATATAACAATTAGAGAAACGATTCTTCGAACTGAATAAACTAGAATTTAAAAAAGAACACATAGAAAGGAAACCACTGAACTCACTACTATATTTCGATGTCCTCGTCTTCAGGAAATATATATAATATATATATATATATATATATATATATATATATATATTAATATAGTAATATATATATATATTATATATATTATGTTGAAGCAGAGTGAAAGTACAGAGTAATAGAAAACCACTGATCTCTAGACTATATTTCATCATCCATCATCAGGAAGAGAAACTAAAGTTTTCCTTGACGAAATACCCTCAAATTAATTGTTTTCGTTGTTTTTCTATTTTCTTTTCTAACTGTAATATAACCGACCATGAAATAAGCTAATTTATATTTATTAAAAAAAAAGTATATAATGAAAAGTTGAAACTGGATGGAATAGAAAGTGGGAAGGGAAGTTGAAGACGCTAGAAACATTTTTAAAAGATATGCTGATTAAATTTAAAGGGTTACCTTGGTTCTGTTGGCAGGGTTAGTGAAGTCCCATCCAGGCGCGACGAATAGATAACCACATTTGGCAATTTTCCGAGTGGCCTGAAACAAAAGGATACAATTAGTGTATGTTCTACTTACAACTTCATTGATTTCACATAGGATGATATATTTAACAGTAAAACTTTTTAAAAAGTGTTTTGACTTTAGCAGTTCATAAACAGATTATCACCTAGGATAGCTGAGCATCAATAGAGACAATTTTATGGATTTCCTAAATACCTCGACAGTCCTAAATGTACTAAATCGTTAGTATTACAAAGATATTAAATATACTCGTATTATTAGAATATAAACTCATCAATGTTCGTAAATTTTAATGAATTACTATCGAGCTTTGAACTCATCTATACTAAAGTCAACAGGATTCCAATTCCGGCTGCAACTCTGGTTCAATATCTATCAAAAAATTGAATGACTCAGATATTCTATTTAGCTCATTATTACTACTTGGCTTCCACTGTCCTGGATTTAAAATAATTTGTATCGGCAATAATTATTCTTATCAGAAATATATTACTAAACGGGAATTTAATGCATGTAATATGAAACATGCTGATTAAAATAATAAAATAAAATTTATTGTTACTCGAAAAAATATATATATATTTGAAACATTCTGTCAACCTTTCTTTGTTCTGCTGTGTTTTTACATTATCATATATCGGTTTTAGAGCCCCTATAGATTGTAGCAGAGGTTCGGAGTAATAATTATGTAGAAAACAAGATGAACAAACTCGTGCAAGCAATTTGGTAGATACCTAGCTGAAACGGAAGACTGTTCAACAAAAGTTGTATAACGAGATAAGCCACGATCAAGGAAGTATACACACACTAAACGCAAAAAAAAAAAGAAGACAAGGGCATCAATCTTCAGAGTTTCATAACAAAGTAACTAATTAGAAAATTGATTCTTCACCTTTTATGATGAAGATATGTAAATGAAAAGGAGGAAGAGAGCGTTGCGTTGAACACACACAATGGGACTTCATAAAACGGTTTTCACACTACTCCGCTATCAGACAAAATGAGTAAATCTTAAGCATGCATTACGCAGTCAGGAAGCAGAATAATATCTTAAAACCTAATTACATTCCATGAATAATTAAAATAGACGCTGAATATCGCACTTCATATTTATCAAAGTACAGACTATTCATCATGCACATCATATTCACAGGCACCCATAAAAATCCACCAATAACCTTGATACAAAATTTAACATAAATTAAATTTTAGGGATCATATTGTCCATATAAAAAAATCTAATCTGAATATTAAGTTTCATATCCCAGTTTTTAATTATCTCAATATAACTGCTTTCAAAATTCGATACTGATATAGCTTCTCGACCACAGATTTTTTACAGTTCAAAGGTTGGTTTCTTGAGGATTTTTGGTCTAAAGAAATTACACTCCTGCTTATATGCCGACGTTTCGCCATAAATTGTTTGACATTTTCAAAGCTAAAAATAATTTTTTAACAACATAAGTAGT
Source organism: Hermatobates lingyangjiaoensis (assembly GCA_026182355.1). Lineage (NCBI taxonomy): Eukaryota > Metazoa > Arthropoda > Insecta > Hemiptera > Hermatobatidae > Hermatobates > Hermatobates lingyangjiaoensis. The sequence continues at coordinate 525,975 of JAPFBL010000342.1, forward strand.
GAAAGCAAATACATCCATGGAACACATCACCGAACAGAAAATTACAAACTATGTTACATATGTAAATTATGTAATTACAAAAATTACGAAAAACCAAACCATAAAACACCAAATAAAGTAAAAAAGAAACAGCAAAATAGCCAGTGATATTGTTTTTTTTTTTTTTAAAGAAACCATATGCTGTTTAAATATAATTACTCATTATTAATTATTACAGGCAAACACAGTTTTAAACAGATAAGCAATATTACAAAATAATTCTGGGATGATATCTCTAACAAAAAACAAGGTAATAATTTTGTAGTTTTTTTCGCCTTAATTTCTTTTATTTTGCCTATTTTTATTGTTTTGTAATTTTATTGCTTACTGTGATTGTTCCCTGGAATGCTCTGTTACAGGTATCCTCCCAGAATTATTTTTTAATCTCCATTATCTGTTTAAAATTGTGTTTGCCCTTAATAATTAATAATAAGTAATTACGTTTAAACAACCCATGGTTTCTTTAAAAAAAACAATATCACTGATTATTTTGCGGTTTTCTTTTTACTTTATTTTGTATTTTTATGGTTTCGTTTTTTGTGTTTTTCGTTTTCTGTAGGGTGATACTCTTCGGATGTATTTATTTTCACTACTTATGTCGTTAATAAATTGTTTTTAGCCTTAAAAATTCCAAACAATTTTTGGTGTAACATCGGCATATAAACAGGAGTGTCATTTCTTTAGACTAAAAATCCTCAAGAAACCCATCTTCAACTTCTAAATTAGATTACGTTCCCTGTTTAGATATACTCTTGAATATTGTTCTCCAGTATTTAATTTGCTCCTTGTTAACTAACTCCAAGAAATTCAAAATATTTTCTTTCGAGTAGGTGTAACTGGAGGATATTGGACAAGTTTTTTTTTATAAACTTTATAGACGAAAGCAACTATCTTAATATATTGTAATATAAGCAAATTTTATTTGGTTCTTTTAACCTGTTTTTTTTATCTCTAATTATTCTTTCTTATTATTTATGCTTTACTTTTTTACGTACTGATCTCTTTTCGTGATAATTCATAGAATCCTTTTAATTCCCCCTGTATTTTTACTTAAGAATAGTGTATTTATTAACAAATAAACTATATTAAAAGATTTTGACTTGTTTTGAAACTTGTCCACTCGACAGAAAACTGAACGTTATTATCTTATTGTACTACAGCAGTGATCTTCCAAGTTTTTCGCCCCATATCCCTACAATTTACTCAAAGATCAAATCTTCTGAAATTTGTGTTATGCTCCGCTCATATTAAAACCACTATGGAAAATATGAAAAAAAATTGAATAATAATTCCATTATTTACCTAGGTTTTCTTGCACCCGTTTGAAACTCTTCGAACCCTTAAAGGGCGCCAACACCCAATGTTGGGAACCCCTGTGTAAAAGGGAGATAATAATGGATATTACCTTTCGTCAACTGTATGGATACGGTTCCTTCCTTATGTCAATTTTATTTTACCGAAAAAATTACTTAACATTTTTGTTATATAGAGTTATTTATTTAATTAAATTTAAAAATAACTCTTTTGTGATCCATATCCATCATTTAAACTCTTGTTTGTTTCTTTGTGGTTTCTTACTCATCGATAAAACCGTCAAGGGTCTAAAGGCTTATAAAAGTCCTTATAATAACTCTTTGTCGTCTTCCTTCCAATACTGTAAGAGGGGCGGCAAAGTCGTCTGTCTTATGGTATTGAAAGATAAGTTCTAAAATACTTCGTGGCGCTGTAAGGCAATGTTCAGGAAGAGGCTGAGGAAATTTGTTAGAACTTACCTCATAAATCTGAAAGTTAAATATCTCCGGAAGTGAGCAAAAAAAAAGGAATTTACTCTTATTTTCCTTAATAATATGTAATTAGACTGCTAATTCCGGGTGCTTGCTTAGTAATCATAGTAGTACCTTAATGTAGTGAAGTATTACTCAGAATTGAATGTTAGCCTTTATTGTAAATTTATTTGGTTTTGAAGTGGTGTAACTGCCTCAGATGCTTTTGGAGGATTCGAATAGGACTGGGTTGGACGTTGAAAGCTGATACGTTTCAGTGATGAAAAGCAGGGAAGTTTGTAAGGCGGAGGCACGAGAGGGGAGAGGCCCAGGTGACTAGGGAGCATTCCTTATCCCCTCATCTGGTGCCAAGGTCAGATTGTATCTGCTGCCTCGCCTAACTGCAACGCAAGCCTCCTACCTCAAAGCAACACCCGGGTAGTACGTGAGGCAGGACAGGTCATCGAGCATGTCTTTGTCTCTGCTTGGCTTCACCTTACATCAAGCTCACCTTATTAAAAACGGTCAATTTAGATTCCAATTAGAGTTTGAAAGAAGAACTAAAAAAAAATCCATTTTCCACCTTCACGAACGATTTCAGATACAATTCTCCAGTACAATCCACACATGAAGAAAACTGGAACCTCCAGCATATATAGTTTTTTTTTATGCTTTCCTCACTGGTAGTAACCCTACCATGAGGGAGTTTATTTTTGTTAACCTGTTCCCATTTGATTACAGGTCTTCTCATTCAGTGTTATTTGAACTGCATATATGTAGTTATAATTCATCGATTGGTAGGTTGTTTATACAGCCAAAGAAGTCTTTATTGTACTTGGTGATTAGGGTGATGCTTTTATATATATATGATCAAACCACAATAAGAAACGGGAAAACAAGACTAAGATCTTTCAACCGTAACAAGCTGTCTTCGTCAGAGTCAAAAACCCAACTGGTTGAAAGATCTAAGTCTTGTTTTCCCATTTCTTATTGTGGTTTGATCATTGATTGTTGTTTCACGTGTTTATGTGAAATCTTTATATATATATATATGCCAGTGGACGCATTTACGTCTCCGTTCCTTCATTCTTTCTCTTTTTATTTTCTTTTTTTCTTCTTCCTGAAGACGGCAAGACACCGAAATTATCGAGACTCGTGAGTGTTAGTCCTTTTTCTTGTGTTCTCTAGCTGTAACTTTAATTATATATATATGATTCGTTGCGATGTTGACCAATGGAAGTGGAGTTTACAGGTCCATGCGTAAGGTCCCAGTTGCCCGCTCCTCAGCAAAAAGCCTCTGCGTTCTGCCAATAGGTGTAGAGGTTGCACAGTCCCTCTGTGTTAAATGATGTTTGGCAGAAAACATTAGCCTCACTTTACAGTGAACTCCTGTGTCCTTTCTATTTTTGATTTTTGTGGTGGTTGGGTGTTGTTGTTTACTGTTTTCTATTACGGATATTGCTAGATTTTTAAATGATACTCTCGGTTGTTTACTGCGGAAAGCAGCCTTCAACTTCATGCCAACAGGGGTAGAGGTTGATAACGAATCATATTCCTTTCCCCGGACAACTCATAGAAAACTATATATATATATATATATATATATATAATATGATCAAACCACAATAAGAAATGGGAAAACAAGACTAAGATCTTTCAACCGTAACAAGCGGTCTTCGTCAGAGTCAAAAACCCCTTTTTGACTCTGACGAAGACCGCTTGTTACGGTTGAAAGATCTTAGTCTTGTTTTCCCATTTCTTATTGTGGTTTGATCATTGATTGTTGTTTCACGTGTTTATGTGAAATCTTTATATATATATATATATGCATAAAAAGATTTCACATAAACACGTGAAATAACAATCAATGATCAAACCACAAAAAGAAAGTGGGAAAACAAGACTAAGATCTTTCAACCGTAACAAGCGGACTTCGTCAGAATCAAAAACCCAACTGACACACTAGATGCAGAGAACATCATTCAGTTGGGTTTTTGTCTCTGACGAAGACCGCTTGTTACGGTTGAAAGATCTTAGTCATGTTTTCCCATTTTCTTATTGTGGTTTGATCATATATATAAGCATATATAGTGTCAGAACCAGAACTTTCGTGTTTTGAGGATTCATTAAGGTACCTCTATGATTTCTTCGAAAGTAGCACTTGGCAGGTTTCTCATCAAAAAGATCATGCTGCGTCCGACTTTTTACTTTCCTTTATTTCTGTGATTTCTGACATATTGAAGTCCATTGAGTATTACTTTTATTTAACCTGTATCACAATAAACAAGTGATGCAATCAATATGGATTATGAAAATGAGGAGGAAAAAAGAAAACAATAGAAATAAATTCTTGAGGCCTTTCATTTTATGTCATCAGAGAGCAAAGTGAAAACTAAGACAGCAACATAGAAGTTGGAAAAGTCAAGTGGCAATATACCTAGACAAGGAAAAACACAATAAAATTAAAGAATTCAAGATTAACAGTGAGAAATAAATAATATTAAAAATTGATATAGAAAATATATATCATTTCTAAGTATAATAATTAATTTATAATTTGCTCATATTATTTATTTATTTCTTACTGTTAACTTTTCATTGTTTCATTTTATTGGATATTTTATCTTATCATGCTATACTTTCACTTGAATTTTCCGGCTGTTTCGTTACCTTCCTTCTGCGTAACTTTTATGTTACCTTGTTAAGTTTTTAATTTGATAGCTCTCTGATGACATAAAGTTAAAGGCCACAGAGGATTTAGTTCTATTGTTTTCCTTTAATTTGTACAAGAAATATTTTTATATAATCAAAATTTCGATGCCAGCTTTCAATGTAAAAACACAATTCGCGATATCCTGAATCTAATAAACAAGTTTACCAAATTCTTCTAGTAATACATATGAGTAAGGATATATCAAAACACAAAATTTTATATTCAAGTTACTATTAGCTCTGAGAAGAAGCACTAGATCGCCACCAATTATACTTTTTTAGAGGGTGGTTTACCACCTACTCCAAAAAAGTTTGTTTTTTGTTTGAGTTCAGTTAAAATCTTTTGCAATATTTTGATTGAAATCGCTGTAGTTCTGGCTTGTCAGTTGTCATTTGGTATGCGTAAGGTATGATATACATAGTAAGAATCTTTCAAGGTCAGAACTTTGGAAACATACTATATAATACATATTCCATTTATAATTATTAAAAGGTTTTAAATAAAACCGAAACGTCGGCAACGAGAGTTTAATTTTTGAACCTAAAAAATTGAAAGATCCCGATTACATGTGAATAGTGTTTGAGGCTACTTGTAATGTTATTCTATTAGTCTAATTGAAGATTTTGACTAGTTAACATTGTTTGTTCGTTTAAATAATGTAAATTTAATTTTCTCATTAAACAAATTCTTACTTCTGTAAGTTATATTATTTTATTTACCTCTAAAATAATTCAATTTGTAATATTCCACACATTGTAATAATTTATTTTCATATTGTTTATTTCTTGGATGTTTATAAATGATTGTTTGTAGGTTTATGAAAAAAGTTTTAAATAAAACTTTTTATTTTTGGACCTAGAAAATTCAAACGGTTGACATATCATTGGAATTATTATTATTAAATAAATAAACCGGTGAAGGGTTCTCTGATGTTAATATAGATGGTACACAAAAGGAATTAAAACTGATATAACATAATAAATTTTATCTGGGAGACAGAAACCATAATATTTGGTCAATAATAAGCTGATAAAGTACTTAACGGCCATTTTCTACTAGCTCTCCTGGTGGGATATGAGAAAAGCTTTCTTAGTCAACTCTCTTACAATACCTGATTACTTAATTTCCTGTAGTGAAATTTATAATATTTTAAGTAAACACTATTCGTACACTTTATTAAAATCCCAAATCATATTTATGGTTAAGATTGTGGGCAATAATTTATTCAAATTGTTAGAAATTTAATTTAATGTAATGCGAAAGTGCATGTTTAAAAAGAAGTGAGTGGTAGTTACCATGTCGTAACAGCTTTTTCAAGCTGCATCTCAAGTAATTTATCAGGATATTTTTCTGACTCTAAAATTTAACCGCAATGGGACCCCTCCCTTTATAATTGGAAGTCATTTAGGCAATTTTATGTTGCAAAGAGGGATACAGAAGACAAGTGATTTTGATAATGATGGATTAAAAGTGCAGAGAGCGGCGCCTCCTAGCCGGTGCAATGGCAGAACACCTGAACGCCGACTAGTCGGTGGGCGAAAGCCTTGAGTCCTACGCTTCCCGTGGGCGACACCACCCTACTGCCTCCTCTAGGCAACACACCCACCAATCCCATCTGAAACCGGACAATTTCCTTTCTCTGTCACTATTCATTATGTCCGATAACGAGCCTCAAGCTATTTTCTTGACAATATTTCTCCACACAGTCAACTGCACTTCCTATTTAAATAAAAAAAACTCATTAAAACCTTAAAGCAATGATTAAGGACCAGGCACAGGCATAACCGAGTGGGCTGTAACTTGCCAGCTACAATCCGGTTACCTCCTAAGAAGTAAGTGACATCTATGTTATCACACATTCATCTATTTTTTGTATCGACAGAGTCCCATTAATTACGCTAGTCTAACAATTTTGTCATTCGATAAAGTACTTGATGTTATATACATACAGGCGAAGTTGGTGAGGTGAAGATCACCACAAAGGAGTCTGAAATGACCATGGAGTACTGAATTATAGCATCCGGCTTAAACTACATTAATTCAACCATTGGTTACTTTTCCAAATTTAAATCGAACTTAAAAAAACTGATTCTCCAGTTTAAAATCTTCTTCAAATGAAGGTACACATTTTAAAATAAGAAACTAAGCAATCATAATAGACGAAATAAATATATCCAGAATTGTTCATTTCGCCATCCATTTGCTGCGAAAGAAACCAAATTTTCGTTTTCATTTTAGTAGTCATCCTAGTGTATTTAATAGGGATCAACCAAGCGTACAAATATCCAAAGAATCCAAACAGCCCAATCCATAATTTTTCAAAAAATTATACCAGCTCCCTTCTATGTTTATAATGATACCATTCATAACAATTTGAAAGTTTCTTTTATCTACTAAGAAATCCAATCATGATCCTGCAAATTTTATGAATCTTTACGCTCCAACTTAAACCCTTTAATTCAGCAATTATCATCCCACCAGATTCCTACCAACTTTATTAGAAGAGTAAAAAGATGTTGGCTCCGAGATCTACACAGCAATACTAACTACTTTCAAGTGAGCAGAATAATTTATATTGAGTACCACACCATAGTTGTCCTATTTTTGGACAGTCTGGAATAATTTAATTAAGTAAGGTAGTTTATTTATTTATTAATAAGTTATAGAAAAACAAATATTAGGTATAAAATAAAATTTCAAACATCAGCTGCCTTATAGTTAATTAGATATAGCAATTTAGAAAAGTAAATTCATTATCAAACACACATTTTGTTAGTTTTACTTATAGATCTATCTGCAAACACATATACATATATGACTTTACTATCAAAGATAATCCAGAATGAATCTTCAAAAAAATGTTTTTTAGAGCTTTTGCTAAATATAATAGTTTTTTTTTTATTTATTATTATATTACAACTACCCTTAGAAGGATAACAAGTAATAGTGATACATGATATATAAATAAAAGAATAGAGTACCTTCATTTGAAGAAAATTTTAAACTGGAGAATTAGTTTTTCAAGTTCGATTTCATAGCACAACTGCAATTAATAGAGGTTATCCATTAGATGCGAACTCATTGCATTCTTGCAAGGAGTGTACGGCAGTGATATTCGTGAGGGAGGGTCTGATATCCATGCAGTAATAATTGTTTTATAAGCCGTGATGAGTGCTTTGAGCTGTTTGAGAGGGTGGCGAAAGGACAGGCTGAGAGCTTTTTGAGGCCGTTTACTTTGCAAGCTGAGCAGGACTGTTTCCGTTACGGTCTCAAGCAAGGCTGACACAATTCTCACCCATCCTTCAGTTAATTAGGCCTCCCGGTGACTGCTCTCCGTGTCAAATAACCTCAACTTAAGCTTCCACTTTGATCTTCTTTCAACACCAGCAGAGCTCCAATCAACTAAAGAGGTTTCATTTAATTAGGACAACATGACCGGTTTAATAGGATGCTTATTGTAACCTGACGCCTCTCATAACATTGACATGTGCTCTTTCAATAAATAAAAAAGATAAAATACATATCCACATCACTCATAACTCCCATATAAAAAAAAAATTCATTTCATATTAAGTCAAAATATAGGCCAATTCTAATATTTTGGTACTTACTATTAAAATACAAGTAAAATTTCGTGGCAGTCTATTATGCTAAGGCAATTCTTTTTCACATAATTCGCAACAAGTTCATTTCCTATCTGTATCTTTCAAAAAACCGTCAAAACTTTTAATAAACTTCTCAAAATATGTCGTTCAAATCTATCGTTATTCCTCACCAATAGTCTTCATGAGTTATATATTTATATTACTTAATGCTTCATATAATGTTTTTATACATGAAGTACATGACATATTATACGATATATATATATATATATATATATTCACTGATAAAACGAAATACGATCCAAACTGGACACAATACGAGTTCGAGTTTATATCTTCTCCTATTTATTTCTCCAGTTTATTTCTGTTTATATCTTCTCCTAATTCTATACTTTAAGACCGGGTACGGTTGATGCCGGGTTGGTTACTTGCCGTTGCGTCTACAACGTGCTTGGTCTCCCATTCTCTTTTCTCCTGAAGACAGATTACCCGAAAATTTGAGTCCGTAAGTGTGTTTCCCTATCTTGTGTGTTGCTCTTTGTTAATCTCGAACTCGTATATATACATATATACATAAAAACAGAAAGAAAAGAAGAGATCATGTCATCTGAGAACCCACAATGGCATAAAAATATAATTATACACATGCATATTTTTAAAAAAATGTTGATTATAGGTAAATAGAATCTAACAATTAAATAATTCCATTATATTAGTTACATCAACTTCAAATAAAAACCCAATAATATTTTTTACTATTGTCAAATAACAACAATATAACCTTACTAAAGTTACCTATATAAAGGGTTTACAAAAATATGAAAATCAAATTGGGATACAGCATAAAAAAACTATTATAACAATTTTTAAATATTGTTACATTATCACAACTAATGAGAGAATTACGCTTGATGTTTTATGGCTAATGTTTGAATGTTGTAACAGTCAGGTCGGTACGTTATTGATATGTCCGTCGTTATGTTATAATTCTTTGCTTGTTTTCCAATGCCCACACTTATAAGGTTTTCACCATTTAGTGGTGTTCTAGGGGCGGAAATTGTTGCTCATTCATTAGTTGGCACCCATTTTAGTAATGGGAGAGCCACATTACCTGTTAATTCTACATGGGGAGTCCTAAATTTTTGCCTACTCAAGTTTATATAGACTAGGGATCATTAATGAGTGTCTGCATTGTGTAGGGTTGGGACCGACGGTTTAACGTCTCCGAGGAACGCATGCTCAGATTTCCTCACTTCCCATCTGAAAAATCGAGCGGTTAGGTGGGTATCAAACGCAACACTTACCAGTTCAGATGAGAGTATGTTAACCACTGAGCTAACCTGATCCTCTGTTATGTTATAATGATATGTGTATATAATTTTGGTTCACACCACTAACCCCTACATGAATTACTGACAGTTCAAGTTATAGTAGCACAGTAATCAAGCCGTAGAAGGCCTCTGGTCTGAAACTCCTAGTTATGACATGCACTATAGAGAGCGGATATATTCGTTAGTCGTTGGACGCCACTAATTACGTACCATGGATCCTGATACTATTATCATTTTTTTTTCCTGGACCCCATTAATCTTTCTGGACCTCTGCGGGTTTAAGTGGCAACAAAGAGACAGAAACTTTAAAAATCAAAAATCATACATATATATATATTTTAAAATTAGACCAAATTTGCTGAAACTTGTTTTTTCTAATTTCTCGAGTTTCCAATAAGACTTAGAAATTAAAATTAAGATTGTTAAAAGTTGATAAGTTTTTAATTTAAGATTTATTCCAAACCGAAAAAAGAAAAAAGCCATTTCAGCAAATTTGGTCCAATTTTTAACAATTTGCCAGGAAGGATGCTCCAAAATTTAAAATAATAATATATATATATATATATTCCTTATGGTTTTGGACTTCGTTGATTACATTACGTGTTTAATTGTAATTTTTTCTGTTTTTATATATATCAGAATGAAATACTTCTATTTAATTCTTAAATAACTTCCATTAGATGTCTAAGCATTGACGGATCAAAACCTAACAAGACACTCTAAACTAATTTAGAATGTAGCGAAAGAAAAAACAAGGGAAAAGTTTGCTACTTTAACCAATTTTTGAGAATTTTTTAAAAATAATTTTATTATAAAATTCCTATTTTAAAGGGCCCTTTTTAATTCGTTGGTTTTTGGCTATTTTTTGGTTGGGCCCTTTTTAAATTTAAAATAATAGGAAAGCATAGATACAACTTTCCAAGCACCTAATTATGATTAGAAAAAAACAAAATTTAAAACCCAATTTTTTCCAAGATCTTTAAAAATTTTTTTTAAAAGGCAAAAGGGGTTTTTATTGAAAGCCACTTTTTTAAAAAATTTGGCTTTTTTTATTTCCTTTGGGTATGGTTTATTTTTAGTTAAACCCTTTTATATAATTTAACATTTTGGGAAATGACCCGAAATGGACAAAAATTAAAAAAAGAAACATGGTTTAAAACCAAACACAGTCTTAATTTTGGTTAACTTCTTCAAGAGAAAAGGGGGAAAACGCAAGGGTACGGGGTTAGACTGTCTTTTTTTTTTTTAATTCCTTTATTTTTTATTACTTGAATTAATTATTATATAAATTTTAAAATTAATATAATATATATATATTATATTAAATAAACTGTGACACATAAACAAAAACATAACAAAGACTCACTTTTCAATATTTCAACCGCCATTACGGTCGAAATATTGAAAAGTGAGTCATTGTTATGTTTTTGTCTATGTGTCACAGTTTATTTTAAGTGTAATCTGTCCTGCCGGACAAATTACACTTATTTTATTATTTTACAAAGAAAAATAATTTGTAATGTAATACTTAGTTTTTCTGTTTCAAAATTTATACTTCTGCCGAAACCGAAACGTTGGCAATGAGAGTTTAATTTGAACCTGAAGAACTGACTCGAGTCCCGATAAACTTTAGTTTTGTTTCTATTCCAGGGTCCATACTTTATCAATATATATATACTTAATATGTATTATATATAATTATATATAAAAAGATTTCACATAAACACGTGAAATAACAATCAATGATCAAACCACAATAACAAAATGGGAAAATAAGACTAAGATCTTTCAACCAGCGGTCTTCGTCAGAGTCAAAACCTAACATATATCTTTATATATCTTTTTAAATATGTATAAATATAACAAGATTTCACATAAACACGTGAAATAACAATCAATGATCAAACCACAATATGAAATGGGAAAAAAGACTATGAGATTATCTGGAATGCTGATTACTGATCCAAATTGGATTCATGATTCACCCATTAGTAAACGGAGTTATAGATGTTTTGGGGTTAAAAGGGAGGGTCAATTATTGGAAATGAAAATATACTAGAAATGAAGCAGTGAAAGCGAACAGCCGATCCAGTTATAGTGAAATTGAAGGGACATTCCGTGGCGAATGGAATCTAACCTGTAGGAATCAGCTGTAGAAATAAAAGGGCATTACTGGAGGATTGAGGAGATTGTATGCAGTTAAGAGCAAGGAGGAGGAGTGGGAGGGAGAAAGCTTAATTAGAGGCGAAGAAATGGGAATGGGAGGGCGATGAAAGCTTGGCGAATTGTGACCAGGCTTGAGAGAGGACGTCCTCACACCAACAGGAGTCGTGTAGAGACATTACCATAATGGTCATCAAGACGTCAGATCGTGACTCCAGTCCACTTCAATGTATCACTCTATTGGGCTTTAAACGTCCTCGGCAAAGAAACTTTTGTTTCAAATGGCATTCTAATTGTTAATACTCTCATATTAAAGGAATGGTAAATTAGAATACATTTGACTTAGAATCAAATAAAATTCTTATTCAAATTTTGTGGTAAACATTACATCAGTTCAGATCAGTATCATATTCAACTTCTATCAGATCAAAAAGGAACAAATTTCAATCAAAAAGTTACAACCAGTATATGGTAATGTATATTTTTTTATTGGATCAGCAAAATTTATTACCGATTGTTGTTCGTACAGGGATGGAAAACGAGTCCTGAAGGTGTTTAGATCGGGAGGGGGCGAGAGAAGACATCATAGCTATTGATTCATTTAAAATGGATCTGACATCCTGATCAACGTATATTATTCAACAAAATTTAAAATAATAAAGGTTTACTTTTTTTTCAACTTTGAAATTCAATTTTGTTTTCTGATTCTCTTGTTTTTATAACTTTTTCTTTAGTACTATTGAATAATAATTCTTCAATTTCAAAACCCTCCAAAGAAAGGAACTGAATAAAGTCAGGGGTGGGCAACCTTTTTTGGCTCTCGGGTCACATTAACTTCAAAAATTTATCTAAAGGCACGGTCTCTATTTTTTATATTTTACCCTCCTTTTGTATGAAATAAAATACAAGTAAGAAATAAAAAACACCGAATAATTTAATTTTACATTCCTTATAAAATCAATTTTTTTTAAATATATATGACTGATTACAAAAAATATAATATTTTCTTTTCAAAATATCGGTATTTTGATTTTATTCCACTTCAATTTCCTGTGATGGCGTCAGTATGAATGCCAGTTATGTATCTTTCAATAATTCACTTTTAGATGTACAAAAAACAGTTCAAGTATCAAATATCCTTTCCATTTATTCCCTAGAATTATTGATCCTTTTTTTGATTGGTCCTTTTAATGAGCATTTTCGAAAGTTTCTTTTTTCATACTGTTCTTTCCTATCGTACAAAGGACTCAGTATATTTGTTCGGTTAGATGTCCTATCTATTATTTTGAAAATCTACACCCCCTTTATCACTATGGTAAATGTGTTATTTTGCTTTACAAAATTAACTTTCAATGACATTAATGACAATATTCTCTTTTCCAATGAATATGATAAACTCATCGTATTGAATCTTGGTTAGGGCCTTGAGCGTATACATGTGAACTTTTAACAGTTTTCACATTTTGTCTAATGACCTCAAAGATAACTTAAATCTAGAAACTAATATACATTAATTTTAGTGTATATTTATTTTTGCATTGTCTTAAAGTGATGTGTCGCTGTGTGAGAAGCAGTATCTTCTCGGGTAGGTGCCTGCATAGCACCTAGGAGGAGCAAGACGTCCGGCCCTTAGTGGATGGAAGTATTATTGAGACTACTTCTATACTGGTACTCACCCTAGTGGTGAGCCCTGGCCTAGGGAAATGGGCATTTTCCCTTTCGAGGTCGGACAACCGAGTTCGCTAGAACACTGTGGTAGTCCTTAACCAGAAATAATGTAGAGCACTGCTCCGATGATAAACCAGTGTTTCCCAAAGTGGGCGATACCACCCCCCTGGGGGCGCTGCTTTGATATTGGGGGCGGTAATGCAAAAAAGAGCGGGGATTCTATTTCCATAAATTGAAAATGTTCATGCAATATAATTTCCTAAATTTAAGTGAAAACACAACATGTAAACTTCTAGGACATGTTGTAACTAGAACATGTAAACTCGGTTTCTTAAAATTATTTGTTTTGATAAATCATTTTTATGTTAAAAGTATATTCTCATCTAAGTTTCTTTTATTGTGTATTAATTCTTTTGCAAAAATATGGTATGAAACAATACATCTATTGGATTGTAAATAAATATTCGATTAGTAATTATTTTAATTTAATTATTAAAATGTTACTCATTTGGTTATTTAGTCTAGGAATCTGATTATTAGTCAAGGGTGTTGAGTTATAGGTTTATGGACCCTTGGGGGGTGGTCACTCGAAAAAGTTTGGGAAACACTGATATACACTAATTTTAGTATTTTTTGGATCAAAGTTTCTACCACTTTTACCAATTATAAATAATTAAAGAACCTAATTATTTGTTTCTTGTTTATATTTTCCAAAAGTAAGATGGTATTTTTGTTACGCAAAAACACGATTAAGTCTGTTTAATGTACATATATTAAGTTCTATATTCATTCAAAAAAGCTAAAAAACAGACACAAATACCAAAAATTTAGTTCGCCTCTATACGCTATAAGTCTTGAAGAATTAGCGGGTCGGATTGATAAGACCAACGGGCTGGATATAGTCCGTGGGCCATAGTTTGCCCACTTCTAGTATAAAGGGATCTGTTAAGTTTCCGTGAGAATGGTCGTTTACAGTTATATTTTGCAATATGATGCAAAATACTAAAATTCAACTAAAGAATTATACATGAAAGACAGATTAGTCCGGCATGCAGTGAGGACAGCGGCTTATGCATTACCAATCGATATCTACTTTTCCATGGTTCAAACAGACTTGTTTCAAGCAGTAAATACATGTTTTTTTTCCACATCAGTCTTATACGATTAATCACTGTTTACATTCTCCTCTATTTTCAAAATATTAAACTAACACAAATGAAACTCAAATATCAGGTAAGTAATACCAAAATGATGTACACATCCACTTTTAGACTGTTAATCAAACATTCTATCATTTATTAGGCCATTATCTTTTAAAACAAATACGTTAGTCGGAAGATAACTAAGATAAGAGGCCTCCAACAGTTACCTATCTGTGTACTTCCTTCAGACTAATTCCTCAACAACACTCACGTAACTGGCTATATATATCAAAGAAAACCAACACTAGAAGACACACTACACACACAACGGGAAGTCAATATGTAATCTGACTATCTAGTTCTTTTAAAAAATCCTGAAAGAAATTAATCACAAAATCTATAGTTTCAGAAACTAAAAGAAGATATCCTAATAAAATTGGACGTTCCTATAAAATACCGAAGCATTTCTATTGATTCAGATTATTTCTTTCACCTGTCAAAATCATTCTCGATTGCGTATAACAGTGGAGGTTATGCAATAAAAAACCATTTACCAGATCGATGTAATCCAAATCAGCAAGCAGTCCAAAATGAATACAAACCTAGACTACATTCATTTCACAAAAAGTGTTTTTCGGTGGTCCTTCTATAGCTTGATATCCGCTGGTTTTATCCACAGAACATTAAGAGTTCCATCATATAAGAGACAATAAATACTATTAACATCTTCCACTACAGTACAGGTACTGATCTTTAAGAAATACGGTTTCTCTTTTCATCTCCCTGAAAAAGTTATGTACTGGATTTGAATATGTTAAACTGTTCTTATGCAAGCACTAGATCAAAGGTGGGTCACAGAAAATTTTTGAGAAGCCACAGCTTTATTCCGGGTTAGGTTAGGCTGCAGTGGCTGTCCCACTGTTAGGCCCAATACACATAGTCCCAATTTGGCCCTCTTTGATAACACACAATGAATATTCTACATGAGTCATAAAATTTGCCTCACTGAAGTACATTTCGAGTAGGGATCTTTAATGACTATCTTATATAATACAGGCTCGGTACCGATGGCTTAACGTCCTCTCCGAGGGACTACATACTCAGATTTTTCACTTCTCGTGTGAATAAATCAAGGGACAGAGTTGGTATTGAACGCCCGAATCTAGCAGTCCAGAGGCGAGCAGAACACGTTGCCACTGGGCCCTTAAGCTCTTATTATATAAAGCTTATTATTATATATATAGCCCTTTAGCTATATTAAAAGATATCAACCAATTGTATTCTTGGTCTGAATTTTCAAAAATCCTCCTCACTGCTTGTCTAGGTCATTTACATATAGTGAAGTACAATTTTTACTTTCCTTGTATCATAGTACTAACGAAAGTACTACAATATAGTAATTTATATACCTTTAAAATGTATATACCTAAAAATTTATATACCTACATACATATACATAGTTTATTCATATAAAAGTAAAAAAACATACATTACTTATAGAAAAGTACTATATTTAATTCACTTACAGTATATTACGATGATAACACAAAAGTACGATGATTACTTAACCTAGTACGGATTATCGTATTTACTTATTTTATGACACTATACTTACTTTCCTGAAAGCACTACAGTACTACTATTAGTAGTAGTACTACACTTATTTACCAACAGCAAAGTACTAAACTTACTCTACTTGCAGTATGTATCATGCTTACTTCACTTATTACAAAGTATGGTATTTACTTATTTTGTGATACTATACTTACTTTACTAGCAGTACTACTCTACTGCTAACAGATGTACTATACTTATTTAGCTATAATAGTACTAAGCTTACTTTACTTACAGTATGCATGATGCTCACTTAACCTATTATGGAGTATCGTATTTACTTATTTTATAACAGTACAATTACATTACTAATAGTACTACAATACATTCGACTTTCGATTTGCCGCACTAATAGAGACGTAGACAGGTCTGCAGACAGAAAAATCTGGAAATTGGTAACACTGATAAGTGGTAGCCTAATGGTGAGTAGGGTAGGCATATGAGAAGGGAGGATAGTTAGACTATCCTCTGCCTCACAATAACAATCATCAAATAAGGTGAATACAGTTAGCTTATGTTTATCATACATTAAAATACGTAATAATATTGCTTAAGCATAATAAAGGTATAGGTTAGGTTGCAGTGGCAGTCCCACAAGGGAACACACGTAGGCCAAGCATTGGCCCTTTGTGATACCACACAATGAAGATTGATTCTACAGTGGGAGTCCTAAATTTTGCCTAACTCAAAAGAGTAGGGATCTTTAACGAGTACCTGACATCGTACAGGCTCGGGACCGACGGTTTAACGTCCTTCTCCGAGGGACGACGTGCTAAGATTTATTCACCTCCCGCGTGAATAAATCGAGGGCCAGGTGAGGATTGAACCCCGGTCCTATCAGTTCAGAGGTGAGCACGTACTCGTAACCACTGAGCTAGCCTGGCCCCCTAATAAAGGTATAGTGTGCTTAAGATAAATTAATTGGAGTCGCCTAGGCCACTCGATCTCATTCTGCCCTCAATTATGCTATTCGATAGAAAAAAAAGTACAGAAACTTGAAAGTACAGTTTCTTCAAGTACAGAAACTCAAGGGTCGAGTGTGCACTTATTTTACCCATATCATACTTCTAAACTTAATTAATTTATAGAAAAATACCATAATTACTTTTCCATAGTCTGTACGATGATTAAATATTTATAAAAGTAAATATCACATACGCATCTATATTATACATAGATAATTCAAAATACTCGTATAGCTAAAGTTGGATTAGATAAATCAGGAATTTCTAACTCAAAAATATGTTGTGCCTTTAAATAATGTGCCAACAAAAGAAAACCACTACAAATAGTAAATTTACCCAATATAATTAGATTTTTTCTTAGTATCGGTTGTAGTAAATGATTCATTATAAAATGGGTTTGTAAATATGTGTCTAATTTATAAGAAAGGTAGTAAAATGTTCCCCAGCAATTGCAACTGTATCGAGTTGACAAACCTATAGTTTATAACGGTAAACCACAATGTGCAAACCGAGATCAAAGAACGTCAGTCTGGTGAAACTTACTCAGCACCTTGGTGACCACAGAAAAAACCAGGCCAGTCAACCGCGCAGTAACCTACCTACACCCACCTCCCATTATCACCTTTGTCTCGGAACAACTTATGAAAAACAATCCCTCGAGAAATCAATTAGGCCAATCAAGCCTGTTGAATTAGGCACTATACATGAGCTCTTGGCGATAACAGGTCATTCGATACGAGCATCTAGATAATATATATATATATGAATAATAATCAAAATAACACTTGGATGTAATAGATGTTATCAACAATTCTAGAAACTTCAATCAACCAGGTTAACAAGTATTTATTATTTTATTAGTTTCCAAATTAGTCTCATTGTGGTAAATTAATCCATATATATATATATATATAGTTGGCTACACTGTTTGAGTGCTTCAGTTCGAACGCCAAGTCAGTCGTTATCAGCCTTTGGAGCGATTCACTTCTTTTCCTGAAGACGAGGACATCGACATATAGTAGTGAGTTCAGTGGTTTCCTTTCTATGTGTTCTTTTTTAAATTCTAGTTTATATATATATATATAACATTTGATTTCAGTTAAGATTTGACTCTGACGAAGACCGATTGTTACGGTTGAAAGATCTTAGTCTTTTTTTCTAATTTCGTAATGTGGAATAGTTTCTTTGGGAAAGAGCACAGCGTTGGAAGTTTCTTCCACTTCTCTCAGCACGGTTAGAACCGAGATACATGAATAGGCTCCCGCTGGTAGGGTATAACCATTTAAATGGTGTCGAGTGCGCAAAAATGACATGCTATGAGATAAGTTTTTCAAATTTTGGGAAGAAGGAAAGGTTTCAAGGAATCAAGTGATATATGAGTAGGGAGGCTGGGAGGCACAGGAATATTTTTACTGGCCAAAAACATGTTTATTGGAGTCGCCCTTGATAATATCTGGTCTCACATATACTGTTTTTGATGTGTGAATCTAATTCAACTGTTCCTGTATCATTCTGATCGCTAACCAACACTCTGAACGCACAATATCCCGGATGCACTTGGCATTGTCATCGGTTCTTGCAATGAAGGCTTTCCTCAATGTGATTCACCATCTATTGACTCTTTTACTTCTAAATATTTCTTAAACCAACCGAAAAAAATCTGGACCCTTGACAAAACATTTTCCCCATATTATTATCAAAGTGTGCATAGTTTTTATGTACAGTGTCTAAGCTTGAAACAAAATTTGATAAAACACTGCTGATCGAAATGAATAAATGTAAAAATGAATGTAAATTTTTAGAAGATACCACGAAAACTACTTACCCGAGAACAATTACTAAACTAAATGACTCTATTAATTCCATACTCGTACTGAACCCGCACAAAAAAAACTTCAGAAAAATATGGGTCAATTATTCAACAATATATATATAATATATATATATATATATATATAAACTACATTAATATAAAGAACACACAAAAATGAAACAGAAACTCACTACTATATTTCGATGGAAGATAGAAACGAATAGCTACACAGGCAGACCACGACTGGCCGGTGGTCTTGAAGAAACACTCCAACAGTGTAGCCAACTTATGGAGGGATGGAAGGCAAGGATAGATAAAGAAATAAAAGAAAAATAAATTATAACAAATGAAAACAAATATATATATATAACAAAATTAAAGTTTATCAGGATTTTGTCAGTTCTTCAGATTCAAATTAAACTCTCATTGCCAACGTTTCGGTTTTGAATAAAAATTCGGTTTTAAAGAACTGACCGAGTCCTGATAAACTTTAATTTTGTTTCTATTTCACGGTCGATACTTTTATCAATATATATGTACATTTCGTAAGTTATTTAAGGTCTCGAAATAATTTCTTCTTTTATTCATCTAAACGTCCACGAATGTTTGTTAGGCTGGATCCGATATGTTTCGACTGGTCTCCAGTCATCTTCAGGGTAATTATATAAATTGTAAAGTATTTAGTGATGGTTCATTCCAGCCAGTAAATCCTGCTTTCAGGACTAGCAAACACGTTACAACCCTGACTCTAAACAGTGCTTTAATACTATCACTAAACATTTAACTTGACGCTAAATACCAGTCAACATTGAGGTACTTAATATATTTTTTTCAATAAAGTCGATAAAAAGAAGCCAAAAAGGCATATTTACAGTAAAAAGTTATTTATAATTTCAAAATTATCCTGATGTTTCATTTGGCATTGACAAATACCGTTTTCATTGATAGGTAACATACAACACAGTAGATACATAAATCCAGTTATTATTGAGTTGGAGTGCAGTCAAGAGACGGAATCGGAGTTGATCCTTTCAAATATCCTTAAGTCGGAAACGGATGATCAGCCCTTAGTAAAATCATCATATAAATAATAATTAAATTCTGTTGCTATATTTATATAAAAAAAATATATAACACAGAAATAAAGTTCTGAATATTATTTAAAAAAATGTCTAGTAAGTAAAACTATGAGAGATGTGAAAAGATGAAATTGGCTAGCTGTGGGGATAGAGATGAAGATCTGTGAAAGCGGGCAGTTTAACAGATAGCGGATTCCCACGGTGATCTAGCCCTGACAAGATAAAGCCAATCTCGAGTAATAAGTGGGTGAACAAGAGGCCTCCAGCAGCCGAGAGTCAGGCCTCCATCTCCAAGTCCTCGAGCGATTCAAAACACTTCTCACATGAGCTCAGCTCACCGGATAACAACTCTCTTATCATATATATAAATGTTATCTCTTCCGTATTAACAGCAGGAAGAACAGTGTTTGGGCTTTTATTATGAGAAAAAAGGGAATTTGAAATGGAGATTATATAATCATCACACCTTAAATGCCTGGGTAAATATAAAAAAAAGTAACAGTTAGAGGAACAAATGAGCAGAATCACCATCAGATAACAGATGACTGCAAGGAAAGATGAGAAGTACACAGCATTCATATGACTAGGATTACGCATTAGCAATAGACATCTAAAATCGATGAGCAGAAAGGCGTACAAACAAGGGAGCACAATCTATATTACACTATTATCAAAAGTTATTAGAAATGATCATAATCGTCATGTAACCATTCATGACTGAATAGAATGATCAGAGAAAGTAACGATTAAAAGATCAGTATCCTATCAGAGTATTGACCATGAGGACAAGTGAATAGGACAGGAAAGCAACCACATGAGTAGAATAAATATTTAACTATTGAAGCATGTGTAAACGATTCCAGTTTGTTTTAATCAATATTACTAATTAATTGTTCATAATTTAATAAAATCAGTATTTAAATTGAAGAATTGTAGGGTAAAAAGTTAATGAAATAGTCTCCACATATAAAAATTTAATGGTATAAACAACGCATTTCAAACACGTAGTGTTCTTCCTCAGGCATTAACTAATGCCTGAGTAGGGATTTACCCTACAATGAGTAAATGCCACATCATAAGTGATTGCACTACATTAGAACTATTGAAGAATGTGTAAACGATTCCAACTTTTAATCGATAATTCTGATTAATTGTTCATCATTTAATTGATTTTTTGTTTCTTGTAAAGTTTTGTGTTGTTCAATACGAATTTTTAACTTGCTTACGTAAGCCCTGGTTTGACATAATAGCAAATGATTCACTAGTATCAGTATTCATTATTTAAATTAATACTAATTATTAATAAGTTAAATTATCGGCATGTTCTAGTCTGCTATTACGCGTTTTGTAGGGTAAAATGAAAAAAAAAATACTTCAAAACCTGTTCTTTTTCATTACTTCACCTAAATACTAGTTAAGTTATAAATTTCTTTAAAAGTACTAACCACAGAACTTTGAAGCTGTTGGTATAAAAATTCCAACTTAACTGTAGCTCTGAGTTAATATTTATTATTTCAGATTGATTCAAACATATTTAAATGTTATTCTTGTGTTTATAATATAAATAGCAAATTCGTTATGAACTGCCTTACGACTCCCAAACTTAGGAAATGAAGAATTGTCGAAATTTTGCTTTGTGGGGGTTTATCTGTTGACAGTATAAACTTAGAGGTAGGGAACTAACTTATTCTAAAGCTATCTTGCTATTAGTATTAAATTAATTTTTTTTTTTTTAATAATGTTTGGCAGAAGAATCCAATATTTCAGAGTCGATTTGCCTTAGACCACGACTTGACAAAGCATACAATGCTTTTGTGATTTATAATCAAGATTCCTTACTGAAATCGCGACATGCCGCAGCAAATTAAAGATTCTTTGTATCTCAGGATCTGAAAGGATGTCGAACGAGTACAAATGAAAACTTTAACTCACTTTCAGACTATCAGCATTTGCTAAAAAGATGTATTCTCAAAAGTAAATTGAAGGTTTTTAGGTTTCTTTATCTTCTCAAATCGGTAGTGATCATCGTTTTGCCATGACTATCGAGTTAACGAGGAGGGCATTTACCTAGCTTAAGGCGACTTGAATCCGAAACACAAGTGACAGAAACAGGTTACTTTATTTTAACATACAAGTTATATTCCAGCCCAAACTTGCAAAATAAGTCTGCTACTTCTAAGTTCAAACTCCCAAAAGGATAAACCCCCCCCACAAAGAAAAATTTCGACAATTGTTCATTTCATAAGTTTAGGAGCCAAAAGACAGTCCCCCAATGAATTTACTATTCATATTTTAAATAAATAATATGGACATTAATAAATCTTAACTCGAGAGCTGGTCAGCGTGGAATTTTTATACCAACGGCTCCAAGTCAATGGGTTTAGTACTTTTAAAGAAATTTACAATGTAAGTAATGTAGATGAAAAAATGAATTTTGAAGGATTTTTGTTCATTTTTCTATTGCAATATTCGTAAAAATAACAGACTAGGACATAGTGATACTTTTTAATAGGATTTCATTTAGCGGAAAACTTGTTTTCTATATTGAATCGACGAGCACAATAAAACAATAGAAGGAAGGTAAATAAAAATGAAAATGTGAGAAAAACATTGCGCTGCTTTGTTCAAAATCTTTCATGAGAACTAACGGTCCACTGCTGGTCAAGTTTTTACCAACAATTTGTTTGCATGTTGCAATAATTAATTTCAATGATGGGAGATAGCTGCGATTTCTTTCAAATTTTTTATTCTTTTTAATATGCTTTTAACAACTTGTTTTACATCTGTCCGTATATACATAATTGAAAAAGTATTTTGGTTTCTGGATGATTCTAAGGGATAAGTAAAGCCCTTTTCACTATACATTCTGATGTTTTGAGTCCCAATTCACCGCCCATACATGTTCGTAAGTCAAGGTGTTCGTAGATAAGGTAAAAAGATTTCATATAAACACGTGAAATAATAATCAATGATCAAACTACAGAGTTTTTGACTGTGACGAAGACCGCTTGTTACGATTGAAAGATCTTAGTCTTGTTTTCCCATTTCATATTGTGGTTTGATCATTGATAGGTAAGGTAGTGTATCTACTGAAAGATAGTCGGAGCCAATCATAACCCTTCAGCTCCCAAGTTTGCATTTCTGACATATCTCTATGATAGAGAGACTAATAAATATATAGGTTAGGTTAGGTTAGGTTGCAGTCCCACAAGGGAACACACGTAGGCCCGAGCATTGGCCCTTTGTGATACCACACAATGAAGATTGATTCTACAGTGGGAGTCCTAAATTTTGCCTAACTCAAATGTATTTAGAGTAGGGATCTTTAACGAGTACCTGACATCGTACAGGCTCGGAACCGATGGTTTAACGTCCTTCTCCGAGGGACGACGTGCTCAGATTTATTCACCTCCCGCATGAATAAATCGAGGGCCAGGTGAGGATTGAACACCGGTCCTATCAGTTCAGAGGTGAGCACGTAACCACTGAGCTAGCCTGGCCCCCTCAATAATAAATATATAAGAAAAATAAATGAGTTATTTTTAACTACAAATAAAGTTCTTGCATTAAACTTTTATTGAACATAATTATTTTTAACAAAAAAAAAAAAAAGATGAATGAAGTGTTATCGTAAAACTTGAAGATCCGACATTGAGGCAAGAATTTTCGCACTATCAAAAGCCTTTTTTTTTTTGGACTGGTCTATAAAACATAAAACAAACGAATAAAAATAAATGAAATCGTGCATACTTATAACGAGGTAAACATCAGATCTTAGATTCTGATGAAGACCGCTTGTTACGGTTGAAAGGTCTTATTCTCTTTTCTTTTTCTTAGTATGGTTTAAACGTTGGTTTTCATTTTTACTTGTTTATTGTGAAATCTTGTTGTAACGAGGTAAATGGAAAGTGCATTTCTTGTTTTACGAAAGTATATTCAAATAACGCAACTTTCTTCATCATTATACATACTAGTTAGTATTGTTGGTACCACAGAAGTTGTTAGTATAACTTAAATTATTATAAACCACCTTACATCGTATTTCTTCACCTTACTCATCCACTTTCGGAATAACTCCATCTTTCACAGAGTGGTGACAACTAGTTGATGACTGAATTTTTTTATTTTGACAATGTTTTATTTTGCAACTTATTCCATTATTATGATCATTGTCAATTAAATATTCGTAATCATTTTTCAGTCCAGTTACTATAGAGTACTAGTGTATTTTTGAATTCATAGTAAGACATCTATATTGAATATAACGATTTTATTCAAATCATGTTTCGTTCCGGTCGAAAGGCTTATTTAAATTGAATAGGGGTTGAACAGGCTTAGATTAAGGGAGGGCAGGGGGGGGGGTTGTATAAAATAAGTGTTGAAATAGATTTGAACATCCTGCCATTGAGAAGCAAACCCTCGACATGTCGACAAAGAGGGGAAGCTTCACCACTTCTATCCTTTCCATTTGTATCAGCTTAGTCTCAAGCCGACTGGTCAAGTTCGCTAAACGTTTTGCAACTCGTATTGGCATTCACGACTTGCTATGGCTTTTACAGCAAGCAGACCTCATAGAAAGCATGCCTGGTCAAAACAAGTACAAGTCGTGAATCACTACCGTTCACAAAGCTCACTAATACGTGTCCGGTATGATAATGATGAGGAAATACTTTAAATTATTATAAACCATCTTACCTTGTATTTCTCCCCCTTCACTCGAACTTTCGTAACACTTCCATCTTTACAAAGTGACAACTAGATAACGACTCAGAGTTATGTATTGATACTATTTTAGGTGTGGTCTCTAATCGGGGTTCGGTCAATTTTCCAGGATAAAAAATCAAACTCTCGTTGCCAACGTTTCGGTTTTATTTAAAACCTTTTTCATAGCGAGAAGTAAGATTTTTTTCTTATACAATATATCGTATAAAATTCTTACTTCTGCCTATGAAAAAGGTTTTAAATAAAACGGAAACGTTGGCAACGAGAGTTTGATTTTTTATCCTGGAAAATTGAACGAACCCCGATTAGAGACCACACCTATTCTATCCAACGGTCGATATATTACTGGAGATATTATTTTATTTAACAAGTTCATTAACGATCAATAATAACACACAGAGAAAAAGCCACACTTACTAACTCAAATCTTCGGATAATCCGTCTTCAAGAGAAAAGAGAATGGGAGATAAATGCTAATTTATCCAATTTTAGATAAAGTGCTAATCTTCCACACTCTTATTCGTTATTGAAAAATTCTTCGTTTTTGAACTTTTTTATGTCCAGTTTGGATCGACTTTCCTATTTTAAAGTGAGGTTATTTTATTTTTTAAATACGTTTATTATTTTATTTATTACCTTTTCATATGCAAACAGAAGTTAGTGTAAACTACTGACTAAATCACTTAGAAAAAGACTAAGAGGCAGGGAAGACAGGAAAGACGACAACAAAAACAACAAAATTAAAGAAATATTTTTGATAAATAATGACAACGAATATATAATAATAATACTTTTTTAAGTTGAAACAGAAAAACACTAAGTCAACCTAGTTGTTACTCCAGGAAGATGAAGTTATTCCAAAAGCTTACTAGTAAAATGCGCAAAATACGAGGTAAGATGGTTTATAAAAATTTAATTACTAACGATCTTTAAGGTACAATACTAATAGTTTGTTTAATCACCAAGAAAGTTACGTTATTTCAACATGCTTTCTTTAAAAAAAAAATTATTCAGGCCTATCACACGATTTCTACTTACCTCATGGTAATATACATTTCTTCAGAAATTTCAATATGCTTTCTTTAAAAAAAATTATTCAGGGGTATCACACGATTTCTACTTACTTCATGGTAATTAATTTCGTCAGAAATTAATGCTTACGAAGGTAGGCTGGTCCACATAACATTTTTTTCATATATATTTTAATTTTTTTTCTGAATGCATAAATACATAAAACTTGAGATGTTTACTGTGGCAACCTGTTTTAATATAGTCAGCTATAGAAAACGTTTATTTGTTCTTTTTTAAATGTTTGGACACGGAATGGTAATGACTGGTATTTTTCATTTCTTTCACAACATCCAAGACTAGAAAACTCAAGCCAGGAGAATCATTTGGGCCGGAAAAATTTACCACATTAGCCAACTGTAGAGAAAGTGCAAATCTTCCACACTGTTATTCGTTATTGCGTAGTAAATTTCTCTAAATATCACGCCCTTGACAATTAAGTCTAGTGGCTAATTTATAACATCACCGAGAGTTTCATAGTTCACATAAGTTATATTAACTTTGGATTTTGATATTCAATTGGATGACAATTACAATTACATTGTCTGCGTGAAGACTAATCATTGATAATATCTGAAACCTGTTTTGATCTACTATGAACCTGGGCCTTTCGGCTGAAACACGTAAATCAAACCCTCTCGACTAAATACATTTTACTCTTTTGCCACCCTCAACGTGACTACTTCGCTGAGGGGTGAATATCACGGAGGCAGGCACACGATTCTATGCTGTGGGGTGAACCTCACGGAGGCAGGCACACGACTCTACGCTGTGGGGTAAACCTCACAGAGGCAGGTACACGATACTACGCCGTGGGGTGAACCTCGTAGAGGCAGGCACACGATACTACACCGTATATCAGAGCTTTTTTAATCTCACATCAGCACCTAAAGTGAAATGATAACAAAACTAATTCAAATAAAACCTTGGTATTTTTACTAGTCCATTTGAGATGGTAATTACTGACTATTGATCCTAACGTGGAAGGAAAAGACGGGATTAGAGATATACCAATATTAGCAAATTGAGAATAAGCAAAAGAAAATAGTAATACAAATACAAAAATATAGGTCAGGTTACGGTAGCCTTCCCGAGATAGAACACACATAGGCTCTCTGTAGTACCACATAATAAACATTCCACATTGGGAGGCTTAAATGTTGCCTATCGAAAGTGAATTTTGAGGAGGGATCTTTAACGAGTATCTGACAACGTACAGACTGGATACCAACAACTTAACGTCCTCTCCGAGAGACAACTTGATCTGATTTTTTCACCCAACATGTGAAAAAATTAAAGGCTATCGAAACCCAATATATCAGGACCAGAGGCGAACATGCAAGACACTAGGCTACCCTGGCTCCTTTTGTAAAGTATAAAAATATACAAAAAAAAAACTAACTCCCTTCTCAAGATAATGTTTATAAAATATACCATAAGCAGCTCCAGTTTTAATGTTGCCAAATATCATAGAAAAAAAAACATGGGACTATGAGAATAATACAGTCGAAAACATAGTGAACAACTATGTGAAACATAGTGAAACTGCATTCTGTAGTTTCAATCAGTAAATTTCTAGCAACCATTATGACCTATGCAAGGCAATGTCCATTAATAAACACGGATTGCATCGATTTTTCAATATTATAGATAAAGTGCCACCTCATTAGTATGAAAAAAGGTCTAGAACGGAAGACAGCGTGGTAGTATTAAATAGGTGTGATATACCATTGAAACCATTGAAGAAGAAGGTTCATACAAAAGAAGTTTTGAGAAGAATCAATGCTTTCTTCATTAGATTTCATCTATACTACACATTTAAAACTACGCTTTTAGCATGTAACCTGCAACACACTTTACCTGTTAGACCACACCTTACCTCAAGACCGGTTACGAGAATTCACAACAAACTTTGCATTTGTTCGTGGTTCAACTGTCCTGCAACAACATTATTCATTGCTTCTGAACACTTATCCTGAACAAGCAGTTCAGTGAGAATGCATTACAATTTTTAAACTGGCAAGAAATTAATGTTCAAACCTGACAGGAGTATTTTGACTTCAAACTGCATAGCCAGTCATTAAAGCCAATATATTTGAGTGAATGTAGGGTATTTTTTTTTTGGAGGGTTGGTTGGCAGTACTAAAAAGGTGACAAGGAATAAATAAATTGACATTAGAGAGATAAAAGATCAAAAATTAGACCGGAGACCGTTTCAATGAGATCGTCATCATAACGGTTTACCCATCGAATAGTTAACAAGATCATCAACAATTCCACATAAAGGCTTTAATAACCCTGTGGTGGAATTAAAACCACTCCTCTGATTGGTCCACCTGTCACTCTCAATACATTCCGGTCCAATCAGATCCACCGGTACTTTCCACTTCAAACAAATAGCCCACATCTGATTAAAACAGAGAAACTCTTCTAACGAACCCAACCTTGCATCGACCCTATTAAAATTCATCACGAACTGCAAATTATAGCGGCATCGACTTGGCCATTATCTCCAGCCTGATAATAGAGCAATGTTACCTTTTAAAATATCAAGGTCTCCAACACTCTAATTAAAGGAAACACCCAAAAATAGTTCGCAGTAAACAAAGTTCAAATTACTTTTACCAACAGGACAATATGGTACCTTGGCTAATTAGCAGTATCAACTAGGATGGGATTCGCAGAGGTTATTTGATCAAATGATATGTTACGTGAGTTCACGGAACAGGATACAGTTTTTTTATACAAAACCATTACCTTGTCAAATACTAATAGAACACGAATACTACAATTTCAATGTACAACATTAATCTTAAAAACGAGGCAATAATTAATAATAATTATATAATGTGATCTTGTAAAAATCAGATACCGTGATAAAAGAATAAGTTATGTACAAAAAAGATATTTTCTTTGAAGAGGTAAGTGTTTACTACACTGGGTGCACAGTAAAGGCCAGGCAGGGCTTGCATAGTATTACATAAATATGATGACCTTGCAAAAACCTATTTTGCGAGTTCATATAGATTGAGAAATCTTAACGGAATTTGTCAGATAAATGGTCTTTATTTTTGGGTATATTGTCATGAAGAACAATTTACGAGTAAATTTACTACAAGGAATGCTTAATGAATACTTGATTTTGTGAACAAACTTCCCCTGTTGATTCCCCATTGGGAGTAGTAAATTTGACTTCTTTAAATTTTATTGGACTAGGTAACTGTACAACTCGAGACAGATAGTTTTATATTAATTCTGATAGATGGCGTTCACAAAATTTTCCATGATCATAGTGGGGTTCAAGGGGTTCAATACAAGGGAAGGCAGATCTGCTAAACGAGATCTGAACATTATACAGAATGAAGTACTTTCCGTTATTAGTAACAAATCATGGTATTAAATTTTTTAAGTAGAAGATGAAAAATTTTTGTGTTTTTACAACGAATAAAACATCAAACATTCGGTTTCGAGACCATGTGAAATTATATCCGTTAGAAAAAAACAGCACTTAATAAACTGAGACAATGAAAGATTGAAAATTAGCAATGCAGAATCAATCTTGTAATGTGTCACACCCATGATTAAAATCTGTGCCAATTAACCCGTTGTGGAAGACGGGACATATTTGTGTCATATTTTAATGAGCTCCAAATATAACTGAAACAACACAGTGCTGTCGAATTTATAAGTTGTTTGTTTTTTTCTGTTTCCCAATGCCCACACAGTTATAGGCTTTGACCTTTTATTGCTGCTCCAGGGCTTAAAGTGTCCTCATTTATTATTTGGCATTCATTCTAGTAATGGACAAGTCACATCACAGCATGATTCTACATAAAGAGTCATACATTTTGCCAATTTTTTAGTCATAAAGATTCCCAACTCTATGTATTTAGGTTAGGGATTTTTAACCTAAATACCTGACATCATACAGGCTTAACGTTCTTTCTGAGTGACGACGTACTTAGATTTCTTTCACTTCCCGCATGAAGAAATCGAGGCTACATTGAGAATCGAACCCAGGATCTACCATTTTAAAGGTGAGCACCAAGCCACTGGGCTACCCTGGCTCTTTCAGTTCAATTTATATAAGGACAAATACTTAATAACACTGCCTGGTCATAGAAATAGATTAATTAATTAATTAATTAATTTTAAAAACATCCCTTTCATTCTCTTTAACATCACTATAGTGATAAAACATAATCTTCTAATGCTAATCTCTATTTACTAATAGCATAATTAATTAATATTGTAAAAAAATAATATAGCATAATACTTATTATAACTGTAATTAAAAACCTAAAAACCGCGTGACTTCGCATGGCTAAGCAAAAATCAACAATATAATAAGTAATTTAGAAGGTTTTTTGGCACTGCTTACTTATGTATGTTTTGTCTTACTTATGTTGTGGAGTATTTGCAACAAAATCAAAGTGAATTAAAACTGTGGAACTGAACGATAAAAGAAGAGACAAATATAATTCATACAAGTATATGAAAGTTATATAGAATTCATTATGAATTTAAGACAAGATTAACTTTTAACTATTATTATTGTTTACATTTTGGTTCATAGCTTCACAATCAGAATGAAATATAAACGAATGAACTACTATAAGATATAAAAGTGAAAAAAAAAATATTAATATTAAACTACTGAATGAGAATATTTGCAAAAATGATAAGAGAAAGTCATAAACAAAAGGTAAACGCATATTTCACATAATAACTATTTTTAAGATTTCGAGGGTTTAAAAATATTCAGGAGAAAAATGTTCCTCTTGAATATGTAAAGAATAAAGATTGTTATCAACCATTTGTTTCAGATTTTCTCTGACTGAATTAAATTAAAAATATTTTTGTATAAATAGTTTGTTAACAGATTTGTCATAAATCATTAGTTGTGCAATCCGTAATTGTGTGGTATTTACTCATTCTGAGGTAAAATGGATAAACAAACAAAAGTCTCTACACAAATGAAGTTCTATTCAACAACAACAACGCGTTTCGAACACTTTGTGTTCATCATTAGGAAGACACCAAAGGATGTGGAGCTGAAGGGTTGGTCCAGTGAAAACTTTGTTGGAGTTGTTTTCATTGGACCAACCCTTCAGCACCACATCCTTGGTGTCTTCCTGATGATGAATACAAAGTGTTCGAAACGCGTTGTTGTTGTTGAATAAAACTTCATTTGTGTGGAGACTTTTGTTTGTTCATTGATTTTACCTCAGGAAGATTTGTCATAGTTTTTATTGCTCATGACGATTTACAGATATACAACACACATGAAGAATGCATACATGAAACATGAATAGTTTGATTCATCCAGTTTTAGAAAATATTTGATTTTCTAAATTGCTGGGGAGGGGATCTATCTTAAAACCCGAGGATGAGTACGATAAAAAAACAAAAGAAACTGAAACTACAATATAATTGTCATATAGATACATTCATTTTTTTTACAAACAAGACGGACAATTTTATTACAAAAATACTGTTAAACGAAATTTTGAAGTTGAAATTTGTCATTGGAATACCATAGATTATGGAAAAAAAAGGAGTTATATTTTCACTGAAAGAAGAATTTGGCAGCTGAAGAGTGTTTGGAAGACCTTGATTTACCCAAGGTCAGCCTTTGTTTACCTTCGGGTAGCAAAACGGAAAATGCAATATATCTTGACCCCTTTCAGCAGGCCAGTAACCTCTCAAGGATAGAACCGCACTTCTAGAATATCACGACATCTTCAAAAAAGTAGTGAAAGATTTACCTATTCGAGTTCACAAATAACGTTCACATTTATAGTGTTATTTATCCTAGACTAGAAGCACTAGAAAACCAGCTGTTTTGGAATCACGTATTCGGTAGCGATTTTGGCTGAGAAAAATAAATCCAAAAATGTTTCTATTTCCAAAAAATACATAAATTTTATTTTCCAGTAAGCAAGTTTAGTATGAGCTAACAAATAAATTCACTACTTCACAATAATATGACGAATGTGACATTTTGACTTCAAAAAGTCA
Source organism: Hermatobates lingyangjiaoensis (assembly GCA_026182355.1). NCBI lineage: Eukaryota > Metazoa > Arthropoda > Insecta > Hemiptera > Hermatobatidae > Hermatobates > Hermatobates lingyangjiaoensis. Next base: position 557,681 of record JAPFBL010000342.1, read on the forward strand.
CAAGGTTGGCGTGTGGATTAGTTTCTTTTACATATCGCACTAATTTAATTAGCTAAAGCTCCCTAATCAAGCTAAGTAGTGATATTAGATCAAATTACAAAGTATAATTCTCCTTTGTTTATAATTTTGAATATGTGTGGATCACACCCCTAAGTAACATAACTATATTAACCATTTGACCTTACTAGATCCTAAAACAATAATTTACTTTTATCCATAATTTTTAATATGTATGGATGATATCCTAACTGAAAAACCTATTTATAACTATTCTATAACAATTTAATTTTAGTAGATCGTAAGAAATAATTTCTTTTAAAAATATATTTTTGAAATAATTTTTGAGACTTAGATTTCACAATAATGTATTGATTTCTTTAATTATCACAACGTTTATGGAGATCACATACAAAAGTATAATTATGCCACTTTGGTTACACATATCGCATCCCAAAATAATTGAACTTTCGGGTACTTTTATGAATTATTTGGTAGGATCTCTACCATGTCACGAGCTACCTTAGTAATGGAAAAGTTACTTTTTTATCCCTAGATTGTTTCAAACTATAGTAGATCACTTGCAAAAACAATTGACATTTGCAAATCATTATGATAATGTGTACTATTTGACAAAGTAGACTAAACATTGTTATTATACCTCTTTATACTAAATAATATAAAAATGAATACATTAAAACATGTTAATGATCGTTCAAGTTTCAGACGTAGGAAAATTCCCCAAAATCCCTGCGGTCAAGTCTAGCCTACTTCTAAAACTGCTTAACCAATACGTGAGGAGTTTCCGATTTGCCTGACAATAGATCAAATTACTCGGAGTTCTAAACCTGCTCTAAATATACCTATTCATGAACTCCTTTCGACCTTGGCTGCAGATAAAAAAATGAAGAAGGTGCAACATGGACTCACCCAACTTACTCCAATACGCAGTAAAATAGTAGAAAAAACATATTTAAGAAATTTAAATATATTTGATACCAATTCTAATCTGACTTGCTTATAAAAAGAACTATAGATTACATTCCAGATTAAAATTTCATGGTACATATAAATTCAAACTTTCTTCAAATCCTGTTAGATTCATTTTCAGTTTTGATCATAATAAATCCAAATCACAAAAACTGAATCGGTCAAATACAATAATTACGTTTCAGTCCAACATACGAGGTACTATTAGTTATTTGATTTTTCACATGATTTCAAACTAGATTTCCGAGTCAAATTTGGGAAGGTGTAGCAATTTTAAATCACTGCAAAGGGAAACGAAATTGATTTCAATCCCACCGTGTGAAGTAACCCTAACAACAAACAACAAAGGTTGTTGTTATCACTGGACCAACCCGTCAGCACCACATCCTTGGTGTCTTCCTGATGATGAACACAAAGTGTTCGAAACGCGTTGAATAAAACTTCATTTGTGTGGAGACTTTTGTATGTTTATCCATTTTACCTCAGAATGAGTAAAAACCACAAAATTACGGATTGCACAACTAATGATTTAATGATATTTTTGTATCACACACTCACCAGATAACGTACATATAGGGATGAAAAGTAATGAAGAGGGATAAAGAGTGATACTGTTAGGATAGGGAGTGATATCTGATAGAAAAAGAGAGAGGGATAATAAGGGAAGAAAAAATTGGTTGGATCCCTCCTTCCTGTTAATCAAAACACCTTTAGTTTAAAGTCTCCCTCTCTCTCTCTCTCTCTTCAGCTTTTGATTTCTCACCCTCCTCAATATCACTCTATCTCGTCTTTGTAACCCTCTCTCGCTCTGATCCATGATTAGAGTAATCCAGAATGTATTGCTTTTCCATCAAGGACAAAGATTTTTGGAATTATCTTTTCATGTCTATCTATGCAGCTTGAAATATTTTTGGTAAAAACTGTAATCAAATTGGTGAATAAATTACACTAATCTTAAATGCATATTTATGTCAGAAATGATAACTTTTATGGAGTTAACCAATCCATAACAAATGTTTCAGTCAAAAAACTTTCCTTCCCTGTTTCTCCCAAACCTGCTTTCAAATCAAATAGTGATTTTATTGCGGAAAATATATTTAAAGGTGGTTATAAGGTTGTTCGTCAGAGGAGTTAAGGTGTGGAGAAAAATCATAGTTATTACTATATTTATAATAGTTTTAGATTTTAATCAGTAACTTCTTTATTGATTCAGATTAAAAATCCGATTTATTGCTCCTTCTTGGTTCAGACCTGAATTTAAATCAGATCTGATTATCTGATCCTATCTTTTGATTAGAATTTTTTTTCACTAAATCATATACCATAAAAAATAATGATTCATTCAGAATAGCAATATAAATGCGTATGATGAGACGAGGTTCTTCATTGGTTTGCTATTCTTAAGAGATAACAAAACGAACGTTGCAACACAAATTCAGTCAATTCAGCCACAAAACTAGCTAAAATTCAACTTCATCTAAACTTTTTGTCTTCAAAAAAAAAAAAAAAAATCTTTATCGAAACTTTGACGAACTTATATGTTTTGTTGTTACCTGAATCCATTATTAATATTCTTTGGATGTTGGTTGAATAAACCAAAAACTTTATAATTACTCGTACTCTAAAAGTCGTACATCTTAACAGGTAACAAATATATAACCTTGGCGTTGAAATGTTCCCCATTGTTTTTTGTACGACTTTGCATAATAGCAAAACTAGTTTATATATCAATGTATTCTAATTTTTCTTGTCTCCTGGTTTAATTTTAATATGCGTATGAAGAACTACGGGATACTGCGAATCGAACCAACATAACATATCTCTGACGACTCAATTATGTGACTTTACCAACTGAGAAATATATTTACTCCATATCATTGAATTTAGTTACTACTGAAAGGAAACTACAACGTTCACTACATTCTATTTTAAAAAATAAAATATAGCATATTTTATAGAAAAAACTGTATTATTTCTATTCTTAAAGAGCTTAGAACATAAACTATTTATAGAAGACATATTATGTCTCTATACATTGTACATTTTATAGAAAAGGCTATGATATGTCCTTTCTACGGACTTGACATAGTTAATATAATATAACATAGTTCATAGAAGAGAGTATAGTATAATATATCATATTGTATAGAATACACTATTGTATGATATAATTTATTGACTATATTATATAAATTATAGAAGAACTCATAATACTCATACTGTATGTTATAGAAGAGACTATTACTATATAGAAGAGATTATTACTATTCTACAAAAACTCATAATATAGTATATTTAATACAAGAAAATATGTTACGACTATTCTACAAGAACTCATGATATAGTATATGTCATAAAAGAGACTATATTATGTCTCCTATAGAAGAACTATATAATATAGTATAGGTTATACAAGAGACTATACCATGACTATTCTAGAAGAGCTCAAAATATAGTATATTTTTATAGTATATTTCAAAATACAGTATATTTTTATAGTATATTTCAAAATATAGTATATTTCATAGGTGATGTTATGCATATTCCAGAAGAACTCATACTATAGTCTATTTCATAGAAGAGATTTTTATGTACATTCTAGAAAAGCTAATAATATTTTATATTTCACAAAAGATACTATAATACGTTAAATCTGGAAGAACTCATAATTAGTTGCAGCTATAATGATTTAATAATAATAATAATTAAATAATTATTCTTTATAATAATGTGCTTAACAGTGAGAGATGGAAGTTTTCATCTTCCATAGGCAAGGTTGCTTCCTTCTGTCAGAATTGTACGTTCGAACAATTCAAGTCTTACTTTTTTTGGCATAGATTTTGTATGAAATTCTTTTTGACACATCAATCCTTTTCGGTGGCAAAAAGGATCTCAAAAATAACTTTAACAATTCCTTAGAAGAATGAAATTAAAAATCGAGGAACATATTTAATAAAACTTACATAACTTTTTGTTTGTTGGAAATTAATGGTTGTTTTGGTTTAAAGAATTAAGGACAAAAGCTTGAAAAGTAAGTTTCCATTTGGAAATTATGGAATAGAATTGTTGAAAACACTTAATATCTGGGGAAGAAGAAAATCAGAGGGCGCTAGATTTTGCCGCAATAACAGAGGTGATATAAGTTTGTGCGGGAATGTCGTGACTTGAGCGTCGAGTCGCCAAAAGGTTCATTTCTCAAGGAAGTACCAAGCAAAGTATCATTAGGCAGACGTCTGTTACCTTTTGTCCAGGAGGGGGAGAGACTATACGAGGTTGAAGAGAGTAATGTCTTGTAATGTAGGCGGAGTAAAGGTGTAAATGTAGGCAACAGGTGGAAACAATGCTTTCATAAGGGTGCTTACGTAAGGCCTTGAAGGTGGGAGTGTATAAATCACGAAAGGTCACGAATGTGATCCGCCTTCCCACCTTGAACACGAAATCTATTGGAATGGTGTTGGGTTGGCATCACGGCTGCGCTACTGAAGGGACCTGCAGACAAATCATTTGCCACTCCGAACACCATGGCTCGGCTAGGCTTATTAAACCCCCGACACTGGGCACATCTATTAACTATCCCCTGCTCTTTCCCCTTACTATGCACACGCTGAAGAGTTGGAAACAAAATCAGAAACAGCCCCGAAAACCTATATACTTATAAAACCCTAATGTTCTTATTTAAATATTTGCACACAGGTGAAAATTGAAATACCTGGCTAATTCAAGTTTATAACTACTATTCAAATAAATATTAAAGAAAACAATGAGTAATAAATTATTTTATAAATATGTCATTTAAAAGAAAGAAGAATTAAAAATAAATTCTCTCAACTCAAGTATAACATAAAACCTATTTATATTATAGAATAAACCTGACAAGTTTTTCTACAAGATCTCAATCCCATTTTTGGAAATCTTATCGTTCCTTAAACGATGTTTTTTTCAGTTCATGTATTTACTGTTATTTCTTGTTATACATGTATATAAAACAAATTTTATTTGTTTTATATCAGGAATCGATCTGTTTTCCTGGTTCAAATCAATTCAAAGTCAAAGTTTTGATTTAACAATCGTATTTGGAAATTAAGCATTACACAGGTGTATGAAATTACGAAAGTATATAACAAACTATCACATTAGAAGTTTAAAATGAATAATTTTAGGAATATAAACTTCACCGAAAATGTCAGCTTAAATACGAATGTTCTAAGGTTATAAAGACACATTCCTTTCATTAATGTTATTTTCTGTTGAGTAAAATAAATATAATATTTCTATTCATAGGTTTTGTTAGTTTTAAATATCCTGTTTTGTTAAATATACTTATTGTGTATATGAATTAAATAACCAGAATGAAAAAAATATATTACATACAATGCCCTAAGGCAAGGGTCTTCAACCGGTATGTACAATGTCAAAGGTACTCGTTAAAGATCCCTACTCTAAATACACTTGAGTTAGGCAAAATTTAGGACTCCCACTGTAGAATCAATCTTCATTGTGTGGTATCACAAAGGGCCAATGCTCGGGCCTAAGTGTGTTCCCTTGTGGGACTGCCACTGCAATCTAACGTAACCAAACCTAGCTACAGATTGCAAATAACTCTTAGACTTTCGAAACCTCTGAAATAGATAACAGATAAAGTAAATCATCTACAAGGACGTATGGTAATTGGTGAAGTTTTTTGATTTATCCTTTAAAAGTCGCAAAAGAACTTCTATAAGCGCTCATAAATTAACGAGTGAGCATCAAGATTACAGTGCTATAGCAATAGGGGAGGACTGACTGACTATAGAAGAATGAATTACGCAAGTACAAAGCAAGCTGGAAAGCACGAACACTACACGATAGGAGGGTGTTATGCAAGTGTCGCCAGGGTGACGGGGGCTGGCTAATGCTGCCCACCTTATCTAAAGCTTTGTCGGTTCACTTGTTGACACGAGCATTTGCAAAGGCATACTCCTTGATCATAACTAATCATGAATCACACTTGCGTCAAGATAAAACTCTTATGACAGATAATAAAATGTTACTACAACAAACACTCATGAATGAATTGTTCTTAGTCAACAGACAGAGTGAGTGTACTATCTGAAAACACCCTTCTATCTTTAGCGAACACTACTTACTACCTCTCTTCGCACAAAACCATTCATTCTACTCACACCTCTAAGTACTTTCTTATGTCTTATTTACGACACATTTTTTTCCTACCTAAGTAAATATTTTACAGGGAATCTTTCCTTACTTTCCATAAAATCCTCTTCCTTATTCCCAACAATTTCCTATTATCTACAAGGTACTAATGCAGTGAGTGTTGCAACCTCAATTGTTTACCATAGCATGTAATATACTATTATATTTTTTATTTTTTTTTATTGTTTAAACCGATCCCCTTAGCGGGTGAAAACGTCAGCCATTTACCGGCTTTTTGTTTGATCGGTGATTCTACAAATTCTACATTGGGAGTCCTAAATTTTGCCTAACTCAAGTGCATTTCGAGTAGGGATCTTTAACAAGTACCTGATATCGTACAGGCTCGATACAGACCGGTTAACGTCCCATCCGAGGGATGACGTACTCAGATTTATTCACCTCTCGTGTGAATAAATTGAGAGCCAGGTGGGGATCGAACCCCGGACTACAAGCCCAGAGGAGAGTATGTTAACCATTCAGTTAACCTGGACCCTGGTATACTATTAATTCTCCAGTATAGTGAATGGTAAGTTTTGAATTTCTGAGTATATCATGTGGCATTAGTTCAATTTTTTAGTATACCTTGAAGATTAAAAAAAATCTGCGATTTAATTATTTGAACGTATTTCAAATTTGTTTACCTACAGGACAGTATTGGTCAATAAAACAACATTAATGAAGAACACCACACATTTTACCTTATTTGAAAGAATTTCTGTCAAAAATATCAGATGACTTTTAGCTATTAGACAATATTTCACTTAATTTATTTTAATTACTTTAATTGTATAGATTAAAATAAATTATATGAAAACATAATCTGATATATATATATATATATATATATATATATATAAGATTTCACATAAAAATATGAAATAACAATCAATGATCAAACCACAATATGAAATGGGAAAACAAGACTAAGATCTTTCAACTGTAACAAGCGGTCTTCGTCAGAGTCAAAAACCCAACTGAAGCAATAGCCTCTTCTAAGAGGGTTGACAGCTAGCGAATAGTTTTTTACTCTTTCTTACACTACTCCTTTGTTTTCCCAAACATACCTTTCTGGACATTTGTCCTTTCCTGCACTTTCACACTTTTAAAATACCTCTCTTCCCTCCCACTTTTCTCAACCCCTCACCAAATGTTTTCTGCATCTAGTCATCCAGTTGGGTTTTTGACTGTGACAAGGACTGCTTGTTACGGTTGAAAGATCTTTCAATTTCAAAACAACACCCATTTCATATTGGAGTTTGATCACATATATATGTATATGTATTATATATATATATATATATATATATATATATATATATATATATATATATATATATATAGGTAAAAAGCTCAATTTGTGTAGAATCTGATATTTTTTGTTTTTACTTTCACTTTTGATAAGGGCAGATTAACCCAGTGGCAACTTGCTCGTCTCTGGGCCGGTAGATTAGGGATTCAATACCCACTCTGATCTTCGATTTATTCATTTTAGAGGTTACTAGATCAGAATATGTCTCTCAAGTGGACGTTAAGTCGTCACTCCTGTACCTGTACGATATCAGGTACTTGTTAAAGATCCCTACTCTAAATACACTTGAGTTGGGCAAAATTTTGGGATTCCAGTGTAAAAGGTTCATTCTGTGGTATTTCAAAGGGCCAACATTAGGCCCTTGTGTGTTCTCCTTGTCACTGCATCCTAACCAACCTAATCCTAGCTTTACATATATATTCACTAACTACTTACTTAATATTTACACGTTCTATCGTAGTCCTACAATGACCCTCTGTACACGATGTACTTCATGTGATAAGTGTGAATATACGAGATGTGTAAATAAAGTAGTGAGACTGGCAACGTCGCTTTCGATCTGGCAACGCTGGAGACGCGTGGCCTTGAGTAGCGTCAGGTGCACGTGTGATGCGCCTCCAGTATGAATCTGAACTCGCCACAGTCATTTGTTTGTCCGTAGCGTTGGCTTTCGTGAAATGTTTTTTTCTTGAGCGTTTTAAAAATGAGTGACCTCAAAGTTGAGCAGCGGTGTGCAATCAAATTTTGCTTCAGACTTGGACATAATGCAACCGAAACTTTTGAAAAACTTCAGGAGGCCTATGGAGAACGTGTTTTATCAAGGGCACAGGTTTTTCGGTGGTTTAAGGAAGTTTCAGAAGGAAGAGAGTCGATTGAAGATGAACCACGAAGCGGAAGGCCTTCAAGTGCAAACACCGATGAAAATGTCAACAGAGTACGGAACCTTGTGCGTTCAGATCGACGCTTGACAGTCAGAATGATCGGGGTCCTTGAAAGACTTCGAAAAAGAGTCCTTAGTGAGCGGCCAAACATCAAAGACAAGTGGGTGTTGCATCACGACAACGCGCCCTGTCACACTGCCATTTCAATAAACGAGTTTTTGGCCAGTAAAAACATTCCTGTTGCTCCTCAGCCTCCTTATTCACCAGACTTGAGTCCTTGTGACTTTTTCCTCTTCCCGAGATTGAAAAATCACCTCAAGGGAACTCATTTCGGGACACTACAAAACATACAAACTGCTGTAACCGACCAGCTGAAGGCCATTCCAGAATCCGAGTTCCAGCAATGCTACAATGATTGGAAGGACCGTCTCCAGCGCTGTGTGGCTTCCGAAGGGAACTATTTTGAAGGTGACAATATCACATTGTAATTATATTTGAATAGAAAATTTAAAAAAATCAGTCTCACTACTTTATTTACACACTTCGTAAATAACCTTCGTAATCACAGAATTACTGTTGTGAGATACACACATCACATACCTGTAGGACTATTGCATGGCTTCACTTAATAGAACTATCAAGTTTGCAAAAGAAATATACACCCAACGTTTTAAAATTAGTAAAATAAAATCTCATTCAATAAAAATGTATAATTGAAGACTAAACACCAGTTCCTTAAACAAATATAAAATTCAATAATTATTAATACTTGTCGTAAAACACACTACAAATAATAAATTGCATTTAATAAACGAAAGACGTTGATTCTGGCATGTAGCCAGTTGGCCAGGAGAGAACTCAGTAACCAGGACGTTAAGATGTAGTGAAGCAAACAGCAGCCGGAGGAAAAAAACCATTTGAGATACGGACCCCTTATGGCACCCTTCTACTGTGGTAAAAATAGCCATTTGGCAATGAAGGTATGTCTGTAAGAAAACTGAAGACAAAAGTTCTTGGCAGACAGCTATTCAATATATATAGAGATCAACATTTATATCTGATATACATATATATTATTTACGCATAATAATAAAAATAGAATTTATAAAATATACCAAAAACAAAATAAGAATCAAAAACACAATGCATAATTCAATAAACTACTATAGATAGTGCTTAATTTGTTTGTATGTGTTATATAATAGACAATCGCAGAGAGTCCATCGATAATAATATGACCATGAAAACTGAAATGACATTTTTAGCAGCATAGAAGTTGACAAAAACAAAAATAGTGAACCCCTATAATGATTGGTGTAAAATATATATATATATAACAAGTTTTCACAATAAACACGTAAAATAACTATACAAGATCAAACCACAGTAAAAAATGAAAAAACAAAGACTAAGATCTTTCAACCGTAACAAGCGGTCTTTGTCAGAGTCAAAAACCCAACTGTGTTCAACATATATACATACACAAAATTAAAGTTTATCAAGACTCGGTCAGTTCTTTTGAACAGTTCGATCAGAAGAACTGACCGAGTCCTGAAAAACGTTAATTTTGTTTCTATTTCACGGTCGATACTTTCATCTATATATATATATATATATATATATATATATATATAGTAATTAAATGAAACGGCCCAACGGACTTTTACATAAAAACCAATTAAAAAAAAGATAGCACACAGATAGACACAGGAATAACTCACTTCTATATTTCGACCATCGTCGTCATCAGGAGGCGAAGAGTCCCGCAGGAAGGCAGAGCGGTGACTCAATTATGTTATATAAAAAAAAATTATAAAAAAAAGATGTCCATCCTCAAACAGAACAGAAAAAAAAGGTATATAAAAAACATTTTTTTAATTGGTTTTTTACATTTTATATATATATCGCCTAAACCACAATAAGAAAAGAAAAAAAAAGACTAAGATCTTTTCTCGTTGTGGTTTGGACGATAAAAATATCGACCATCAAGTAGAAACAAAATAAACTTTATATCAGGACTCGATGAGGTCTTGTTCAAGAAACCCTAAACTACAGTAAGAAATCAGAAAAAAGACTAAGATCTTTCAACTATAAGAAAGGGTCTTCGTCAGAGTCAAACTGACATGATACTGCGTATCAGTTTGACTCTGGTGAAGACCGCTTGTTGCGGTTGAAAGATCTTTCTATTGTTTACAAGTTGATTTTTATTTCACGTGTTTCTTGTGAAATCTTGTTAAATATATATATACATATGAATGTTTAATTAAATTAAACTAAATAGATCAATTAATATTTCACAACGGAATCATTGCACTGTTTAATCTACAAAAGCTATTAACTATAACAAATGAAATGAGTCAAGGCAATGAAGACTACTGATGGATGTTTCACTACTCCTAAGACGAATATAATAAAAACACAGCAACTAAAACAATTAACAACTTCTATGAACACTGAATGCATAGCATAGATAAAACATTTAACAATAAATGAATGATTATTGAGAGATGAATGAGTGTTTTGCATATGAGTAGGATGAGTGATTATATAGACAAGAAAACAGACAAATGAACATTAAACATGTTAAAATTTATATGTTTTAAACTAGCCAGAAATGCTCGTACTTGTGTTTCAACAATTAGTTAATTGTAACTTTATGTATGGAGTAACTAAGTTTATCCATAACTTAGGATTCATGTTTATAACCAACAACGAAAAATTTCATTAGTTCACTTGATATTTCGCGCAGTAACAAAATGTTGTGAAAACCAATATTTGTAAGAATATTTCCATTTACACAGCAGTATGACTTAACTGTCTCATGTCGTATGACTGCATATTTCTCTAACAATAGTTCTATTTGACATCTGAGACAGATTGAACAATCCGAACAGCAGCATACAAGTTAAGAAAGCTTGTCCATCCCACAATCAATTACTTTAACCTTAGTAGTATCAACAATAAACATGGATTTATACATTGAATCATCCATACAAAGAGTTGTATTTTCTTCACAGATTACAAAAAATATGCATTTCTCAATTTTTATTAGTTATGAATAAGTTGTTAATTATTCTCAGTTCATTAAAAAAACATGTTTTTTTTATCTGTTTTCTAAAGCTAAGAACACACTGAATGTCCAATGAATATCAATATTAAACGACAATGATCAACTAGGCGACTGATAACATCATAAGATAAACTTACTGAAAATTTCCGTAAGGAGGGAAAGCGAGGCTGTAAAAGATAACATTCATTAAAAACAGTTAGATGAACAACATGAATCAAGTGTAAAGAATATTTGTTATTATTTTATACATCATAATGTTACAGTATTGGTAATTAAAATTATACAATTTTCTGAATAAATATCTACGTTTTGTTTTCTTGCATGCGCTTATCGTGGCTTCTGTGGTATCAGAATTTTCAGTGCGACACTAGTGTGATTGATCTATATTGTCTGCAGTTTTAGGACTAGCATAAGACTCAGAGATATGCTCCAGAATTTAAAAATAACAGAATTTTAGCTCAACCAGGACAAAGACCAGTGCGATTAGATCAGGCTTGTGCTGTAGTTCTAGCAATGGGGGAGAAGATCCTGCTTCTTATATAGCGCCAAGTGTTTGAAACAGACACTGCGAAACATCAGGTACAAGGCCCAAGCACGCACGGTGCTACCAACCTGATTCAGTATAACAAAACTTACCTAGTGCTTTCAACCATACCGCACATTATGACAAAATAGGCCGATGCCTTTCTATGTCGAAGTAATGTCGCCGCATCCTAAAAGAAACAAGCCTCACCTAGGATAAGAACAATTAAGCGTCTTGAAAACAACCAAATGGAGCTTGCGGAATAGGTGAGCTTCCACGACTCCACATCTGCCAAGTCCCACTGATACTTTATACTCCCTGTGTAGGACGAAACCTTATAACTCCCACTAGAACTTATACTAAAATAAATTGTAAAGATACCTTATGACTAAGTGTCCCCGGAGGTTATATGATATTCCCCCAAGGCGGCTACTAAATCTAATGTAAGTTGTACTAACTAAACTAAATGACTTCCCTAGGCATACTAAGTTATTCCCCTAAAAATAAACTTAATATAGGACAACACAAGACAAGCGATATATGAATTAGGCACAAAAGACGAGGACCAACCTAAGGTATACCACATTCCCTTGTGGAAACCACGCTACCGACTGTATATTCAAAGCAAATTCACTTGATACACCGAACCCTTTGCCTCTAGCTAAAAGCCGAATACAAAGGAGTGGCTGCAACAGATGTACAGTTGGGAATCCGTGGCTACTCCAAAATGTAGAGTCCCTTAGTAAGCCCTCGGCATCTAAATTAAATAAATGTTATATTTCCTCTGTTACACATGTAGACCCTTAGACCATAACCAACGTGTTGAAGATAGAAAGCTTCAGAATTTCAGAACAGTCATCTTTGGAGTGCATCAATTCAACAATTGATCCATTACGATCAACGTGTTTCTTCATTAACAGGTGGAAATTTCCAGTTCATTCATATATTCATCAAGGTAGGCGCAGAATGACTTTATTACAAACAACCCTTCGCTGCATTCTATAGCTTACTTTCTTCTCCCCACTGACCAGCGTAATTTATGGCTAAATGTAAGATAGGAGACCATTAGTGCCTCAGTGTCACAACGAAATCTAACATCAAAACGTGAAAGACTATTAACAAGCAAGGCACAGACAAATATGTTACCTACTTGCGTTCTAAAAGAAATCAAAATCCACATTCATGTGACAACATAAACTCATCAATGCATTCTTTATTAACCGCTGGCAATAACCAGACAGTTTCTACATTCATGGATTGATACAACAAACAAACAGAAATTCATCAACCTCTTTTTTTATTATCCTTGAAAATGAGTGAAACAACTCGTATCAATCAACAAAACTATTTTTTCGAAAGGATGGGAACAACAAATTTGAACCCCCTACCAGCAATTCCATAATAGATGAATATTAATAGGTTCTTCCCATTTTTCATATAATTCTCCAAATAAAAATATAATTCTGTTTATGTTTGACATAATCATGTTGATCAAGTCTACTCTGTAAGTTACTTTCATTTTTCTCCATAAAATCCTCTCCTACACAAGTATTTGTAATACATAAATTATTGAAACACTGAACACTTAACTAAATGATAAATACATACTCGTACAACCATTCAGGATCGTTAGTCAACTCTTTTTCAGCACTGATATCATTTCATCACTATTGTGAACTTAGGATGAAATTAAACAAACAATAAATTGATAAATACAGTCACAGTATTCTACAATTAACAAATCATAGTGATAACAGATTCCTGATATTGCAATACCCTGAGATGAGTTGACTATCATTATCATGAAGTCAACAGATATGCCAAACAAACAGTTTTACACGGACACATAGCAGGTATTCAACAATGGTACTCATTTAGGTAAATAATAGGATGTTATCTGAACAAAATGCCCACTTTGGACATTTGTAGATCCCTTGACAGTAGGAGTTCTTATTAAAGGAGATCCACGACAATGCGATAAGGCCGCTTTGGGGGGGAGACGAAAGATAGCAACTTTGGAGGGTGCTTGAGTAACTCTGACCAGCTGGTTCTTCAACAAACAATCCTCCTTTTAGTTGATGCTTTGGTAATATCCAAGGTAAATACAACTGATTCATCATTTTTGGTCATTACAAGATAATACTCAGTAAAGCCCTTTCGAAAATATTCTAATATCTATCCCCCTAAGAATAATATTATGAAGTAGAGACGAAGGAGTATAATATTAACTAATAAAGGGAAACTATTAATTAATTACAATTACTTACATTATTAATTACAATTCCCAGACGTCAGCGTACATCCACTTCTTCAGGATTTCGTGAGTTCGGTTAACCTAGGTCCAATGTAAGTCCTATTTACTGATATGCAATGAGTTCAGATAGCCTCGGTTCAATGTAAGTCCTATTTACTGATATTCAATAAGTTAGTTAGCCTCGGTTCAATGTAAGTCCTATTTACTGATATGCAATAAGTTCTGTTAGCCTCGGTTCAATGTAAGTCCTATTTTCTGATATTCAATAAGTTAGTTAGCCTCGGTTCAATGTAAGTCCTATTTACTGATATGCAATAAATTAGTTAGCCTCGGTTCAATGTAAGTCCTATTTTCTGATATTCAGTGAGTTCAGTTAGCCTCGGTTCAATGTAAGTCCTATTTTCTGATATTCAGTGAGTTCAGTTAGCCTCGGTTCAATGTAAGTCCTATTTACTGATATGCAATAAATTAGTTAGCCTCGGTTCAATGTAAGTCCTATTTACTGATATTCAAAAAGTTAGTTAGCCTCGGTTCAATGTAAGTCCTATTTACTGATATGCAATAAATTGGTTAGCCTCGGTTTAATGTAAGTCCTATTTTCTGATATTCAGTGAGTTCAGTTAGCCTCGGTTCAATGTAAGTCCTATTTACTGATATTCAATAAGTTAGTTAGCCTCGGTTCAATGTAAGTCCTATTTACTTATATGCAATAAATTAGTTAGCCTCGGTTCAATGTAAGTCCTATTTTCTGATATTCAGTGAGTTCAGTTAGCCTCGGTTCAATGTAAGTCCTATTTTCTGATATTCAGTGAGTTCAGTTAGCCTCGGTTCAATGTAAGTCCTATTTACTGATATGCAATAAATTAGTTAGCCTCGGTTCAATGTAAGTCCTATTTTCTGATATTCAGTGAGATCAGTTAGCCTCGATTCAATGTAAGTCCTATTTACTGATATTCAATAAGTTAGTTAGCCTCGGTTCAATGTAAGTCCTATTTTCTGATATTCAATAAGTTAGTTAGCCTCGGTTCAATGTAAGTCCTATTTACTGATATTCAAAAAGTTAGTTAGCCTCGGTTCAATGTAAGTCCTATTTACTGATATTCAATAAGTTGTTAGCCTCGGTTCATTGTAAGTCCTATTTTCTGATATTCAGTGAGTTCAGTTAGCCTCGGTTCAATGTAAGTCCTATTTACTGATATTCAATAAGTTAGTTAGCCTCGGTTCAATGTAAGTCCTATTTACTGATATGCAAAAAGTTAGTTAGCCTCGGTTCAATGTAAGTCCTATTTACTGATATTCAATAAGTTAGTTAGCCTCGGTTCAATGTAAGTCCTATTTTCTGATATTCAATAAGTTCAGTTAGCCTCGGTTCATTGTAAGTCCTATTTTCTGATATTCAGTGAGTTCAGTTAGCCTAGGTCTAATATAAGTAATATTTACTGATATTAAATGAGTTCTGTTAACCTAGCTTTTCATTGCGTAAGTCATATTTCATGATATTCAATAATCTGCTAACTTAAGTGTAACATAAGTCCTTATATGTGACATTTATTGATCTCTTTAAACTAAGTTGAATCAGCATCATATTGATATTAAAACAAGAAAAATATAATAAAAATGTAAGCAAATATCAAACTAACAATGAAACAATATCTGTCAGTCTTTCAGAATAAGTCGTTTTGTTTACCATAACATATCTGCAATAATAATAATAATAATGTAATCCTTACATGCAGGTCTAACCTTTAAGATTTGCTTTAAAGATCAAAATTACTTACAGTCATAA
Source organism: Hermatobates lingyangjiaoensis (assembly GCA_026182355.1). Classification (NCBI taxonomy): domain Eukaryota; kingdom Metazoa; phylum Arthropoda; class Insecta; order Hemiptera; family Hermatobatidae; genus Hermatobates; species Hermatobates lingyangjiaoensis. The sequence goes on from JAPFBL010000342.1 coordinate 573,684, forward strand.
CATTTTACGTTTGTTTTTTTCATTAATATTAATCAGCTATAGATGAAATGATTGTATTTATGAGCGCACTTAACATAAATTGTATTTAGATATTTAGTTTAATATCTGGCTCAGCAATGGTTATTTATTTTTCCGGCGAATACTACTAGAGATGAAAACAGGCTCAAGGCCAGGTGGTAACAAATCTGCGATATATTGCTATCTCTAGCCATTGTTTCTTGTAGTTTAGTCTCAATTTATTCAATTTCATGTAAATCAGAAGCAGGCCTTGGTATGTATCTAGCTTTGTAACGATTCCATGCACAGAGTCTGTTGACAATAATACCAAGGCGATGTTTTTTGTCAACACTGGCTACTAAAGTACTAAAACACGCTACACATTTGTCAAAATGTCGGCAGCAGGTCTTCATTAATATCTTCACTATTAAAAATAGAACCAAACTGAGCTGATACCTGTTCTATGGTACGTACAATTTTCTGAATAATACTCCTTACTCCATCTCCATTTTTGAGAAGATTATATATATATATATGTTGAATGCCAGATTAGATATTGAAAAAGACGAGCCAATCCCTGTTACGTATTACTTTGGTCACTTCTTATTGGTTGTGGGTGTTTTTTCGTTAAACACGTTTCTCCTTAGCACACTCCGTCTGCTCGGCCGCCTCAGCCTCAGCCTCAGCGTGCGAGGAAACCGACGGGGAAAGGTTCTATATACACCCACAACAATAGAATCTACAGAAAACACCAACAACCAGTATCTAATGAAATCCACTAAGCCCATAGTAAACACCGAGTTCGACGAGGTACACTTCCAAGCCAGGACGCCAAGACCTTCATCCAACTCTATTGGAAAATTAAGTAGGGACTGCGAGCCCTCTCCTGGAGTGAAGGCTGATGCGGCCGAGCAGACGGAGTGTGCTAAGGAGAAACGTGTTTAACGAAAAAACACCCACAACCAATAAGAAGTGCCCAAAGTAATACGTAACAGGGATTGGCTCGTCTTTTTCAATATATATATATATATATATAACAGATTCAATAATATATCGACCGTTTGATAGAATAGGTGTGTTCTCTAATCGGGGTTAGGTCAATTTTCCAGGATAAAAAAGGCAACGAGAGTTTGATTTTTATCCTGGAAAATTGACCGAACCCCGATTAGAGAACACACCTATATATATATATATATATATATATATATATATATATAATAGATTTCACATAAACATGTGAAACAACAATCAATGATCAAACCACAATAAGAAAATGGGAAAGCAAAACTAAGATCTTTCAACCGTAACAAGACGACAAAGACAAGACTCTGACGAAGACCTCTTGTTACGGTTGAAAGATCTTAGTCTTGCTTTCCCATTTTCTTATTGTGGTTTGATCATATATACTCGTATATAAACATTGTACCGACCGTCTGGTAGAATAGAAATAAATATTAATCAAGTTTCTTCAGTATTCTAGGTTCAAAACAAAGTGTCAAATGCCAACGTTTCAGTTTTTACTTAAAACCTTTAACATAGGCAGAAATAAGAAACTTGAACTTCACTTAAACATATAACAATCAGCATACGATAATTCATATCGTATAATTAAAATAGTTTTAAAAATTTGTAACTAGTACGAACTATCAGTTAAAGTGTTATTTTGAATAATATATGTCTTAAAGAAGGACTGTTACCAACATTTTCATATAGATATAAACAAAATTAAACTTTATAAGGACTCGGTCAGTTCTTTTGATAAACTTTATGAGTCCTGATAAACATTAATTTTGTATCTATTTTACGGTCGATACTTTTATCAATATATAAATATATCTATATATGAAGAGAGAGACATAGATGGATAGATAGATCGAGAGAGAGAGAGAGAGAGACGTGTTCATGTATGTGAATGGTCAAGCATTTATTCAAACTAGACAGTTGTTGAAATCCACAGACTATTTTTCTTTGTAAAATAATGTCTAATGTAATACTTAGTTTTTCTGTTTCAAAATTGTATACTACTGCCTATAAAAAAGGTATTAAATAAAAACTGAAACGTTTTCAATGAGAGTTTAATTTGAACCTGAAGAACTGACCCAGTCCTGATAAACTTTAATTTCGTGTATATATATATATATATGATATTCTCAAAAAATTGTTCTTGACCTCTTCTATTCTATTGTATCAGGCAGGTTTTGTTTTTGAGGTCTGGGTCATACAAAAGAAAATAAACTCCTTCCTAGGCCAACGTTTCGATGTATTTATACATCATCTTCAGGACTTGTAAAGTGTGCATTGGGTTATTTATGTTTCATGTGCAATATTTGGTTATTGGTACATATGTACATCCTCCTTGTTTTTAAAATGAGAGATGACTGTAACAAAGTAGTGTTTTTCATACCAATAACCAAATATTTCATATGAAACATAAATAACCAATAGCACACTTTCCAAGCCCTAGAGATGACGTACAAATACATCGAAACGATGGTCTAGGAAGGAGTTTATTTTCTTTTATATGACCTAGTCCTCAATAACAAAACCTACCTTATATATATATATGCCTATGTATAATGATTTCGTGAACCAATTTATTTATAAAATTACGAGAAAAACAATGAGAGAATGAAATTTCTCTTTTAGCTTCTTAGGGACCTAATTGTTAAAGAGTTCTTTACCAGTGTTACTAATCAGTTATTGAATCATAAATTTCTTATAAATTTATAAATAGTGGTTTGACTAATCTTATATCATTGATAAATGATTCATTATATTTTCTCGTCATAAACTTATCAGAGTTCTTGAACTGGTCGCCGAACTAATCCTTTAGATAAGCTAATTGCATAGTGAACTAATTCACACACCCATATATATAAATTCCATCCTCTGAGGTGTGGTAAGTGCCATGATTCAATTATTTATGACACTCTTAAGGCTTGTCGTTTACAGATTGCTCAAGAAATAAAATTTATTAATATAACTTTTAAATAAGAGAGGAAAACAAGTCGAAAGTACCTTATATACCCATGTTACCTCCAATTTTATATTTATATATTTCACCTCTTTTTTTCATTTGCCTCCTGCCCCATGGAACTATTATATTTCATTAACTTTATTATTTATTTGAGTATATTTTCTACCTCTTTCCCTTCTGTGGCCAAAAACTCCAGTAGAGTGTTCCTGAGTACAGCAAGGAGTCTTTCATGTTTTTCAAGTCGTATATATCCTCTCTTGAGAGGACGTTTTCGAAATGTTCGAATGAGGGTTTGTCGGTATTAAAAACTGTATTACATTCCTATATTTATGATACCATACAGTGGATATCACAATATACAGTTGGAATAAAAAGCAACAAATCAACTAAGGTAAGAAATTCTAAAATTCGATCAAAATGACAAAATAAGAATAAATAGCATGATTAGTTATCGTGACAACAATCGTGACCGTCAAAGACATCAAAAATCAATTTAAGAATATTCAAAAATATGAACATTTCAGTAGATGATAACATATATAATACATCAATGATCAAAACACAATATGAAATAGGAAAAAAACACTAAAATCTTTAAACAACAAGCGGTCTTCCTCAGAGTCAAAACCCAACCCAAAGATATTACTCTTTTTTTCCCATTTTATTTTGTGGTTTGATCATTGATTGTTATTTCACGTGTTTATGTGAAATCTAGTAATTACGAGCCTCTGAAGAAGCCCATATTTGGCTATTAAGTGCGCGCAGTACACCTGACCTCAATCAAAAGCGATAATGTTTAAAAAGTTCCTTGTCTTTTCATATTTTATCATCAATTTTTTTTTTAAAATTATTTCATTTATTATTATTATTATTATTTGTATTCTCAGTTTTATTTTATTCTATCATAGCTTAGTCCGTACTTTTATTTATGTATCAATTTCTCTGTTCGTTAATATGTATCAATTTCCCTTAATTTTTTCAATTTTTTCTTTTATTTATTTATTGTTTCCATATTCCACTGATTTAATGTAATTATAAATTGATTCCTGTCTACCTTATTTTCTGTGACCGGGCGCGCATGCGGCAACACTGTTGGTCTCCAACCGTCTCATAACCAGTGCGCTTGGTTTCCCTCTCTTATCTCTCCTGAAGATGGTTCAAACCGAAAATTAGAGACTGTAAGTGTGTTCTTTTGATTTCTCTATGTTTCTTTGTCTATATTGAACTATATTTGTCCGTTTTGGATCGAACTTCCAACGAAAAAGTGTTTTAGTATATATATATATATATATATATATATATACCATGATAAACGAAAAACGGTCCGGCAGGACAAATAACAATTAAAATAAGCAGTGACACATAAACAGAAACACAACAAAGACTCACTTTTCAATATTTCGACCGCCATTACGGTCGAAATATTGAAAAGTGAGTCTTTGTTGTGTTTCTGTTTATGTGTCACTGCTTATTTTAATTATATATATATATATAAAGATTTCACACAAACACATGGAATAACAATCAATGATCAAACCACAAAATGAAATGGAAAAACAAGACTAAGATCTTTCAACCCTAACAAGCGGTCTTCGTCAGAGTCAAAAACCCAACTGAAATACTAGATGCAGAAAACATATAGTTTTATCTCTCAACCCCTCACCAGATGTTTTCTGCATCTCTTATTACAGTTGGGTTTTTGACTCTCACGAAGACCGCTTGTTACGGTTTAAAGATCTTAATCTTGCTTTCCCCATTTCATTTTGTTGTTTGATCATTGATATATATAAATTCTAAATAAACTAAAATAAATAGATCAATTTATATGTAAGTACAGAATCATTGCACTGTTTATTCTACAGAAGCGATTAACTATTGCAATTTTAAGAAACAACGGCGTTAGAACTCAACACTTTTTGAGGAAAAGAAATGAAAAAATAAAATGAAAGTAAAGAGGTAATAAACATAAAATAAGTTGCAAACAATAGTATAAATTATTAAATGAACCAATAATAAAATAAGAAAAAAAAAACAATATGTAATACAAAAATACAGGAAAAACCTCTCAGATAGTTAATCATGGCTATGATAACTGAATATGACTTTTTCAGTAGTATAGTAGTTAACCAAAAAAACAAGGACCTTCTACTTACGTGAACTGTAACATTGTCTTAAATTCAGTTTACTTACCTGAAACAAAAAAGGTTACTGTTAATGCGACATACTTCAACTAAATATTTAAATATTGTATTAAAATTAACAAGTCTGTAAATGTAAAGATTTGTATCTGACTACAATTAAAGTAATTATAATGAAAAATAATCTTTTGGAGTCTTGCTTCGATGTTTACCTTTGATTTCCAGGCTTAGGCAGAGAGACAACTGAATACCAAGTCCACATACAAGAACTTTGGCCAAATCTCGTTCTCAAGGTATCGTCATAAACAACGTCTTAACGTTTCCCTAAACATCCCTTTCAGAACATTTATCCTTTCTTGCACTTTCACTCTTTTTAAAATACCACTCTTCCCTCCCACTCTTCTCAACCCCTCAACAGATGTTTTCTGCATCTAGTGTTTCAGTTGGGTGTTTTTGACTCTGACGACGACCGCTTATTACGGTTGAAAGGTCTTGTTTTCCCATTTCTTATTGGTGTTTGATCATTGATATGTATATATATACTTATTTCTTTAATCTTCAGTTAATCAATTAAAGAAAATTATTAGTTTTATATTTGCAATTGTACCTCAACTTATGTGATTCGACATATGCTACTTGCTGCTTGATTAGGCCTTTTATATAACCTGGGGTGTGGCGTATTTACTCTACTTCATAGATATGGTAAAAAGTATCCGTTGTGTACTTAGTCTTTTACCACTTCCCTACTACCACTGTCACTATTTAGGGCAAGCACACAGAGGACATTAATGCCTGTCTGGTGAATGACCTCTCCATACAACCAGCAGTAGTTCTATATTTATCAATAAATTTACCTTTCTGTCTCTCTTCCCTTGTAATTTCTTACTAGTCAATATCTATTGATTTAACACCTGCCCTTGAGAAAGGCCGCCCTTGACCTTCTCCAGACAACGACTTATGTCTGAATTATTATTAAATAGTTATACGGGAGGAGAAAGTGAACAGGAAGTGGAAAGAGCAAAAGCCTGGTCTGCATTGACTGGGAGGTTCTCTGCCGCATTAGCAAACGCCACTTTTACTTAACCAATCAGAGAAAGTCCTACACGCCTAGTTTTTTTTTTCGCTAATTATTAGTAAATGTAGAAAGCTGAATGGACAGGATTTGGCCAGATTTACTTCACGATATCCTCTAAGGAGTTATCTTCACAACACGATTTCTTGCGTTATAAATGCTCTTTAGTGGTTTCTTTTTTTTTTTTACTTTACTCTGAGTAAAGTATAGTAATCATGAAAAAAAAAATTCGAATAAGAATTTTAACAGATTTCATCTTTTGAAGTCTCCAGAACTTCAATTATGAAATTTTCTTTATTTTCGCAATAATATCAGTGTTTATGTGATCATGGGTGGGAAAGCATGCAATGCAAAATTCTTGCGAATTCCACCATATGTTACACTATTTGACAAAAATGATAAAATTTCATAAAGCAAGATATCTAATAAATTGAACGGACCCTGCTTGGGAAAAGTTTATTACTCACACTTTAAGTGTCAACAACTATTACTTGACGTTATAGTTAAAGTTAAAGTAAGATATATTCTGAATTAATTAATAAGATATATTGTATATAATTAATATAAGATATATTCAGGTTGTGATAAATGTATAATCTATAAGGGAACACATTGTAAGTATACGGTCCCAATGCAAGGTTACTGTGTTGAAAAAAAACACCTACTTGGTAGATTCATTCTATAGTTTTTGGGTGAATTCATATAAATTTTGCAAAGCAAATTTACCTTTTTGCAATGACATGATTATTTACCCATTGATACACCAAATGACTAATGAAGTTTTCTGATAATAATGATTATAAATCGATCCCATTTAAATAAAATTGATTAAATATTAACCTTTAAAAAAACATTAAATATTATCTTCAAAACCTCCATTTCTTTAGTTTAGAATTCTAGTGAAGTTTAGACGATGACCAACGTAATAACGTTTTACGATGACAAAATAAGTAAATTTTTAAAAAAAACTGTTTTGAGTCTATACAGAAAAAAAAGATTCAAAAACAGCAGAGAGCGTTCTGCAAAACGTGCAGAGAGCGGCATTTTGAGGACGTAAAAAAAGAAAAAAATTAAAATAATAAAAAGCTAACAAAAACCAGAAATTTTATGTTTTTTGTTTAATTTGTGTAATATTGTTTTTACAATGGATTTTCAACTGTAATATTTGCAAATTAAAAATAAAGGTATTTTAAATTTTTCGAAACTAGTTGTTTAATGGGGTTGAAAAATTGTTATATTAATTGCATAGCCAGTTAATTTAAAATAATATTTTTTTCACGATTGAATTATACGTTTTTGTTTTGAAAAATTTTTGGTTTTCCTTTATGACTACTGTATAAGATACGAGTAATGTAATAAGATGTAAGTCTGGGACCAAAGACAGCAGTATAAAATTAGATCCTTGATTGTAATTCTGTGGAGAAAAAATATTTTCAGGGCGTTCTGGAGTTTTGAATGTTAAGAGATTATCAACTCAACGGCCAGTGCCCTCAAATCTTACGACTGCCCGGGGCGGCAAAAATAGTTGAGCTACAACACCACTGAAACTAGGAAATGAAATTAGCGACTAGCAAGGAAAATATCTGGAGAAATCTTTTAAGGTAGAGCTATCTAGCGTCTTGAACATAAGAACTATATTAAGCAACCACTGGCAGACTTCAATTACACTTCGGAACTGAAACATCTAGGAAATTGCCTTAAAATATTCAACGCATTAAAGGCATCATTGATTTATGGTAACAAGTTATATAACTGTGAAGGGTGGAAGGAAGGGTAGCTCAATGGCTGCGCATTCACCTCTGGACTGAGAGATCAGGGTTTGATTCTCAATCTGCCCTTCACTTTTTTTCATGCAAGTAAAAAAAATCATGAACACGCCGTCGGGCCCAAGCCGTGCTATCCCTATTCATTTCAGTTAGGCGAAATTTAAGACTCCTAATTTAGAATCATTAGGAAGATGAAATATTCAATTGAGGAATCATCGTCAGGAAAAAAAAAATTATCAAAGAAAGGACCAGGCTAGCCCAGTGGTTGTGCATTCCCCCTCTGATTCTCAATCTTGCCAACGAGTTTATCATTCAGGAGGTGAAACAATCTGATCAGGCCATCCTGTGAAGAGAATGGTAAGCTAGTACGATTTCAGGCAATGATAAAGATATTTAGTCAATAAAACACTAGAGATAGGCAAAATTTAGGACTTTTAATTTAGAAAGACGCAAATTTCCATTAGGAATCTAACAGCTTTCTCGCAGACCCACAATCCAATACTCAAAAAAAAAAAAAAAAAATCTAAGTCAACAAAAGCGGGCACAGCAGTCAGTAACACATAAAATACATAAATGTTTCCAATTTGATAGTGATATTCATTTTCAACAGTGATTTTATAAACCATTACAGAAGAAAGAATAGATAATTCATTAGAATAATTTTAAAAGAATTTACTTGAAATGAGTTAAGTTAATTTTGAAAGAATTACTCTAGAACACGTGGAATCTGGAAAGAGGGAAGTAATAAGGAGATGCCAGGAGTTTCAGCAGACAAGGTCATATACACACCTCAGTCCTCTTTGGCTGACAACCTAACACATTCCACTTCTGCAACCTGTAACCGCCAAGGTAAATTGTAATAGCAAACCACTATCAATTTGAAATAACTTCGCTATTTTAATTCATTAAGAACTTTGAATTTAATATAACATTTAAATTAATTAACTGATTGTCTCATCAACCTATCATATATTTCTATATACTTCTTTATAAATTTATAGTTCTAATAATCTTTTCTCCATACTTACATTTATATCAATATTGACGAATCTACAACCAGAAGAACAACAACCACATAAATTTTGAAGAAATTTCCAAACCGGTGGAACAAGACTAAGCATGTATAAAGTATGGTTCCACATTTAATAATGTACCTACTGAAATATCTTACCAACTAACCACGATTTCCTACAACCTTGAGTCTCAAATGTTATTATCTCTTGTTCATTAAATTTCAGTTCTAATAACCTTTCTCTCCACACTTACATTTATACCAAATTGATGAATCTACAACCAGAAGAACAACAACCACATAAATTTTGAAGACATTTTCAATCCGGTGGAACAAGACTAAGCATGTATAAAGTATGGTTCCACATTTAATAATGTACCTGCTGAAATATCTTACCCACTAACCACGATTTCCTACAACCTTGAGTCTCAAATGTTATTATCTCTTGTTCATTAAATTTCAGTTCTAATAACCTTTCTCTCCACACTTACATTTATACCAAATTGATGAATCTACAACCAGAAGAACAACAACCACATAAATTTTGAAGACATTTTCAATCCGGTGGAACAAGACTAAGCATGTATAAAGTATGGTTCCACATTTAATAATGTACCTACTGAAATATCTTACCAACTAACCACGATTTCCTACAACCTTGAGTCTCAAATGTTATTATCTCTTGTTCATTAAATTTCAGTTCTAATAACCTTTCTCTCCACACTTACATTTATACCAAATTGATGAATCTATACCAGAAGAACAACAACCACATAAATTTTGAAGACATTTTCAATCCGGTGGAACAAGACTAAGCATGTATAAAGTATGGTTCCACATTTAATAATGTACCTACTGAAATATCTTACCAACTAACCACGATTTCCTACAACCTTGAGTCTCAAATGTTATTATCTCTTGTTCATTAAATTTCAGTTCTAATAACCTTTCTCTCCACACTTACATTTATACCAAATTGATGAATCTACAACCAGAAGAACAACAACCACATAAATTTTGAAGACATTTTCAATCCGGTGGAACAAGACTAAGCATGTATAAAGTATGGTTCCACATTTAATAATGTACCTACTGAAATATCTTACCAACTAACCACGATTTCCTACAACCTTGAGTCTCAAATGTTATTATCTCTTGTTCATTAAATTTCAGTTCTAATAACCTTTCTCTCCACACTTACATTTATACCAAATTGATGAATCTACAACCAGAAGAACAACAACCACATAAATTTTGAAGAAATTTCCAAATCAGAGAAACAACACTGAAGATGTATAATGAAAGGTTGTATATTTAGTAATGATCCTATTGAAATATCTTACCAATTAACCACTATTCCCTAAATCGTTGAGTCTCAAATTGTTGTTTCCTTTCTTCATCAAATTACAGTTCTACTGGATCTTATTATACATTTATATAAACACTAGACTACCCGTGAACCTTTGTGTCACTCAGAAATTATAACAATAGTTATTGAAATTAATTCAATGAACATGATTGACAGGGATAATTTTGTTGTTTCTTGTTATTAAGGTACGAAAACAGATTCTTATATGGCCCAAGCTTTTGACATAGTATTATTAACATGATTCAAAAAAAATTCACACAGTAAGCATATTTAGCAAAATAAAAATCATTTAAAAGTAAAAAAATCACTTATTTTATCATATAAATAAATAAAACATCAATACAATGTTTCGAATTGAATATACAATGAAATATATTTAAAACAAACAAAACTTGTAAATTTGAAATATTGAAATTTATTTACCTAATATAAAATAACATTAATGAAAGGAATGTTTCTTTATAATATTACCTTCATATAATAGAACATTTTATTTTCGTATAATTACCTTTATAATAGAACATTCCTATTTTATCTGACAGTTGCGTTAAAGTTTGTTTCTAAAATTATTCATTTTTAACCTCTAATGTAGTAGTTTATTACACATGTATTTGTTATATTTATTTATAATACATTTTCACTACTGTCATCGACGAGAACGCAAGCCAGTGGGCAAACCTGGCTCCATGCCTTTACTTTATTACCATTGTTTATATTATTCAAATTTTAAATTCAAAAATTTTTTTTGTTAATTTATTTTTAAAATATTTGTGCTACTATCATCGGCGAGCATGCAAGCCAACGGGCTACCCTGGCTCCGTGCCTTTGGTTCATACCAGTGTTTATATTACGCAAATATTAAATAAAAAAAATTTGTTACATTTATTTATAATACATTTGTAATATTGTCATCGACGAGCACGCAAGACACTTGCTACCCTGGCTCCATTGTGGGAATTTTCTTTTATTCAACATTATTCAGGTAATAAATAATATATATTTAATTTCAGATCTCTGACTTTCAGGAAAATGGGTGAACAAACAAACAAAGAAGCTAACAAACCCACTCATTATCATTATCATTAACAATCAATGATAAACCACAATAAGAAATGAGAAAACAAGACAGAGATCTTTCAACCGTAACAAGCGGTCTTCGTCAGAGTCAGTTGGGTTTTTGACTCTGACGAAGACCGCTTGTTACGTTGAAAGATCTTAGTCTTGTTTTCCCATTTCTTATTGTGGTTTATCATTGATTGTATAGAGATAGATTGATGAAACTAGGATCAGGAGAAATTCCCTCCGCTATTGTGAAAAATAGAGAAGGAAAGAAGTAAAACATTACTAAAGTTATATTTTGTGAATCAATAATAGGTGAAGTACTTACAGCTGATTTCGAAACTTAAAATACTTAAATGTAAGCGATCTTGCCTTTGGAGACATGAAAATAACCACTCACGAGTTAAATGTATACAAGTTGTAACAGAATAACAAGAAGATGAGAAATATCAAGACTTTCATTTAAGAGAAAAAGTAGGTTTCAATCAAGTTTTTATTGTTAAGAGGGAGGTTGTTGAGGGAGTTGGATTGGCAGAAGGGCGGTAATTAGAAGGCAGCTGATTGGGTGGTCCTCGTCATCACGTCGCAGCGACGACCCTCCGCCCAGTGTCTGTTTCATTAGACGAAGCCTCCTACAGCCGAGGCACGACACTCGATGGCGTGTTAGGACGACCTCAGAAGAGCGCGTGTTCCGAGGTCGCCTAATTAACATTGTCAAGACACTGGTGCTAATGTTCTGACTTTCCCACAGCATCTTCTCACTCGGTCCCAGTCTTTTCTGGGTGTCTTCAATTCAAGTCATATCTTTCACACGTTATCTCTAATTATAAGAATAGCTGGGATAACATGTAAACGTTTCACTTGAGCTTGAGATTCACATTGCTCATAAACTGACAAGTAGAAATAAAATTATAATAAAAACAATCCACCAAAACAACATAGAACTGATTGTAGGGTAAAAACCTAATGAAATGGTCTCCACATAGAAAAATTTAATGGTATAAACAACGCGTTTCGAAGACACAGAGTTCTTCATCAGGCATTAACTAAAAAATACAATATCATCAGAGAGTTATCTATAGTACAAAATAAAAATAAAATAAAATAAGGAAGAGAGTACATACTATCTTTCTTATTTAATTTTATTTTTATTTTGTACTATAGATAACTCTCTGATGACATTGTATTTTTTAGTTAATGGCTGACAAAGAACACAACGTGTTCGAAACGCGTTGTTTATACCATTAAATTGTTATATGTGGAGACCATTTCATTAGGTTTTTACCCTACAATGAGTAAATACCACATAATAACTGATTGCACTACATTAGAATACATAGAACTGACTTGTGTTATTTTTTTCAACATGTTATTTTGATATGTAAGCTCTTGACTTCTCTTCGGGACTTTTTTTTTTATATTTCTATAAAATAGGTGCATCAACATGATCAGTATATATGCAGGGATGTAAAAAGTCTGCTCACTATTTAAGGTAATTCTATAAATTTTACCTCCGATCCCACAGTCTCCTTTGTTAAATTTAACAAAATTTGATATTTTAAAATATCCAGGTTAATCATCAGCATATTGAATGCTTCATTCAATTAGTTTCAAGAAAATATTCCTTACCAGTACATATAAACTATATTGTAATCCGAGCAAAATAGATTGAAATATATCAAATTTTGTTTTTCACTGAGTTCAGATATTGAAATGGACATAAACATGATAGATTTTAGTCAAAATGCAAAAAAGCAGAGAACATATGGTAGGTAATTCTGCATACCAAATCCTAATAACATATGTTTATAACTGAGTCCTATCCTAAATTCACAAACGACCCTTTGTTATAAACAGTAATGGTAAAGAAGTACATTCTGCATACCAGAATCTAATAATCATATGTATTCATATACTGAGTGCTATCCTAAATTCACAAAACGACCCTTTGTCATAAAAGGGTAATTAGAATTACCAAAAAGTAAGGACATATATCTTTTAATTGCCATTAAAATCAATAGTATTCATTGCAAGAGGATATAAATAGTTTTTAAAGAAAAAAACTAATTATACTTTTCGGTGAGAGAAGGAGGGTCCGAAAGGTTTGGAATGCATAAAGCCCAAAGAGTTCTTTCTGACCATCAAATTGAAATAAGTTCGATTCCTTTAAAAAATATATCTAAGGCAGCCAACCATTAAACTAGAAAAAAACATGGCTCAAAAAAACATCAAACGGGAAGAATAAATAAAGGAATATTGACACCAAATTGTTGATCCAATGTTATGAGAAATTAGTTCAATCATGGGTCTCCTTCGTGGCAGGAAGGACTAAATATCAAAGAAGAGCTCAACTGGAAAATTGTGATTTACACCAAACCTTTAAGCTAGTCTTAAGCCGGTCGTTTACCTGCTGATTTACGACAATCCCTAGTCTTTATACAGGCCTACATTATTTACTCCTCTCAGAAAGTCATGCTTTAGTGTTTCCGAATGAAATAGTTTTATAGATAGTATGATACTTCAGAAAAGACAGGTGTCCATAAAACAAATTTTCACTCTATCGTTACTAGGTAACACAGATTCAGTTTCTCCCAATATTTGGATACTTCACCAATCCCTGTATTATTTAATGAAGTTCTATGTTATTTGTAAAGATAACCTTTAGAGTTTCCAAAAAATACTACTGCAAAGACTAAATTTTTGTAAATCAGAGGTGGTTAATCTAGTTCTATATTTTCTGTAAACTTTAGAATTTTAAAAATAGTAATACAATAGAAGGTGACACCCATGTAAAATATGATAGTTAATCAAGTTTTATATTTTCTGTAAAGATAATCTTTAGAGTTTCCAAAACAATACTATCGCAGGAGGTTACATCCAAATGAAACAGGGGTTTTCTGTAAAGATGATATTTAGAAATCTAAAATAATACTACCACTTGTTACGTCCAAGTAACTAGTAATGGTCCAAGTAACTAATGTAAAGATAACCTTTAGAGTTTCCAAAACAATACTATCGCAGTAGGTTACATCCATATAAAACAGGGGTTAAAGTTTTCTGTAAAGATGATATTTAGAAATCTAAAATAAAACTACTACTAGTTACGTCCTTGTACTCAGTACCCACTTTTGCCCTCAATTTATTTACATGGGAGGTGAATAAATCTGAGCATGTTGTACCTCGGAGAGGACATTCAGCCGTTGGCCCCAGCTCAGAGTAGGTACTCATTAAAGATCCCTACCCTAAATGCACTTGAGTTAGTCAAAATTTAGGACTCCCAATGTAGAATCAATCTTTCCAGTGTGCTATCACAATGGTCCAATGTTCGACCTTGTACTGCCACTGCAATCTAACATAACCTACGTCCAAGTAAAACACGACATGGAATGGGAGAAGAGGTTATGACGTAGACTGGGAGACGAGATCTCTTGCACAACGATCACAAAGTTTGCCGGATTTGTATAATGATATGATGTTTAATATTAATGCACAACCAGATCAGCTAAATGTATAGTAACATTAACAATTTAACTGAAATAAGTACTGAGTTGGTAAAATAAATGACACGATAAGAAGAACAAGATTTCCAATAATTAGCGTTGTCAAAATCAAATATATAACTCTGTGAAAATGCTCAGTAGAACTTTCTCAACAATTTGAAGTAGAAATTTTGTGTTCCTAATAAAAATATAAAATTTTAGGGTACCTAAAAACAGATGATAAAAATCAGTTTTAATATTTTTATATACTAGGTTAGGTTAGGTTAAGTTGCAGTGGCATTGCACAATTATGCCGAAGGTGCAATTGTGATATCACATTATTCACAAATATTGCGAATATCGCAATATTCGTGATGTCACATAATGAAGATTGTGTTGGCAATTCTACATTGGGTGTCCTAAATTTTGCCTAGCTCAAGTGTGTTTTATACAGGGATCTTTAACGAGTACCTGACATAGTAAATGTTCGGGACAGGCAGCTTAACGTCTTCTCCGAGGGACAACGTGCTCAGATTATTCGCCTCCCACGTAAATAAATCGAGGCCCAGAATGGGTATTGAACCCAGGACTTAATAGTCCAAATGCAAGAACAATGCCACTGGGTTAACCTGGTCCCTTCAGCAACTAACATGTTTTGAAGTCCCAAGATCTATTTTTAGCAATTTTTTGATTATGTGTCATATTCATACGGATGGATGGATGGAAGGTGTATACAAAAAAGTTTGTAACCTTATATATCATTTAACAAAAAATTAATTAATTCTATATTTTATTAATCTCTAGATGAAGGAAAAACTGCAAAGTTTTAGGCCAATATTGAACAATTGGAAACGTATTTACAATATGCTCTGCAAAAACAACTATTTTTTCTTCCTTTTCTTAATAACAAATTATTAAGAAGAAAATCCTAGTACAATTCATATCACAGTATGAAAAATTCCTTAAAAGCATAGAACTTAGAACTAGGAAGTACTAAAAGAACCCACTATTAACTTTTATTTATGCATACTTCCAAATGTATTACTTCGATATAAGTAAAGTAGTACAGTTATCATGATAATTCGACTTCAACGTTTCGCAGATTTACAAGTTTTGAGGTTCCAGGGATTTTTGATTGCATTATTTTGACACCAATGATGTGCGTCGGCGGGATTCTGAGCAACAAATTTGCTACCAAACTACAGATAATAGTGTTTGAAGGAAATTATGAAATTCGCGCATATATATAGTCTTTTTTCTGTGTTGTTAAAAAAGTACAATGTCTCAACTGTACTGTGATATTGTTCTTTGAAAACAGACAAAAATTATATCTTTGAGCCGTGTTGCATAAAATGCATTTGTCTGCAGAGGTTATTGAAGACTATTTAGGAAATTATATGAAATTAACAGAGGGACTGGCAAATATATTAGCCAGGTCGAATCAGATGGTCTTGCCAAGTGGAATCAAGACAAGAAGCTCACGAGTAAAGGAAACTGTTTAGAAGGAAATTCAAATATAAGAATTGGATATCCATAAAAATATATATATATATAAAACTTTCGCCAGAGATAATAAAATGAGGAAAGATATTGGTAGGGATATTTAGAGGGTCGGAAGGTCAGGACATAAATGGCATGGGAACAGAGTGGCTAGAGGGACTTTCACTGTAACACGTGTCTGGGGGCTCAGGTGGGAGGCGACGTAGGGGGTCCTTGCGAAATAGAGGGCCCCTGTCTACCAATCGCAAACTCTTCACAAGACAAGAACCAAGGCACTGCCGGCAGTTTGGTTTAAACTATAAGATATTGCACCACCTCCAGGCAAACGAGTACAACTCACTTCCTACATTATTCAAATGTAACTCACTCATCAAGTTGAATCTGTTTAAAATTCTTTACTCCCTTCATTGGATCAACCGGAAATATGAAGCTGAGAAATCGCCTGGAAACAATTTTCTAAAGCTCTCATTAGAAGAAGTCTTCTGGGTGGTAGATTTGCTCCTGGGCTTAAACTCAATCGTTAATTCTTCCTTTAATTTATTTTAGTCTTTTATTACTTACTCAGTTTCATTTTTTCTTTTATTTCATATCTATTTTTATTTTTAGTTCAAGGTTTTCATTAATTTAATCATTATTTAGTTATTATTTCTTTATCTTCCTTGCTCCCCTCCCTCCGAAAGTTGGCTACACTGTTTGAGCTCTTGTTTGAAAGCCAGCCAGTCGTTATCAGCCTTTGGAGCGATTCACATATATTCCTAACGACGAGGACATCGAAATATAGTATTGAGTTTCAGTTATTTTCTTTTCTGTGTGCTCTTTTAAAAATTCCAGTTTATTCAGTTCGACGAATCGTTTCATCTAATTGGTATATATATAATATATATCAATGATCAAACCACAATATGAAATGGGAAAACAAGACTAAGATCTTTCAACCGTAACAAGCGGTCTTCGACAGAGTCAAAAACCCAACTGAGGTTTAATAAGTGAGGTATAACAACTGAGGATTAAGGTATAATAGCACGTACTAAACAGACTGCTAGAAAATCTACTGGAGGTAAAGCACCTCGAAAAAAGCTAGCAACCAAAGCTGCCAGAAAGAGTGCTCCGGCTACTGGTGGCGTAAAGAAACAACACAGATATAGGCCAGGCACGGTAGCTTGAGGGAAATCAGGCGTTATCAGAAAAGTACTGAACTTCTGATAAGGAAACTTCCATTCAATAATAATAATCAACAATATAAAAATTATTAATTTCACTAAAATAACTATAAAATCAGGAATTCATAACAGTTTAACAAGGTCTAGAATTTAGAACAGAAGAGCAAAGCTTTCCTTCTTTCTCAACAGGAGCTGCAGGTGACTCTTAGACACTACAAGATTATTCCTTGCGTCATTACAACTTTTTCATATTTGTTAAGTTTCAGCTTGATTTCTGTTATACCGTCTACTGCAGACTGCCTTCAATTTCTAACATTTTTCTATTACGAACTAATCACAAACATTAGAGAATAAGAATACAAAATTAATTTGATTACTTGCTACTAGATTAAAAGCAGTTCTAAACATGAAGGAAGTTAAGTCTAGTCGATGTGTTGTCAGGCTGTTGCACTTGTGTCTATATATAGTAGACTGCAGCCAGCATCTGGAATCGGACCAACACTTGATCTTAACTGACAGTCCTTCACCTCTACAGGAAAACATCCTGCACTCCACTATCTTAAAGCACTCATGCCGATATCCAACCATGAGTAAAGAACTTCACAAGGCACTTCAAAGGCTACTAAATGGATGTCAACAATACTATCCAATTGGGTCTAGATCAAAAAATAGCTCTAATTTTGAATTTTTTTTCTGTTATATGAGAAACAGAAAAAAAAACGAAATAAAAATTTACAAGATAATTATTTGATAATATAAAGACTGTTTCAAAAGTAAATTCTAGGTTGGAAATTAAAGATGCTGCTAGTATACATTATAATGTAATACTTAATTTTTTCTGTTTCAAAATTGTATACTTCCTCTGAGTTCTCTCACTGATCTGTTGTCAAAATTTCTATTGTATTTTCTTATTTGTAACTATTTGCACATTTTATGTATGTTTCATTTTAGAATGATTGAATTCTTTCTGATAAGAATTCATATGGAGTCTACCTCCATTCTATGGAATATGGAGTCTACCTCCATATGGTAGACCTATAAAAAAAGTTTTAAATAAAAACCAAAACATTGACAATGAGAGTTTAATTAGAACCTGAAGAAATAACCGCGTCCTGATAAACATTTATATATATATATTAGGTGTGTTCTCTAATCGGGATTAGGTCAATTTTCTAGGATAAAATATTAAACTCTCGTTGCAACGTTTCGGTTTTATTTAAAACCTTTTTCATTTTTTTAACTAAGAAAATGAAATTTACATTATTTTAAAGGAACAAAAGTGTTAACCGGGCAAAACCTTCGACTAGACTAATATGATAACATTACAAATAACCTCAAAACTTCACTCAAGAGAACTAAATAAATCAAATTTCACTAAAACTCAGCATAATACTCCAAAATAAATATTACTTAAATTAGTAATATCACTTCTATGATTAATCGAACTTAGATCCTTTTTATTTTTAGGCCTATGAAAAAGGTTTTAAATAAAATCGAACCGTCGGCAACGAGAGTTTGATTTTTTATCCTAGAAAATTGACCGAATTCCGATTAGAGAACACACCTATTCTATCAAACGGTCGATGTATTATTGAATTTGTTATATATATATATTTAAAATAAACAGTGACACATAGACTGAAACATAACAAAAGACTCACTTTTCTATATTTCGACCAAAATTACGGTCGAAAAGTGAAAAAAGTTTTTCTACGGTCGAAGTAGAAAAGTGAGTGTTTTGTTATATTTCAGTCTATGTGTCACTGTTTATTTTAGGTGTTATCTATCCTGCCCGACCGTATTTCGGTTATCATGGAATATGGTATAATATATATATATATATATATAAATAAATATATATAATATATATTATAAATTTAAAAAATTCACACAAGGGGTTCTTGAGGATTTTGGTCATAAAACATACAACTACTGATTATAAGCCGACGTTTCGCCAAAAATTGTTTGGCATTTTCAAAGCTAAAAAACAATTTATTAACGACATAAGTAAAGCAAGATAAATACATCACCGGACACCACCCAACAGAAAACAAACAACACAAACAAAAATTTTGTAAAAAGAGAACCACAAAGGATCATAAAATACCTAGTGTTATTATGATTATTATTATTTAAATAAATAATTGTTTATTAATTGATTAATAAACTATACGACGAACAAATGCAACTATAACAAGATATCACAGTACAAAGGTGAAATAAAAATCTAGTCCATACTGAATTTCTTACTATTTTAGTAAATTTAGACGTTATTTATTATTGATATTTCTGTTTCCTCTTCCACAGAGGAAAACTTATAAAATTTATGTCTAAACATACCAAGATATACTATCTTAAAGACAAACCAAGGCAAAATGAGTTCTAATGCAAAAACCGAAACATCTGAATAGCTGCAAACATGAAACAGCGATAATATCTTAGAAACTGTGCGACAACAACAAATAACAAGGCTAAAAGTACTAGAAATTCATGCATAACTGCTATTGTACGTGATGTGAGGCAGGTAGAGGGTACCTGACCAGGCACTCTGACTTTTAATAGGGTACTTCTAGTCAGTTCTGTTTAAATTAAAACATAACTTCCTCAGTTTATCATATATTTCTAGAATATTTGTTGTAATTTTATTTTAAAGTATTGTAACATTAATATAAATAAACCAACTTTTTACCCAAATTTACTGTTTTTGAAAATATCCATTACAATTAATCAATTACTTCGATTTACATACTTTTGGTTTCTTGTGAGAAATAATTTATAATTTTTATTAGCGAACGCTAGATACAGGTAGGCCTTACGCGAATAGCCTTTCAACAATCAAAGTATAAGAAACAATACTTACGCTTATTCTCACATTCTCTTATATTTGTATTAACAATTCGTGAAGTAGTAACAAAATAAAAGTTTATCAGGACTCGGTTGGTTCTTCAGTTTCAAATTAAAATCCAATTGCCAACGTCTCGGTTTTTATTTAAAACCTTTTTCATAGGTTATACTTCTTTGTTCAAAAAAGAAATGTTATACTTCTGCCTCTGAAAAATGTTTTAAATAAGAACCGAAACGTTGGCAATCAGAGTTTAATTCGAACCTGAAGAACTGACCAGGTCCTGGTGAACTTTTATTTTGTATATATATATATATATATATATATATATATTATATATATCAAACCACAAATGAAATGGGAAAACAAGACTAAAATCTTTCAACTGTAACAAGCGATCTTCGTCAGAGTCAGAGTCAGAGTATTCGGACTTTGTCGAAGACCGTTTGATACGGTTGAAAGATTTTAGTCTGGTTTTCCCATTTCATTTGTGGTTTGATCATTGATTGTTATTTCACATATTTATGTGAAATCTTTACATATATAATATACATAATGTAACTCATTACAAAAACAAAAACCAAAGATAAAGACATCACACTCACTGCTATATTTGACTACGTCGTCATCAGGTACGAGTAGAAATACTCCCGCGAGCAGCCGAGGCTGACTAAAGGACTAATATATATAAATATATATATATATATAATATTAATAGATTATAATTATGTATGGATATATATATAACAAGATTTCACATAAACAAGTGAAATGACAATCAATGATCAAACGATAATATGAAATGGGAAAAAAGGAACAAGATCTTTCAACCGAACAAGTGATCTTCGTCAGGGTCAAAAACCCAACTGAGTTGGGTTTCATATTTATATGTATATATATAATTATTTAAATCTATTGACGGAGATTTTTGTTTTGATATCACCAGGTATAATTTTCAAGTTTTCAGTGTGTTCGTATGAATGTTTATAAGTTTTTGTGATTATTCTCTCATTGGCAAAAAGTCACATACTCTCCAACTTGACTTGACTGAATATCTTTCTCTGACTAAAAGCATGAGGTTACTAAGATAAGTAATTCTTCTAAGAGCTAAAGAAATTCTCCTAAGTAGAATTCTTCTACTACAGGATATGAACTACAGAGAAACAACCAGTAAACTTCCCACAACATCAAAAACTGATATACCAAGCAAACTTACTTAAAACCTATCTACAAAACCTTTTACAAAATAAAAGGAGTGGTTGATTTAAAACTGCAAACTCGCAAACTAAAATACCCCAGCAGAGCCAAAAAGAACAGCTTGTCGTAAATATTATTTGCATTTGTAAACTCCTCTTAGCGGCTATTCAGATATCAATTAACTAAATTGATTATCATTGAGTTTAACTATTATAAAAAGTTAAGAGGAGAGCACTCTAGATTTTACCTCTAAATTACCTGTCCACTTGAGCATCAACTTATCGATGACAACAGTTTTTCACAACAACTAATGAATTGTTTTTACCTCCAATTTTTTCCACCAATAAAAGAAAGGTTCATAAAAAATGCATTTTAGGCAATAAGGGACCAAACTGTTCTACAGGTGGTCCAGAACAAATT